>SZWC01000023.1:45331-129290 GCA_023375785.1 Penium margaritaceum | reverse complement strand
TCATCCCAATGCACACATGACAGCATTAGATGTGATGTACACTAGTCTTATAATACATCATGCATCCAACACGGACTATTATTGTACACTGAAATGTAGTGCACATTCGATGAAGTAGACGTTATTGTCACATCATCACCAATCCATCAGTGTACATAAAACAAGTTCAATGCCAATGTTAAACGTTCACAAAAACTCGAGTGTACATATACTCTTTACACATGTTGGACAAGAATTCACAATAGTCCAAGTGTTCACGACTGATAAGCACAGGTGTACACCTTCATTGTAAACCATTCACTAACTCCACTTGTGTACACAGACAACTTGAATAAACTAGTGATACGTACAGTGAACACGTTGTGTACATGGAAAACAACATGAACATAGCAACTTCACAGTACATTCCATCCTCTAAAGTACAGAACACTTTATAATACATTACTCAGGTAGTGTATTAAACAAGCACGATTAACCATAACTCCGTGTTAGAGACAGGTGGAGCAAGCCAGAGAATGGTGGAGCAAGCCAGGGAAAGGTGGACAACGCCACAGAAAGGTGGAGCAATCCAGAGAATGGTGCAGTAAGCCAGGAAACGATAGAGCAAGCCAGAGGAAGGTGGATCAAGCCAGAGAGAGGTGAAGCAAGACAGGAAATAGTGGAGTAAGCCAGGGAGCGATGGAGACAGCCAGAGAAAGGTGGAGGAATATAGGGGATAGTGGAGCAAGCCACAGAAAGGTGGAGCAAGCTAGAGAAAGCTGGAGCAAGCCAGAGAGAGGTGGAGGAAGCCAGAGAGTGTTGGAGCAAGCCAGGCGAAGGTGGAGGAAGCCACGGAAAGGAGGAGCAAGTCAAAGAATGGTAGACCAAGCCAGGGAAAGGTGGAGCAAGCCAGGGAAAGGTGGAGCAATCCACGGAAAGGTGGAGCAAGCCAAAGAAAGGTGGAGCAAGCCTGAGAGAAGTCGAACAGGCCATGGAAAGGTGGAGCATGCAAGAAAAAGGTGGAGCAAGCCAAGAAAAGGTGGAGCAAGCCAGAGAACTGTGGAGCAAGCCAAAGAAAGGTGGAGCAAGCCTGAGAACGGTGGAGCAAGCCAGAGAAAGGTGGGGCAAGCCAAAGAAAGGTTGAGAAAGCCAGATAAAGGTGGAGCAAGCCCGAGAAACCTGGACCAAGCCCGAGAAAGGTGGAGCAAGCTAGAGAAACATAGAGGAACCCAGAGAATTGTGGAGAAAGCCAGAAAAAGGTGGAGCAAGCCAGGGAAATGTAGAACTAGCCAGAGGAATGTGGAGCAAGCCTGAGAACAGTTGAAAAAGCCAGAGAACATTGCAGCAAGCCATAGAATGGTGTGCAAGCCAGAGAATGGAAGAGCAATCCAGGCAAAGGTAAAGAGAGCCAGAGAAAGGTAGAGCAAGCCAGCGGACGGTGGAGCAAGCCAGAGAACGTGGAGCAAGCCAGAGAATGGTGAAGCAAGCCAGAGAGCAATGGAGCAAGCCAAAGAACAGTGGAGCAAGCCAGATAACGGTGAAGCAAGCCAGAGAATGGTGGAGAAGACATGAGAACCATGCAGCAAGACAAAGCAATATGGCCCAAGCCAGAGATAGGTGGAGCAAGCCAGAGAAAGGTGGGGCAGGCCAGAGAAAGATGGAGCAGGCCACATAACAATGGAGCAGGCCAGGGAAAGGTGGAGCAATGCAGACAACGGTGGAGCAAGCCAGAGAACGATGGAGAATGCCGGAGAATAGTGGAGCAAGGAAGACAATGGTGGTGCAAGAAATAAAAAGGTGAAGCAAGCCAGACAAAGGTGGAGCAAGCTAGAGAACGGTGGAGCAGGCCAGAGAAAGGTGGAACAAGCCAGAGAAAGGTGGAACAAGCCAGAGAAAGGTGGAGCAAGACACAGAATGGTGGAGCAAGCCAGAGGACGGTGGAGCAAACCAGAGGACGGTGGAGCAAGCCAGGGAATGGTGGAGAAAAACAGAGAAAGGCGGAGGAAGCCAAGAAAGAGTGGAGCAAGCCATAGAAAGGAGAAGCAAGCTAGAGAAAGGTAGAGCAAGCCAGAGAAAGGTTGAGGAAGCCACATAAAGTTGGAACAAGCCAGGGAAAAGTAGAGCAAGGCAGAGAACATTGGAGCAAGTGAGAGAAAGATGGAGCAAGCCTGTGAATGGTGGAGCAAACCAGAGAAATTTGGAGCAAGAGAGAGAAAGGTAGAGCAATCCAGGGAAGGGTGGAGTAAGCCATAGAAAGGTGGAACAAGCCAGAGAAATGTCGAGAAAGTCAGAGAACAATGGAGCAAGCCAGAGAAAGGTTGAGCAAGCCGGAGAAAGGCGGAGCAAGTCAAAGAACAATGGGGCATGCCAGAGAAAGGTGGAGCAAGCCTCAGAAGGGTGGAGAAAGCCAGAGAAAGGTAAAGCCAGCCAGACAAAGGCGAAGCAAGCCAGAGAAAGGTCCAGAAAGCCAGGGGATGGTAGAGCAAGCCAGATAACAGTGGAGCAAGCCACTAAACTGTTGAGCAAGCCAGAGAATGGTCGAGCAAGCTAGAGAATGGTAGAGCAAGCCAGAGAACGGTAGAGTAAGCCAGAGAATGGTAAATCAAGGCAGAGAACAGTGGAGGAGGCCAGAGAATGGTGGAGCAAGCCAGAGAAAGGGGGAGCAATGCAGACAAAGGTGGAGCAAGCCAGACAAGGTGGACCAAGACAGATAACGGTGGAGCAAGCTAGAGAATGGTGAAGCAAGCCAGAGAAAGGTGGAGCAAGCCACATGAAGATGGAGCAAGGCAGAGGACAGTGGAGCAAGCCAGAGAACAGGGAAGCAAGCCAGAGAAAGGTGAAGGAAGCCGAAGAAAGGTGGAGCAATTGAGAAAAAGTTGGAGCCAGCCAGGGAATGGTGGAGCAAGCCAGAGAGAGGTGGAGCAAGCCAGAGAATATTGGAGCAAGCGAAGAACGGTGGAACAAGATAGAAAATGATGAAGCAAGCCATAGAAAGGTGGAGTAAGTCAGGAAATGGTGGAACAAGCCAAAGAATGGTGGAGCAAGCCAGAGAACGGTCAAGGAAGCCTGAGAAGATGGGAGCAAGACAGAGAATGGGAGAGCAAGCAAGAGAACGATGGAGTAATCCAGAGAAAGGTGAAGCAAGCCAGGGAACGGTGGAGCAAGCTAGAGAAGGGTGGACCAAGCCAGAGAAAGGTAGAGCAAGCCAGAGAACGGTGGAGCAAGCTAGAGAAAGGCGGAGCAAGCCACAAAACAGTGGAGCAAGTTTGGGAGCAATGGAGAAAGCCAGGAAAAAGTGGAGCAAGCCAGAGAAAGATGAAGCAAGAAAGAGAAAGGTGGAAGAGGCCAGAAAAAGGTGGAGGACGCCAGAGAAAGTTGGAGCAAAAAAGGGAAAAGTGGAGCAAGCCAGAGAAAGGAGGAGTAAGTCAGAGAACGGTAGAGCAGGCCAGAGAAAGGAAGAAAAATCCTGCGAACGGTGGAGCAAGCCAGGGAAACGTAGAGCAAGAGAGAGAAAGGTAAAGCAATCCAGGGAAAGGTAGAGTAAAGCGGAGAAAGGTGGAGCAAGGGAGACAAAGATGGAGCAAGTCAGAGAACGGTGGAGCCAGCCGCAGAAAGGTTAAGCAAGCCAGTGAAAGGTGGAGCAAGCCAGAGAAAGTTGGAGCAAGCTAGAGAAAGAAGGAGCAAGTCACAGAACGGTAGAGCTTGCCATAGAAATGTGGGGCAAGCCGCAGAAAGGTTAAGAAAGCTAGAGAAAGGTAGAGAAAGCCAAATAAATATTGGAGCAAGCCAGAGAAAGGTGGAGCAAGCCACAGAACGGTGGAGCAAGCCAGAGAACGGTGGAGCAAGTCAAAGAACTGTTGACCAAGGCAGAGAACAGTGGAGCAAGCCTCAAAATGTTAGATCAATCCAGAGAACGGTGGAGCAAGCAAGAGAAAGGTGGAGCAAGCCACAAAAAGGTGGAGCAAGCCAGACAATGGTAGAGCAAGACAAGGAACATAAGAGCAAGCCACAGAACAGTGGAGCAAGCCAGAGAGCTGTGGAGCAAGCCAGAGAATGGTGGAGCAAGCTAGACAAAAATGGAACAATGCAGAGAAAGGTGAAGGAAGCCAGAGCAAGGTGGACCAAGCAAGACAACGGTCAAGCAAGCTAGAGAATGGCGGAGCAAGCTAGAGAAAGGTGGAGCAAGCTTGATGAAGGTGGAGCAAGCCAGAAACGGTGGAGCAACCCAAAGATCAGTTAAGCAAGCCAACGAAAGGTCAAGCAAGCAAGAGACAGGTGGAGCAAGCTAGAAAAAGTTGGAGGAAGCAAGGGAACGGTCGAGCAAGCCAGAGAATGGTGGAGCCAGCCAGAAAACGGTGGAGCAAGCCAGAGAATACTGGAGCAAGACAAAGAAAAGCGGAGCAAGCCAGTGGAAGTTGGAGCAAGCTAGAGAAAGGTGGAGCAATCCAAAGAATGTAGAGCAAGCTGGAGAACGGTGGAGCAAGCCAGAGACCGGTGGAGCAAGCCAAAGAAAGGTTGAGCAAGCCAGGAAAAAGTGGAGCAGGCCACAGAACGGTAGAGCAAGTCAGAAAACAGTAGAACAAGCCAGAGAATGGTGGAGCAAGCCAGAGAACAGTAGAACAAGCAAGATAACAGTGGAGAAATGTAGAGAAGAGAAGAGCAAGCCAGATAAAGATAGAGCAAGCAACAGAAAGGTGGAGCAAGGTAGAGAAAGGTGGAGCAAGCCAGAGAACAGTGGAGCAAGATAGAAACTGATGGAGCAAGCCCGAGAAAGGTGGAGCAAGCCAAATGAAGGTAGAGCAAGCTAGAGAGCAGTAGAGCAAGCCAAAAAATGGTGGAACAAGCCAAAGACCAGTCGAGCAAACCAGAGAAAAGTGAAGGAACCCAGAAAAAGGTTGAGCAAGCCAGAGGAAGGTGGAGCAAGCCAGGGAATGGTGGAACAAGCCAAAGAATGGTAGAGCAAGCCAGAAATGGTGGAGCAAGCCAGAGAACAGTGGAGCAAGCCACAGAAAGTTGGAGCAAGCCAGATAATGGGGGAGGAGGCCAAAGAACCATGGAGCAAGCCAGAGAAAAGGGCGGCAAGCCAGATAACAATGGAGCAAGCCAAGGAAAGATGGACCAAGGCAGAGAAAGATGGAGCAATCCATAGAAAGGTGAAGCAAGCCAGGGAACGGTGGAGGGAGCTAGGGAAAGGTGGAGCAAGCTAGAGAAAGGTGGAGAAAGCTAGAGAACGGTATTGCAAGCTAGAGAAAGGTGGAGCAAGCCACAAAACATGGGAGCAAGCCATGGTACTGTAGATGAAGCTTGCGAAAGGTGGAGGAATCCAGGGCAAGGTAGAGCAAGCCAGAGCAAGGTGAACCAAGCCAGAGAAAGGTGGAGAAAGGCAGAGAAAGGAAGAGGAAGCCAGAGAAAGTTGGAGAAAGCCAGGGAAAGGTGGAGCAAGCCAGGGAAAGGAGGCGCAAGTCACAGAATGGTGGAGCAATCTAGAGGAAGCTGAAGCAAGCCTAAGAACAGTGGAGCAAGCCAGGGAAAGGTGGAGCAAGCCAGAGAAAGGTGGACCAATACAGGGAAAGGTGGAGTAACCCAGAAAAAGGAGGAGCAAGCGAGACAAACGTGGGGCAAGCAAGAGAAAGGTAGAGCAAGCTAGAGAAAGGTGGAGCAAGCCAGGGAAAGGTGGAGCAAGCCAGGGAACGGTAGAGCAAGCCAGAGAAAGGTGGAGCAGGCTAGAGAAAGCTGGAGCAAGCCAGAGAAAGGTGGAGCAAGCCACAGAAAGGTGGAGCAAGCCAGAGAAAGGTGGAGCAAGCCAGAAAAAGGTAGAGGAAGCCAGAGAATGATGGAGCGATCCAGAGAAGGTGGAGCAAGCCAGGGAAAGGTGGAGCAACTCACAGAACGGGGGAGCAAGCCAGAGAACAATCGAGCAAGCCAGAGAACATGTGAGCAAGCCGGAGAACAATGGAGCAAGCCAGGGAAATGTAGAGCAAGGAAGAGACAGGTGGAGCAAGCCAGAGAATGGTGAAGTAAACCAGGGAAATGTGGACCAAGCCAGAAAAAGATGGAGCAATCCAGAGAAAGGTGAAGCAAGCCAGGAAACGACAGCACAAACCAGAGGAAGGTGGAGCAAGCCACAGAAAGGTGGAGCAAGCCAAAGAACGGTAAAGCAAGCCAGAGGAAGGTAAACCAAGCGAGAGCAAGGTGGCGCAATCCAGAGAATAGTCGAGTTTTCCAGGAAATGATGGAGAAATCCATAGAAAGGTGGATGAATACAGGGAATAATGCAGCAAGCCAGCCAAAGATTGAGCAAGCTAGAGAAATTTGGAGCAAGCCAGAGAAAGGTGGAGAAAGCCAGAGAAATTTGGAGCAAGCCAGAGAAAGGTGGAGCAAGCCTGATAAAGGAGGAGCAAGTCAGGAAACGGTGAAGCGAGCCAGAGAAAGGTGTAGCAAGCCTGAGAACGGTGGAGCAGGCCAGGGAAAGGTGGAATAAGCCAAAGAAAGGTGGAGCAATCCAGGGAAAGGTGGAGGAAGCCAGAGAGAGCTGGAGCAAGCCAGAGAAAGGTAGAGCAAGCCATAGAAAGGTGGAGCATGGCAAGGAAAGGTGGATCAAGCCAAAAAAAGGTGGAACAAGCCAAAGAAGGGTAGACTAAGCCAGAGAAAGATGGAGCAAGAAGAGAATGGTGGAGAAAGCCAGAGAAAGGTGGGCCAAGCCTGAGAAAGGTTGAGCAATCCAGATAAAGAGAGAGCAAGGCAGTGAAAGCTGGAGCAAGCGAGAGAAAGGTGGAGTAAGCTAGATAAAGGTAGAGGAAACAAGAGAATGGTGGAGCAAGCCAGAGAAAGGTGGAACAAGCCACAGAAATTTGGAGCAAGCCAGGGAAAGGTGGAGCAATCTAGGGAACAGTAGAGCAAGCCAGAGAACCCTGGAGTAAGCCAGAGAATGGTGGAGCAAGCCAGATAAAAGCATTGCATGCCAGGGAAAGATGGAGCAAGCCAGAGAAAGGTGGAGCAAGCCAGCAAATGGTGCAGCAAGCCAGAAATTGGTGGAGCAAGCCAGAGAATGGTGGAGCAAGCCAGAGAGCGTTGGAGCAAGTCAAAGAACGGTAAAGCAAGCCAGAGTACAGTGGCGCAACACAGATAACGGTGGAGCAAGCCAGAGAACGGTGGAGAAAGCCAGAGAGTGGTAGAGAAAGCCAGAGAACGGTGGAGCGAGCTAGAGAAATGTGGAGCAAGCCAGAGAATGGTGAAGCAGGCCATAGAACAGTTTAGCAAGCCACAGAAAGATGGTGCAAGCCAGAGAAAGGTGGACTGAGCCAGAGAACGGTTGAGCAAGCCAGAGAACGGTGGAGCAAGACGGAGCGAGGTGGAGTAAGCCAGAGAAAGGTGGAGCAAGCCAGAGAAAGGTGGAGTAATCCAGAGAAAGTTGGAACAAGCCAAAGAAAGGTAGAGGAAGCCAGAGAATGGTGGAGCAAGCCGCACAAAGGTGGAGCAAGCTAGGGAAGGGTGGAGCATCCCAGAGAACGGGGGAGCAAGCCAGAGAATGATCCAGCAAGCCAGAGACAGGTAGAGCAAGCCAGAGAACTATGGAGCAAACCAGGGAAAGGTTGACCAAGCCAGAGAAAGGTGGAGCAATCCAGAGAAAGGTGAAGCAAGAGAGCATATGATAGAGCAAGCCAGAGAAAGGTGGAGCAAGCCAAACAACGGTGGAGCAAGCCAGAAGAAGGTGGATCAAGTAAGAGAAAGGTGGAGCAAGCCATAGAATAGCTGAGTAAGCCAGGAATCTAGGAAGCTAGAGAAAGGTTGAGCAAGCTATAGCAAGATGGAGCAAGCCAGAGAAAAGTGGACGAAGCAAGAGAAAGTTGGAGCAAGCCAGAGAAAGGTGGACCAAGCCAGGGACAGGAGGAAGTATGGGAACGGTGGAGCAAGCCAGAGAAAGGTGGAGCGAGCCAAATAACGCTGGAGCAAGCAAGGAAAAGGTGGAGCAAGCCAGAGAAAGGTGGAGCAATCCAGGGAAAGGTGGAGGAAGCATGAGAAAGGTGGAGAAAGCAAGAGAAAAATGGATCAAACCAGAGAAAGGTGCAGCAGGCCAGGGAAAGGTGGAGCAAGCCAAACAAAGGTGGAGGAAGCCAAAGAAGGGTAGAGCAAGCCAAAGAAAGGTGGAGCAAGTGAGGGAACGGTGGACCAAGCCAGAGAAAGGTGGGGCAAGCTATAGAAAGGCTGAGCAAGCCAGATAAAGAAAGAGCAAGCGAGTGAAAGCTGGATCAACCGAGAGAAAGATGGAGCAAGCTGAAAAAAGGTAGAGGGAATAAAAGAACTGTAGAGCAAGCCAGAGAAAGGTGGAGCAAGCCAGGGAAAGGTGGAGCAAGCCAAAGAAAGGTGGAGCAAGCCAGAGAACAGTGGAGCAAGCAAGAGAACGCTGGAGCAAGCCAGAGAATGGTGGAGCAAGCCATAGAAAGATAGTGCATGCCAGGGAAAGATGGAGCATGCCAGAGTTAGTTGGAGCAAGACAGAAAACAGTAGAGCAAGCCAAAGAACGGTGGAGCAAGCCAGAGAACGGTGGAGCAAGCCAGAAAACGGTGGATCAAGCCAGAGAACAGTGGAACAAGCAAGATGACGGAGGAGCAGGCCATAGAAAAGTGCTGCAAGACACACAAATATGGCACAAGCCAGAGAAAGGTGGAACAAGCCTGAGAACGGTGGAGCAAGCTAGAGAAAGGCGGAGCAAGCCGCAGAGAGATAGAGCAAGCCAGAGAACAGTGGAGCAAGCTAGAGAAAGGTGTAGCAAGCCACAGAAAGGTGGACCAAGCTGGACAAAGGCGCAGCAATCCAGGGAAAGGTGGAGCAAGCCAGAGAAAGGTGGAGCAAGCCAGAGAAAGATAGAGGAATTGAGAGAATGGTGGAGCAAGACGGAGAAATTTGTAGCAAGACAGAAAAGGTGGAGCTTCCTAGAGAACGGGGGAGCAGGCCAGAGAATGATCGAGCAAGCCAGAGAACAGGTGAGCAAGCCAGAAGACAATGGACCAAACCAGGGAAAGTTGCAGCAAGCCAGAGACAGGTGGAGCAAGCCAGAGAACGGTGGAGCAAGCCAGGGAAAGGTGGAACAAACCAGAGAAAGGTGGAGCAATCCACATAAAGGTGAAGCAAGCAAGGAAACAATAGAGCAAGCCAGAGAAAGGTGGAGCAAGCCAAACAACGGTAGAGAAAGCCAGAGCAAGGTGGATCATGCCTGAGAATGGTAGAGCAAGCCAGAGAATAGCGCAATATGCGAGGGAACAATGGAGAAAGTCTAGAAAGCTGGAGGAATATAAGGAATAGTGGAGTAAGCAAGAGAAAGGTTCAGCAAGCTATAGTAAGATGGAGCAAGATAAAGAAAGGTGGAGGAAGCCAGAGAACATTGGATAAAGGCAGAGAAAGGTGGTGCAAGCTAGAGAAAGGAGGAGCAAGTCAGGGAACTGTAGAGTGAGCCAGAAAAAGGTGGAGCAAGCCTGAGATTGTGGAGCAAGCCAGGGAAAGGTAGAGCAAGCCAGAGAAAGGTGGATCAATCCAAAGAAAGGTGGAGGAAGCCAGAGAAAGGTGGAGCAAGCCAATGAAAGGTGGAGCAATCCAGAGAAAGTTGGAGCATGCCATGGAAAGGTAGAGCAAGCCAAAAAAGATGGAGGAAGCCAGAGATTGGTAGAGCAATTCAGAGAAAGGTAGAGCAAGCAAGAGAACGGTGGAGTTAGCAAGAGAAAGGTGGGGCAAGGCAGAGAAACTTCGAGCAAGCCAGATTAAGGTGGAGCAAGCCTGAGAAAGGTGGAGCAAGCTAGAGAATGGTAGAGGAAACCAGAGAACGGTAGAGCAAGCCAGAGAAAGGTGGAGCAAGCCAGAGAAAGGTGGAGTAAACCAGGGAACAGTGGAACAAGCCAAAGAATGGTGGAGCAAGTCCGAGAACTGTAGAGCAAGCCAGAGAATCGTGGAGGAGGCCACAGAAAGGTGGAGCAAGCCTGAGAATGGGAGAGCAAGCCAGAGAACAATGGAGCAAGCCAGAGAACGGGGGAGCAAGCCAAAGAACGATGGAGCAAGCCAGGGAAAGGTGGAGCAAGCCAGAGGAAGGTAAAGCAAGCCAGGGAAGGGTGGAGCAATCCAGAGAAAGGTGAAGCAAGCCAGGGAACGCTGGTGCAGGTCAGAAAAAGGTGGAGAAAGCTAGAGAAAGGTGGAGCAAGCCAGAGAATTGTGTGGCAAGCTAGAGGAAGGTGGAGCAATCCACAAAATGGTGGAGCAACCCAGGGAACGGTGGAGAAACCGAGAGAAAGTTGGAGCAAGCCAGAGAAAGGTGGAGGAGGCCAGAGAAAGGTGGAGCAAGCCAGAGAAAGGTGGAGAAAGCCAGAGAAAGTTGGATCAAGCCATGGAAAGGTGGAGCAAGCCAGAGAACGGAGGACCAAGTCAGACAACAGTGGAGCAAGCCAGAGAAATATTCAGTAAGCTTGACAACGGTTGAGCAAGCCAGGGAAAGGTGGAACAGGCCAAAAAAAGGTGGACCAATCCAGTAAAAGGCGGAGCAAGCCAGGAAAAGGTGGAGCTAGCCAGAGAAAGGTGGAGCAAGCCAGAGAAAGATAGAGCAAGGTAAGGAAAGGTGGAGAAAGCTAGAGAAAGGTGGAGGAATCCTGAGAATGGTGGAGCAAGCTAGAGAAAGGTGGAGCAAGCTAGAGAACGGTGGAGAAATCTAGAGAAAGGTGCAGCAAGCCAGAGAAAGGTGGATCAAGCCAGATATAGGTGGAGAAATCCAGAGGAAGGTGGAACATCCCAGAGAACGGGGGAGCAAGCCAGAGAACGATCGAGCAGGCCAGAGAACGGGCTAGCAAGCCAGAGAACAATGGAGCAAGCCAGGGAAAGGTGGAGCAAGTCAGAGACAGGTGGGCCAAGCTAGGGAATGGTGGACAAGCCAGGGAAAAGTGAACCAGGCCAGAGAAAGATGGAGAAATCCAGAGAATGGTGAAGCAAGCCAGGAAACATTAGAGCAAGCAAGAGAAAGGTGGTGCAAGCTAGAGAAAGGTGGAGCAAGCCAAACGAGAGTGGATCAAGCCAGAGAATGATGGAGCAAGCCAGACGAAGGTGGATCAAGCCAGAGAAAGGTGGAGCAAGTCAGAGAATACTGGAGTAAGCCAGGGAACGATCAAGAAAGCCATAGAAAGGTGGAGGAATATAGGAATAGTGAAGCAAGCCAGAGAAACGTGGAGAAAGCTTGAGGAAATTGGAGCAAGCTAGAGAAAGGTGGACAAATCCACAGAAAGTTGGAGCAAGCCAGGGAAAGGTGGAGCAAGCCAGAGAAAGGAGGAGCAAGTCAGAGACCAGTGGAGCAAGCCACAGAAAGGTGGAGCAAGCCTGAGAACGGTGGAGCAATCCAGGGAAAGGTGGATCAAGCCAAAAAAAGGTGGAGCAAGCCAGAGAACGCTGGAGCCAGCAAGAGAAAGGTGGAGCAACCAAGAGAACAGTGGAACAAGCCAGAGAAAGGGGGGGCAAGCTAGAAAAAGGTTGAGCAAGACAGATAAAGGTGGAGCAAGCGAGAGAAAGCTGGAGCAAGACAGAGAAAGGTGGAGCAAGCTAGAGAAAGGTTGAGGAAGCGAGAGAATGGTGGAGAAAGCCAGAGAAAGTTGGAGCAAGCCAGGGAAAGGTGGAGCATGCCAGAGAAAGGTGGAGCAAGCGAGATAACAGTGGAGCAAGCCAAAGAACACTGGAGAAAGCCAGAGAATGGTGGAGCAAGCCAGAGAAAGGTAGAGCAAGCCAAGGAGAGGTGGAGCAAGCCTGAGAAAGGTGGAGCAAGCAAGGGAACAGTGGAGCAAGCCAGAGAACGGTGGAGCAAGCCAGAGAATGGTGGAGCAAGCCAGAGAGTGGTGGAGCAAGTCTGAAAACAGTAGAGCAAGCCAGGAAACAAGGGAGCAAGCCAGATAATGGTAGAGCAGGCCAGAGAAGAGTACAGTAGGTAGAAATACCTTTAATAGACCTTTTAGTGGCACGGTCGGAGGGGGAAACAATGATTTAGGAACACTAGGTATCATCTAGCAAGTACAAATACCTTTAATAAGTAGTGACACGGTGTAGCCACCGTGCACAATGGCAAACCAGAGTGGGCGTATGTCAGAGACCATGACCAACAGGTTTCACAATGTGCGGTTCATGTTGAAAACTCATAACATGAGTGAGAAATGGTCGGAGGGGGATACAACGGTTTGGAAGCACTAGTTAGCGTATAGCAAGCACAAAGATCTTCATTAACTAGTGGCACCCTGTGGCTACCATGCACAATGACCAACCAAAGCATGCATATGTCACTGACCATGACCAAAGCAATTTCGCTATGAATGGTCGTCGTTGACAACCCATAACGCAGGTCACAAATGGTCATAGGGGAAACAATGGTTGGGGACCACTAGTTATTGAATAGCAAGTACAAAGACTTTCAATAAGTAGAGGCACTGTGTGGATATCAATCATAATGACCAAGCAATATAGGCATATGTCACTAACCATGACCAAAGAATTTCAATATGTGTGGTCAACGTGACAACTCATAACACAAGTCACAAGTGGTTAGAGGGAGAAACAATGGTCTCAGGTACAAGGTATCAGCTTGCAAGTACAAAGAACCTCAACAAGCAGTGCATCGGTGTGGCTACCATGCACAATGACCAACCAAAGTAGGCATTTGTCTCTTATCATGACCAAGGAGTTTCACTATGTGTGGTCAATATGGACAACTCATAACCCGATTCACAAATGATCCCAGGGGTCACATAATGGTTTGGAAACACTAGGTGTTGTTTACTAAGTACAAAGACCTTCAATAAATAGTGGCACGGTATGGCTACCATGCATAATGATTTAACCAAACAAGGCGTATGTCACAGACCATGACCAAACGATTCCACTGTGGGTGGTCAACGTTGTGAACACATAACTCGAGTCACAAATAATCAGAGGGGGAAACAACTGTTTTGTAATACTAGTTTTTAACTAGCATGTACAAAGATCTTCAATATGTTGCGGCACGGTATGGATGGATACCAAGCATTATGACCAACCAAAGTAGGCATCTTTCATTGATGATGACCAAAGAATTTCACTATGTGTGGTCAACATTGACAACTCATAATACAAGTCACAAATGGTCATAGGGGGGAAAATGGCTTGGGAACACTAGGTATTGTATAATAAGTACATATATCTTAATAAGTAGTGGCACGGTGTAGCTACCATGCAGAATGACAAACCAACGTAGGCATAGGTAACTGACCATGACCAAAGAATTTCGCTGTGTGAATAGTGACAACTAAGAATACGATTCAAACATGGTCAGAGTGGGGAAAATGGATTGGGAATTCTAGTTATTGAGTAGAAAAAAAAAGATATTCAACACATAGCTACTTGGTGTAGCTACCATGCACAATGACCAAGCAAAGTAGGCATATGTCACTTATCATGACAAAAGCATTTCACTATGTGTGGTAAACGTTGACAACTCATAACAGAAGACACAAATGGGAAGAAGGAGAAACAATGGTTTGTAAACACTAGGTTTTGGCTAGCAAGTACAAAGACCTTTAATAAATAGTGGCACGGTGAGGCTTCCGTGCACAATGACCAACCAAAGTAGGCATGTATCATTAACCATGGCTAAAGAGTTTTACTATGTGTGGTTACTGTTGACAACTCATAGTGCAAGCCACGACTGGTAAGAGGGGGAGACAATGGTTTGGGAATACTAGTAATCAAATAGCAAGGACAAAGACCATCAATAATTAGTGGAACGCAGTGGCTACCATGCAAAATGACCAACAAAAGTAGACATATGCCACTGACCATGACCAAAGAATTGCACTACGTATGGTCAATGTTGACAGCTCAAAATATGAGTCACAAATGGTCAAAGGGGGAGAGAACAGTTTTGGAACACTAGGTATCTACTAGAAAGTACAAAGACCTTGACTAAACTGTGGCATGGTGTGGCTTCCATGCAGGATGACCAACCACAGTGTCAACCGGCCTGAGGCAAACGGACTAGAAAACAAGGCCGACACAATAGCACCTGCCGTCCGCTCCTAGCATTTCAGCTAGGAGAAGATATCACCCTCAGGATCACGGTTCCATGCTGAGCAGTTCCTAGGCAATCACTTGCTAGCAACTGTGTCCACTTAACACTTGGTCACTTTCGCGCGAGGTGCTAGTCAAAGACTAACTCCTGGGGCTTAGACCAACCAGTGTCTTCTTTATACTGTTCCTTAGTTGGACAACTCTGTGAGGAGCATCTAAGGCCAGATTGTGTAATTAGAATGAGGAATGAGCCTGGTACATATAGTCCTAGGCCTGGCTTCTAAGGTGTGTGGGCAGTGACACTTTTGGGGTGGNCACTCTCCTCATGCATGGAGAAATGTCTAAGAAACTTCCCCTGTGCTAGAAGGTCAAAAAACCTCCTGCGCACATCAAGGCTCGATCGCAGGACCTGTTGTCCCTAAGTCCAACATGCTATCCGTTGCGCTACACTTCTGGTGTCTCGCTTGGACTTGCACCACGAACAAGGTTTGGGGGACTTACTCCAAGGGAGCAGTGCATGCCCAACCTGTCCGTCAACCCATAGCAGTGGCCATGGGGCATAGAAGAACAACACACAGTAGGCATATGTCACTGAAAATGACCAAATAATTTCATTCTGTGTGCTCAACCTTGACAACTCATAACTGTCAGGATGAGAGCCGCGTGGTGCGGTCCTGACTTTTTTCTGATCGTCTCTTGTGGTTCACGTCTGCTGTTTTGGGCGAATCTGAGACTGAGCGTGAGCTTTCTGGTCGCCTCACGCGATGTGAGCAGGAATTTAGAGACAGTCATTTTGCAAAGGGACTAACGTGGTTTTCGTTATTTTTTTAACATCAACATAATCACAACATTTATAGAGCTAGTCATAAGCTTTCCAACGCACCAAAACGCGCGCAATTTGGCCAAGCGTAGCTCAATGTTGCTTGCCAAACCGCAGGTCTCACCCACCACAGAAGCTTGACGCCGCCACTTGCCGTGGCGCCTTCGTTCACGTGCGAAGCGCCTTTCCCAAGGCGCAGGTCCACTTGCACATGGTGTAGGGGTCCTCTGCACTTTTTCCACGCACCCTACCCACTTTTGGGTTGTGTTTGGTGATGGGGTGTGACAAGGTTCGAAACCTGTCCGTGGACCTGCAGTCAGAATTTTGACTAAGTCCCCGAGTAACAAAACGTACTTCTGAGTTTCGGACGCCGAGCCAGATTTTTGGCCAAGTCCCTCAGTAACAGCCTGCACTAATGGATCCGGTGGATGATCCGCCGGACGCCTCGGCAGGCCTATCGGAGCATTTTCTCCAGATGGTATTTTTGTTACTCGGTCCGGTCGATTATCGACCGGATTTCGAGTCCCAGCCGGCTCCCAGAGCCGCTGCGTATACCCCAACTTTGGAAAGCCATATCTCCCTCATTACTTGTCTGATTCCAGCGAAACAACTTCCACCGGATTCAGTAACTGGTCAACTTTGAGGGGAAATCCTCCATTTTAGGATACAAGCAAATGTCGACTCGCCAGATCCGCCGGAGCGGATTTTCCATTCTCTGGTAGCTCGTCAGCGCCTCCCGGCGCCGCACTTGGGCATGCGGAGGGGCAATTTTCCAACATTCTCCCCCTTGCACCTGCCATGCCTGCTGCTCCTGCTTGCTCCCACACATCTTCCGCTCCGTCCTCCAGCCCATCATAGCTGGTCATCCCAAGTCCGGCCACGCTTATCGCGTGCCGGTCCGCGGGTTGCGCCTTGGTCAAGCAATCCGCAAGCATGTGGTGCGTGCTACAATGCTGCAGCACCACCTGCCCCTTCTCGACCATGTCCCATGCATAGTGATAACGCACCTCTATGTGCTTTGTCCTCCTGTGCTGCGTTGGGTTGCTGGTCAGCGAGATGGAGCTGGTGTTGTCCTCTTGCACCACCGTAGGCTCCAGCTGCGGCACGCCCAGCTCGCCTAGTAACCTGCAAAGCCACACCGCCTCCTTGACCGCCTCGGCCAGCGCGATGTACTCTGCTTCCACTGTGGAGGTGGTGACACAGTCTTGCTTCCTGCTGCACCACGAAACATCTGCACCAGTAAGGAAGAACACATAGCCGGATGTGGACTTCCGCTTGTCCACATCCCCAGCGTAGTCTGCATCCGTGTAGCAGACCAGACGCAAGGGGTCTGCCTGTCCCTTGCCGTCGAGCCTCAGGCACGCGTGCCGCGTCGCCTGCAGGTAGCGGAGGATGCGCTTGACCGCCTGCCAGTGTAGTGGCCCTGGATCAGCCACGTACCTGCTCACTTGTCCCACCGCGTAGGCCAGGTCCGGTCGAGTCGCCACCATGGCGTACATGAGGCTGCCCGCTGACTGGTAAGGCACCCCTGCCATATCCTCCCGCTCTTTTTTTATTTGCGGCGCCATTGCTGCACTCCATTCACACGTCGTGGAGACAGGATTGCACACTGGTTGGCAGTCCTCCATGCCGTACCGCTTCAGCACCTCGGCCAGGTGTTTGGCGTGCCCCAGTTCAAGCGTGCGTGCCCTCCGGTTCCGCGTAATGCTCACCCCGAGTTAGAACTCCAGCTCTCCCATGTTTGACATCTAGAACCTACTGCTCAGCTGCTCTTTCAGCTGCTGTAGGCTCGGCAGGTCTGAGGATCACAAGATCAGATCATCCACCTAGAGTGCGATAATCTGATGGAGCTTCTTGTTGCGCCGCACATAGACAATGTGATCCGTAACACAGCGCTTGAAGCCGAGTTGTACCATGAAGCTGTCCATCTATTGGTACCAGTATCGAGGCGATTGTTTTAGCCCGTACAAGGACTTCCGTAGCTTGCACACCTTGCCCTCCGGCGCCTCCACCCCCTCTGGCACCTCCATGTAGATTTCCTTGTCAAAGATGCCATTGAGGAAGGCCGTCTTTACGTCCATTTGGTGGAGCTTCATGTCCTTCGCGGCTACCACCGCAAGGATCGCCCCGATGCTTGTGAACTTGGCGACGGGGGCGAACGTCTCATCATAGTGCTCGCCCTTACGCTGTGCGTACCCCTTTGCCACGAGCCGCGCCTTGTACTTGTCAACCACACCTTCCTTTGTGAACTTGGTCTTGAAGACCCACTTGGAGCCGATGACCTTGGCGTCTTTCGGCCTGTCAACCAGCTGCCACATGTCATTTTTAGCAATGGACGCCAACNATTGAGGAAGGCCGTCTTTACGTCCATTTGGTGGAGCTCCATGTCCTTCGCGGCTGCCACCGCAAGGATCGCCCGGATGCTTGTGAACTTGGCGACGGGGGCGAACGTCTCATCATAGTGCTCGCCCTTACGCTGTGCGTACCCCTTTGCCACGAGCCGCGCCTTGTACTTGTCAACCACACCTTCCTTTGTGAACTTGGTCTTGAAGACCCACTTGGAGCCGATGACCTTGGCGTCTTTCGGCCTGTCAACCAGCTGCCACATGTCATTTTTAGCAATGGACGCCAACTGCGACTTGATGGCAGCGTCCCACTGCCTCTTGCACGGTCGTCGGCTCCGTTGATGCAGCCACCATGTACCGTGTCATGCCGATCCATCGACCGGTGCCTGCGTCAAAACGCTTCCCCGCTTTCCGCTGCCTCGCGTTGTGGCGCAGCTGTCTTGGTGGTGTCTCGTCCCTCTGCTGCGATCCTTCGGACTCAGCCCGCTCCGGTGAATCATCAACCGGACGGCTCCCCGAGGATCCCTCCCGCTTCGGTGAACCATCAACCGGATGGGCGGTGCGTCTGGAGGATTTTTCTCTGACGCCCGACGCAAACTCCGCCAGGAGTGCGCGCTTCGCCACCCGTGATGCCTCCTTTGACGGATCATTCCGCCTGATCTCCAGCCCAACTGCATCTTTGTCGGAGTCCTCCGCGTTGGCTGCTACTCCTGCTGCACCGCCACGCTCCGACGCCGCATCATCGACCTCCACGTCCGCCGGCTCCTCCTTGTAGTCAAGGAGCTGGAACCACTCCCCCTGTTTTGGAGTGTTCCCGACGCTCATGTCGTTGGTGCTGCTGCTAAAGCTCTGCTCCTCGTCGAACTCGACGTCACGGTTGTGGATGATCTCTTGCGTGCGCGGGTCCCAGAGCCGATACGCCTTTTGGGTGCTCTCGTAGCCGAGGAACAAGCACGGCTTTGCCCGCGGTTCCAGCTTGCTATCGCGTCGTTGCGCTGCCTGCACCATCACGTGCGCCTTGCACCCAAACACCTTCAGGTGCGCCACGTTTGGCTTGCGCCCGCTCCAAACCTCCTGCGGCGTCTTCCAGCCGCCCTTGCCCTTCAACACTGTTGTTGGGGTGAGGTTGATGGTGTAGCTCGTTGTACGCACAGCCTCAGCCCAGAAACCTCGCGACAACCCCGCATCCACAAGCATGGTCCGAACCATGTTGAGTAGCGTCTGGTTTGCCCACTCCGCCACTCCGTTGGACTGTGGCGAGTACGGCGTAGTGGGTTCCCACTTGATGCCCTGCTGCTTCATCCACCCACTGAAGCCCACGTACTCTCCGCCATTGTTGCTGCGTAGCGCCCTGACCTTCCGGCCAGTCTGCCTCTCCACAGCTGCGACGTACTCCTTCAGCCGGTCAAGGATCTTACCTTTCAGCTTCATGAAGTACAATTAGAGTTTTCTGCTGCAGTCGTCAATGAAGGTGACGAAATATCTGAAGCCGCCGTTTGACGGCATTTTGAACGGTCCACACACATCGCTATGCACAACCTCTAGCAGGTCTTTTGCGGAAGCCGTGTTCTTGTTGAATGGCTTGCGCCGCGCCCTGCCCAAAATGTAAGGCTCGCACTTTTTGTGTGCTGCTGCATCTGCTGCCGCGTCTGCACCGTCGATGACGAGGCCGCGCACCATGTCGTGCTTCACCATCTCCTTAACGGTTGCGGGCGCCGAGTGCCACAACCGTTGGTGCCAGAGCTCCAGATCAGCACTTCCTCCCTTGGCCATGCTGAGGACGTGCTCATGCGAATCTGTTGCATCGGATGCCGCGGGGACCACCTTGGTCTCCACGATGTAGAGACCGCCCTCGTGCTTTGCCTCTAGCACGACCTCGCCGTCGCTGTCGATGCGCACCACTGCGCCTTTCCTGCGGAAGAGCACCCCATATCCCTTGTCCGTTGAGCGGCTAACACTCAGGATGTCAGCCAGGCCGGGGACGTGCTGCACATCAGGGATTGTGCACAGCTCCTTCTTACCGCCCACCACGACTTCCACCTCCACGTCGCCTTGGCCGGCCGCCGGCTCGACTTTGTCGTTCGCGACCACCATTGACTTGGTGGACTTCTCGTAAGTGACGAACCCCACCTTCTCGACTTGGGTCTGCTCCTCGGCCCTGGAATCCAGGCACCGCCTGTTGGCCTTCTTGAGGAAGTGGTTCTTGTTGCCGTTGAGGAGCGACCAGCCCTTGCTGTTTTTGCCGCCGGTCTTCGCCTCCTCCGGGTACTCACGGGCCCAATGGCTCTCCTTGCCGCAATTGCGGCACGCACCTTTCCTGGCGCCCTTCTTGCCGCCGCCCTTTCCGCCACTTCCTTGGCCCCCGCTTCCGCTTCTATGTGTTTTGGTGACAAGGGACGATGAGGAAGACGAGGACTCCCCGCAGCTCCGGCTTTGCTTTTTTCTTTGCGGATGTACTCTGCGACCGCGCCATAGGTGAGCTTGTCCTCTGACCATCCTCCGAGATTGGTGATGAGTGGGCCCATAACCCTTTGTCAGGATGAGAGCCACGTGGTGCGGTCCCGATGTTTGTCTGATCGTCTCTAGTGGTTCACGTCTACTGTTTTGGGCAAATCTGAGACTGAGCGTGAGCTTTCTGGTCGCCTCACGCTATGTGAGCAGGAATTTAGAGACACTCAGTTTGCGAAGGGAATAACGTTGTTTTGCGCTAGGTGTTGAACATGAAAATGATCAAAAAATTTATAGGGCTAGTCATGAGCTTTTCAACGCACCAAACCGCGCGCATTTCAGCCAAGCGTAGCTCAAGTTATGCTTGCCGAAGCGCAGGTCTCACCCACCACAGAAGCTTGACGCCGCCACTCGCCGTGGCGCCTTCGTTCGCGTGCAAAGCGCCTTTCCCAAGGCGCAGGTCCACTTGCACATGGTGTAGGGGTCCCCTGCACTGTTTCCACGCACCCTACCCACTTTTGGGTCGTGTTTGGTGATGGGGTGTGACGAGGTTCGAAACCTGTCCGTGGACCTGCAGTCAGAATTTTGACGAAGTCCCCGAGTAACAAAACGTACTACTGAGTTTCGGACGCCGAGCCAGATTTTTGGCTAAGTCCCTCAGTAACAACCTGCAATACTGGATCCGGTGGATGATCTGCCGGACGCCTCGGCAGGCGTATCGGAGCATTTTCTCCAGATGGTGTTTTTGTTACTCGGTCCGGTCGATTATCGACCGGATTTCGAGTCGCAGCCGGCTCCCAGAGCCGCTGCGTATGTCCCAACTTTGGAGAGCCATATCTCCCTCGATACTTGTCTGATTCCAGCGAAACAACTTCCACCGGATTCAGTGACTGGTCAACTTTGAGGTAAAATCCTCCATTTTAGGATCCAAGCAAATGTGGAGTCGCCAGATCCGCCGGAGCAGAGTTTCTATTCTCTGGTGGCTCGCCAGCGCCTCCCGGCGCCGCACTTGGGCATGCGGAGGGGCAATTTTTCAACAATAACACGAGTGAAAAATGGTGAGGGGTGGAAAAATGGTTTGGAAATTCTAGTTATCCACTAGCAAGTACAAAGACCTTCAATAGGTAGTGGCTTAGTATGGATACCAAGCTTAATGACCAACCAAAGTAGGCAGTTGTCACGGACCATGACCAAAAAAATTCACTATGTGTGGTCAACGTTGACAACTAATGACACAAGTCACAAATGTCCAGAGAGAGAAGCAATGGTTTGGGATAACTAGGCATTGACTAGCAAGATTTTCAATAAGTAGTGGCACGGTGTGGCTACCATGCACAATGACCAACGAAAGTAGACATATGTCACTAACCATGGCCAATGAATTTCAAAGTTTGTGGTCAACGTTGTCAACTCATAACACAAGGCACACATGGTAAAAGGGAGAAACAATGTTCTGGGAATAGTAGGTATCGACTAGCAATTAAAAAGACATTCAAAAAGTAGTGGCACATTGTGGCTAACATGCACAATGACCAATCAAAGTAGGCATATGTCACTTACCATGACCAAAGAATTTGACTGTGTGTGGTCAACGTTGACAAATTATAATACGAGTCAAAACATGTCAGAGGGAGAAACAATGGTTTAGGAACACTAGGTATCCACTAGCAAGTAAAAAGACCTTCAATAAGTAGTGGCACGGTGTGGCTACCATGCATATTGACCAACCAAAGTAAGAATATGCCACAAACCATGACCAAAGAATTTCACTCTGTGTGGTCAGCATTGACAACCCAGAACACGAGTCACAAATGGTAAGAAGGGGACACAATGGGTTGGATGTACTAGTTATCAACTGGAAAATGCAGAGATCTTCAATACGTATTGGCACAGTGTGGCTACCATGCACAATGAACAACCAAAGGAGGCATATGTCACATATGATGACCAAAGAATTTCACTGCGTGTGGTCAAAAATACCAAATCACAACATGAGTCACAAGTGGTCAGAAGGGGAAACAATGGTTTGGGAATGAAAGTCATGAACAAGCAAGTACAAAGACCTTCAGTAAGTAGTGGTACGCTGTGGCTACCATGCAAAATGACCAGCCAACGTAGGCATGTGTCACTGACAAGGACCAACGAATTTCACTAGGTTTGGTGAACGTTGACAACTCATAACACGATCCACAAATGGTCAGAGGGGAAAACAATGGTTTACAAATGCGAGATATTGACTAGCAAGTACGAAGACCTTTTATAAGTAGTGGCACGGTCTGGCTTCCATGCACAATGACCAACCAATGTAGGCATATGTAACTGACCATGACCAAAGAATTTAACTGTGTGGTCAATGTTGACATCTCACTATACAAGCCACGAATGGTAAGAGGGGGTAACAATGGTTTTGCAATACTAGATAGCAACTAGCAAGTACAAAGACCTTCAATATGTGGTGGTACAGTGTGGCTACCATGGACAATGACCAAGCAAAGTAGGCACATGTCACTGACCATGATCAAGAAATTTCACTATGTGTGGACAATGTTGACAGCTCATAACACAGGTCAGAAATATACACAGGGGGAAACAATGGTTTGGGATACTAGTTATCAACAAGTAAGAAGAGAGACTGTCAATGAGTAGTGGCACGCAGTGGCTACCATGCACAATGACCAACCAAAGTAGGCATGTGTTACCGAACATGACCAAAGAATTGCACTTTGTGTGGTCAACATTGATAACTCAAAATACAAGTCACAAATGGTCAGAGGGAGAAACAACGGTTTTGGGAACACTAGGTATCTACTAGCAAGTAAAACGACCTTCAATAAATAGTGGCATGCTGTGGCTACCATGCACAATGACCAACCAAAGTAGGCATATGTCACTGACAATGACAAAGGAATTTCACTGTGTGGTCAACCATGACAACTCATAACACGAGTTACAAATGGTCAGAGGGAAAACAATGGGTTTGGAATTCTAGTTATCGACTAGCAAGAACAAACACCTTCAATAAGTAGTGGCTCGGTATGGTTACCAAGCTTAATAACCAACCAAAGGAGGTAGTTGTCACTGACCATGACCAAAGAATGTCACTATGTGTGGTCATTGATGACAAGTAATAACACGAGTCACAAATGGTCGGATGGAGAAGCAATGGTTTGGGAATAACAGGTACTGACTAGCAAGCTTTTCAAAAAGAAGTGTCACGTTGTGGCTACCATGCACAATGACCAACCAAAATAGGCATGTGTCACTGACCATGACCAGAGAGTTTCATTATGTGTGGTCAACGTTGAGAACTCATAATACGAGTCACAACTAGTCAGGCGGAGACAAAATGGTTGGGAAACACTAGATATTCACTGAAAAGTACAAAGAATTTCAATAAGTATTGGCACGGTGTGGCTATCACGCACAATGACAGACCAAAGCAGGCACACTTCACTAACCATGACCAGAGAATTTCACTGCGTGGTCAACATTGACAACCCATAATACGAGTCACAAATTTTCAGAGGGGAAACAATGATTTAGAGATACTAGTTATCAAATAGCAGGTACAGAGACCTTCAATAAGCAGTGGAATAGTGTGGCTACCATGCACAACAACCATCCAAAGTAGGCATATGTCACTGACCATGACCAAAGAATTTCACTATGGATGGTCATCGTTGACAGCTCATACTACGAGTCACAAATGGTCAGAGGTGGAAACAATGGTTTTGGGAATACTAATTATCAACTGGGAAGTAAAAAGACCTTCCATAAGTAGTGGCACGGTAAGGTTACCAAGCACAGTGACCAACCAAAGTAGGCATATGTCACTAACCATGACCAAAGAATCTCACTATGTTTGGTCACTTGTGATTACTCTTTATACGAGTCACAAATGGTCAGAGGGGGAAACAATGGTTTGGGAATACAAGGTATCAATTAGCAAGTACAAAGATCTTCAAAAAGCAGTGGCGAGGTTTGGCTACCATGCACAATGACCAACCAAAGTAGACATATGTCACCAACCATGAGCAAACAATTTCACTATGGGTGGTCAATGTTGACAAATCATAATACAGGTCACAAATGGTCAGAGTGGGAAGCAATGGTTTTGGAATACTATTTATTGAGTACCAAGTACAAAGACCTTCATTGAGTAGCGGTAAGGTGTGGGTACCATACACAGTGACCAACCAGAGTAGGCATATGTCAATGACCATCACCAAAGAATTTCACTGTTTGTGGCCAGAGTTGACAACTCATGTTACAAGCCACAAATGGTTAGAGGGGAAAACAATAGTTTGAGAATACTAGTTATCAAAAGCAAGTAGAAAGACCTTCAATAACTAGTGACTCTGTGTGGCCACAATGCACAATGACCAACCAAAGTAGGCATATGTCAATGACCATGACCAAAGAATTTCGCTATATGTGGTCAACATTGACAACTCATGATAGGAGTCACAACTGATCAGAGAGGGAAACAATGGTTTTGGAATATTGTTTATTGACTAGCAAGTACAAATACCTTCAATACGTTGTGGCACGGTGTGGGTACCATGCACAATGACCAACCAAAGGAGGCATATGTCACTCACCATGACCAAAGAATTTCACTATGTGTGGTGAACATTCATAACTCGTAATAGGATGCACAAATGGTCAAAGGAGGAAACGATGGGTTTAGAGTACTAGTTATCAACTAGCAAGTACAAAAACCTTCAATATGTAGTGGTATGGTGTGGCTACCATGCACAATGACGAACCAAAGTAGGAATATGTCACTGACCATAACCAAATAACTTCACTATTTGTGGTCAGTGTGTACAACCCATAATACGATTCACAAATGGTCATAGGGGGGGAAAAATGGGTTGGAAATACTAGTTATCAGCTAGCAAGTACAAATACCTTCAATAAGAAGTGGCACAGTGTGGCTACCATGCACAGTAACCATGCAAAGTAGGCATATGTCACAGACCATGACCAGATAGTTTTACCATGTGTGATCAACGTTGAAAACTCATAACCCTGGTTACAAGTGGTCAAATAGGGCACCAATGGGTTGGGAGTACTGTTAGCTGACTAGCAAGTACAAAGACCTTCAATAATTAGTAGTATGGTGTGCTTACGATGCACAATGACCAACCAAATAGGCATATGTCACTGACCATGACCGAAGAATTTCATTATGATGGGTCAACGTTGAGAACTCATAATGCGAGTCACAAATGGTCAGAGGGGGGGAAATAGTCTGGAAAGACTATCATCAACTAGCAAGTACAAAGACATTCAGTAGTTGCATGGATTGGCTACCATGCACAATGACCAACCAGAGTAGGCATATGTCATTGAACATGAACAAGTAATTTCACTATGTGTGCTCAATGCTGACAGCTCGTAATACGAGTCACGAATGGTCCAAGACATCTGGAGCAAGTCGAAGACAACTAGAGCAAGCCCGAGACAACCAAAGTAAAGCCAAGTCAACTGGAGCAAGCAAAGGACAATTCGAGCAAGGCCAAGACAACTTGAGCAAGCCCAAGACAACTGGAGCAAGGTAAAGACAACTCCAACAAGCCCAAGACAACTGGAGCAAGTCCAGGACAATTGGAGCAAGGTCAAGACGACTAGAACAAGCCCAATACAACTGGAGCAAGGCCAACACAACTGAAGCAAGCCCAAGACAATTGGAGCAAGGCCAAGACAACTGGAGGAAGCCCAAGACAACTCAAGCAAGCCGAAGACAACTGGAGCAAGGCCAAGACAACTGGAGCAAGGCCAAGCCAACTGGAGCAACGCCATGACAACAAGAGCAAGCCCAAGACAAAAGGAGCAAGCCCAAGACAACCGGAGCAAGGCCACATCAGCTTGAGCAAGGCCAGGACAAGAGGAGCAGGCCAAAGACAACTAAAACAATCACAAGACAGCTAGATCAAGGCCTAGAAAACTGGAGCAAAACCAAGATAACTGGAGTAAGGCCAAGACAACTGGAGAAAGTCCAAGACAACTAGAGAAGGGCCAAGTCAAATGGAGCAAGCCAAAGTCAAATTGCAGCAAGCCCAAGATGACTGGAGCAAGGCCAAGACAACTAAAGCAAGCCCAAGACAACAGGAGCAAGCGCAAGGCAACTGGAGCAAGGCCAAGACAAATGGAGCAAGTGAAGAAAAATGGAGCAAGCACAAGACAACTGCAGCAAGGCAAAGACAACTCGAGCAGGGCCAAGACATTTGGAACAAGTCCAAGACAACTAGAGCAAGCCCAAGACAACTGGAGCAAGGCGAAGACAACTGGAGCAAGCCCAGGATAACTGGAGCAAGACCAAGACAACAGGAGCAAGCCCAAGACAACTGGAGAAAGCCCAAGACAACTGGAGCAAGGCCAAGACAACTGGAGCAAGGCTAAGCCAGCTGAAGTAAGTCTAAGACAACTGGAGCAAGCCCAAGACAACTAGAGCGAGGTCAAGATTGCTGAAGCAAGCCCAAGACAACTGGAGCAAGCCCGAGACAACTGGAGCAAGGCCAAGAAAACTGATGCAAGTCCATGACAACTGGATCAAGGCCAAGACAGCTGGAGCAAGGCCAAGACAGCTGGATCAAGCCCAAGACAATAGTAGCAAGGCCAAGACAAATGGGGCAAGCACCAAACAACTGGAGCAAGCACAAGACAACAGGGTCAGGCCCAAGACAACTGGAGCGAGGCCAAGACAACTGGAGGAAGGCCAAGACAACAGGAACAAACCCAAGACAAATGGAGCAAGCCCAAGACAAGTGAAGCAAACCCAAGACAAAGGAGCTAGGCCAAGACAACTGGAGCAAGAACAAGACAGCTTGAGCATGGCCAATACAACTGGAGAAAGCCCAAGAAAACTGGAGCAAGCCCTAGACAGCTGGAGAAAGCCCAAGAGAACTGGAGCAAGTACAACAGAACTGGAGCAAGCTCAATACAACTGAAGCAAAGCCAAGACAATGGGAGCAAGGCCATGACAACTGGAGCAAGGCCACGAAAGCTGGAGCAATCCCAAGACAGCGGGAGCAAAGCCAAGACAACTTAAGCAAGGCCAAGACAACTAGAGCAAGCCTAATACAACTGGAGCAAGCCCAAGACAGCTAGAGTAAGCCCAAGACAACTGGAGCAAGACCAAGACAAGTGGAGCAAGGCCAAGACAACTGGAGGAAGCCCATGACAACTGGAGCAATCACAAGACAATTAGAGAAAGGCCAAGACAACTGGAGCAAGGCCAAGACAATTGGATCAAGCCCAAGACAACTGGAGCAAGTCCAATACATCTAAAGCAAGCCCAAGACAACTGATGCAAGGCCAAGACAACTGAAGCAAACCCAAGACAACTGGAAAATGATTGCAACGGTGCAAAATGGTTGCGACTTGGTGCAAACTAGTTGTGGCGTGGCGCAAAATGATTGCAACTTGGTGCAAAATGGATGCGACCTTGTGCAAACTGGCTGCGACTTTGTGCAAACTGGCTGCAACTTGGTGCAAATCGGTTGCGACGTGGTACGAACTGGCTGCAACTTGCGACCTGGTGCCCACTGGCTTTGACTTTGTGCCAACTGGTTGCAACTTGGTGCAAACTGGTTGTGACATGGTGCAATATGGTTGCGACTTGGTGTGAACTGGTTGCGCCTTGGTGTGAACTGGTTGCGACTTGGTGCGAACAGGCTCTGACTTGGTACGAACTGGTTTCGACTTGGTACGAACTGGTTGCGACTTGGTGCAAACTGGTTGTGACTTGGTGCAAACTGGTTGTGTTTTGATGCCAACTGACTGCAACTTGGCGTGAACTGGTTGCGACTTGGTGCAAACTGGTTACGACTTGGTGCGAACTGGTTGTGAATTGATGCCAACTGGTTGCGCCGCAGTACAAACTGGTTGCAACTTGGTGCAAACTGGTTGCGACTTGGTGGGAACTGGTTGCAACTCATGCAAACTGCTTACAATTTGGTGCGAACTGGTTGCGACTTGGTGCAAACTAGTCGCGGTGTGGTGCAAAATGATCGCCACTTGGTGCAAAATGGTTGCGAGTTGGTGCGAACTGGCTGCGACTTGGTGCGAACTGGATGTGTCTTGGTGCAAATTGGTTGCAACATGGTGCAAACTGGTTGCGACTTGGTGTGAAATGGTTGCTACTTGGTGCCAACTGGCTTTGACTTGGTGCTAACTGGTTGGAACTTGGTGCGAAATGGTTGTGACGTGATGCAAACTGGTTGCGACTTGGTGCGACCTGGTTCCACCTTGGTGTCAACTAGTTGCAACTCGGTGCAAACAGGCTGCGACTTGGTGCGAACTGGTTTTGACTTGGTGCGAACTGGTTGCGACTTGGTGTGAACTTGTTGTGACTTGGTGTGAACTGATTGCAACTTGGTGTGAGCTGGTTGCAACTTGGTGTGAACTGGTTGCAAATTGGTGCAAACTGGTTGCGACTTGGTGCGAACTGGCTGCGACCTGGTGCGAACTAGTTGCGACTTGGTGTGAACTGGCTGTGACTTGGTGTGAACTGGTTGTGACTTGGTGCCAATTGGTTGCGACTTAGTGCACCAGTTGTCTTGGTCTTGCTCCAAATGTCTTGGGCTTCCTCTAGTTGTCTTGGACATGCTCCAGGTGTCTTGGGTTTGAACCAAATGTCTTTGGCTTACTCAGGTTATCTTTGCCTTGCTCCAGTTGTCTTCGACTTGCCCCAGTTGTCTTAGGCTTGCTCCAACTGTCTTGGGCCTGCTCCAGTTGTCTTGGGCTTGCTCCAGTTCTCTTGGAATTTCTCTAGTTGTATTGGGCTTGCTCCAGTTGTCTTGGCCATGCTCAAGTTGTCTTGGGCTTGCTCCAGTTATCTTGTGATTACTCCAGTTGTCTTGGGCTTGCTCCAATTGTCTTGGTGTTGCTCCAGTTGTCTTGGCACTTCTCCAATTGTCTTGGGCTTGCTCTAGTTGTCTTGGGCTTGCTCCAGGTGTCTTGGGCTTGCTCGAGTTGTCTTGGTCTTGCTCCAGTTGTCTTGGGCTTGCTCCAGGTGTCCTGGCCTTGCACATGTTGTCTTAGGCTTGATCCAGTTGTCTTGGGATGAATCCAGTTGTTTTAGGCTTGCTCCAATGATCTTGGTGTTGCTCCACTTGTCTTGGCCTTGCTCCATTTGTCTGAGGCTTGCCCCAGTCGTCTTGGGCTTACTCCAGTTGTCTTAGGCCAGCTTTAGTAGTCTTGGGCTTGCTCCAGTTGTCTTGGAATTGCTTGAGTTGTCTTGGGCTTGCTCGAGTTGTCTTGGGCTTGCTCTATGTGTCTTGGGCTTTCTCCAGTTGTCTTGCGCTTGCTGCAGCTGTTTTGGCCTTGCTCCAGTTGTCTTTGCCTTGCTCTTATTGTCTTTTCCTTGCTCCAGTTGTCTTGGTCTTGATCCCGTTGTCTTGGGCTTGCTCCAGTTGTCTGAGCCTTGCTCCGGTTGTCTTGGGCTTGCTCTAGTTGTCTTGGACTTTCTCCAACTGTCTTTGGCTCGCTCCAGTTCTCTTGGAATTGCTCTAGTTGTCTTGGACTTGCTCTGGTTGTCTTGGACGTGCTCCAGTTGTCTTGGAATTGCTCCAGTTGTCTTGGACTCGCTCCAGGTGTCAAGGGCTTGCTCCAGTTTTCTTGGCCTGGCTCCAGTTGTCTTAGGCTTGCTCGAGTTGTATTGGCCTTGCTCCAGGTTTCCCGAGCTTGCTCCAGCTGTCTTGGCCCTGCATTAGTTGTATTGGCCTTTCTATTGTTGTCCTGGGCTTGCTCCCGTTGTCTTGGCCTTTCTCCAGTTGTCTTTGGCTTGCTCCAGATATCTTGGTCTGCTCCTGCTGTCTTGGGCTTGCTCCAGTTTTCTTAGGCTTGCTGCACTTGTCTAGGACTTGCTTCCATTGTCTTGACCTTGCTCCTGTTGTCTTGGGTTTGCTTTAGTTAACTTGGCCTTGCTCCAGCTGCCTTGGGCTTGCTCCAGTTGTCCTGGACTTGCTCTAGTTGTCCTTGACCTGCTCTCGTTGTCTTGGGCTTGCTCTGGGTGTCTTGACCTAGCTCCAGTTGTCTTGGACTTGCTCCAGTTGTCTTGGGATTGCTCTAGTTGTCTTGGGCAGATTGGAGCAAGCCTAAGAAAGGTGGAGCAAGCCAGAGAATAGTGGAGCAAGACAGAGAACGGTGGAGCAAGTCACAGAACAGTTGAGCTAGCCAGAGAACACTAGAGCAAGCCATAGAAGGGTAGACCAAGCCAGAGAAGGGTGGAGCAATCCAGAGAAAGGTGAAGCAAGTCAGAGGAAGGTGGAGGAAGCCACAGAATGGCAGAGCAAGCCAGAGAACGGAATAGCAAGCCAAAGAAGAGTGGAGCAAGCCAGAGACCATTGGAGCAAGCCAAGGAAAGGCACTGCAAGCTAGAGAAAGGTGGAGCAATGCAGAGAAAGGTGGAGCAAGCCAGAGCAAGGTGGACCAAGCCAGAAAACGGTGGAGCAAGCTAGAGAATGGTGGAGGGCGCCAGAGAAAGGTGGAGCAAACCAAATGAAGGTGGAGCAAGCCAGAGAACGGTGGAGCAAGCCAGAGAACAGTGGAGCAAGCCAAGGAAAGGTGAAGCAAGCCAGGGCAAGGTGGAGCAAGCCAAGAAAAGTTGGAGGAAGCAAGGGAACGGAGGAGCAAGCCAGAGAATGGTGGAGCAAGCCAGAAAACGGTGGAGCAAACTAGTGAATAATGGAGCGAGCCAGAGAAAGGTACAGAAAGCCAGAAAAATTCGGACCAAGCCAGAGAAAGTTGGAGCATGACAGAGAATGGTGGAGCAAGTCAGAGAACGATGGAGCAAGCCAGAGACCAGTGGAGCAAGCGAGAGAAAGGCTGACCAAGCCAGAGGAGGGTGGAGGAAGCCAGAAAACGGCAGAACAAGCCACATAATGGTGAAGTAAGCCAGGCAATGGTGCAGCAAGCCAGAGAACGGCGGAACAAGCCAGATAACAGTGGAGCAAGCCAGTGAACAGCAGAGAAAGCCAGAGAAAGGTGGAGCAAGCAAGAGAAAGATGGAGCAAGCCAGAGAAAGGTGGAGCAAGCCAGAGAACGGTGGAGCAAGATAGAGGATGATGGAGCAAGACGGAGGAAGGTGGAACAAGCCAAATCAAGGTAGAGCAAGCCAAATAACAGTGGAGCAAGCCAGACAATAGTGGAGCAAGCCAGAGAACAGTGGAGCAAGCCAGAGAAAAGTGAAGCAAGCCAGAAAGGTGGGGAACGCCAGGGAATGGTGGAAAAAGCCAAAGAATGGTGAAGCAAGCAAGAGAACGGTGGAGCAATCCAGAGAACAGTGAAGCAAGCCACAGAAATTTAGCACAAGACAGAGAATTGGGGAGCAATCCAGAGAACGATGGAGCAAGCTAGAGAACAGGGGAGCAATCCAGAAAACAATGGAGAAAGCCATGGAAAGGTGGACCAAGCGAGAGAAAGGTGGAACAATCCAGAGAAAGGCAAAGCAAGCCAGGGAATGGTGGAGCAAGCCAGAGAAAGGTCGAACAAGCTAGAGAAAGGTGGAGCAAGCCAGAAAACGGTGCAGCAAGCTAGAGAAAGGTGAAGCAAGCCATGGTACGGTGGGGAAACCTTGAGAAAGCTGGAGGAAACCAAGACACGATGGAGCAAGCCAGAGAAAGGTGGAGCGAGCAAGAGAAAGGTAGAGGAAGCCAGAGAAAGCTGGAGCAATCCAGGGAAAGGTGAAACAAGCCAGAGAAAGGAGGCGCAAGTCAGAGAATGGTGGAGCAAGCCAGAGAAAGATAACGCAAGCCTGAGAACAGTGGAGCAAGCCAGGGAAAGGTGGAGAAAGCCAGAAGAAGGTGGACCACTTAAGAGAAAGGTGGAGCAATCCAGAAAAAGGTGGAGCAAGCCAGATAAAGGTGGAGCAAGCCAGAGAAAGGTAGAGCAAGCTAGGGAAAGGTGGAGCAGGCCAGAGAAAGGTGGAGCAAGCCAGAGAACGGTGGAGCAAGCCAGAGAAAGAGGAAAAGCTAGAGGTTTGTGGAGCAAGCCAGAGAGAGTTGGATCAAGCCAGAGAAAGGTAGAGGAAGCCAGAGAATGGCGGAGCAAGAGAGAGAAAGGTGGAGCAAGCCAGGGAAAGGAGGAGCATCCCAGAATGGGGGAGCAAGCCAGAGAACAATCAAGGAAACCAGAGAACGGGTGAGCAAGCCATAGAATGAGGAAGCAAGCTATGGAAAGGTGGTGCGAGCCAGACACAGGTGGAGCAAACCAGGGAAAGGTGGACCAACCCAGAAAAAAGGTTAAGCAATGCAGAGAAAGGTGAAGTAAGCCCGGAAACGATAGAGCAAGCCAGAGTAAGGTGGAGCGAGATAGAGAAAGGTAGAGCAAGCCGAAGAACGTAGGAGCAAGCGAGAGGAAGGTAAATCAAGCCAGAGAAAGATGAAGTAAGCCAAATAATAGTGGATTACACCAGGGAACGATGGAGAAAGCCATAGAAACGTGGAGGAATATAGGGAACAATGGAGCAAGAGAGAGAAAGGTGGAGCAAGCTAGAGAATGGTGGAGCAAACCCCAGACATGTGGAGGAAGCCAGAGAAATTTGGAGCAAGCCAGAGAAAGTTGGAGCAAGCCAGAGAACAAAGGAGCAAGTCATAGAAAGGTGGAGCAAGCCAGAGAAAGGTGGAGCAAGCCAGAGAAAGGTGGAGCAAGCCAGAAAAAAGTAGAGCATGCCAGGGAAAGTAAGAGCAAGCCAAAAAAAAGGTGGAGCTAGCCAGAGAACGGTGGAGCAAGCCAGGGAAAGATGGAGCAAGCAAGAGAACAGTGGAGAAAGCCAGAGAAAGGTTGAGCAAGCCAGATAAAGGTGGATGAAGCCAGAGAAAGCTCGAGCAAGCCACAGAAAGGTGGAGCAAGCTAGAGAAAGGTAGAGGAAGCCAGACAATGGATGAGCAAGCCAGAGAAAGGTGGAACAAGCCAGGAAAATGTAGAGCAAGCCAGAGAAAGGTGGAGCAAGCCAGAGAATAGTGAAGCAAGCCAGAGAACTCTGGAGGAAGCCAGAGAATGGTGGAGCAATCCAGATAAAGGTACTGCAAGCCAGGAAAGGTGGAGCACGACAGAGAACAGTGGAGGAAGCAAGAGAACGGAGGAATAAGCCAGGGAAATGTGGAGCGAGCCAGAGAAAAGCGGAGCAAGTCAGAGAATAGTGGAGCAAGCCAGGGATGGTGGAGCAAGCCAGCAAAAGGTGGAGCAAGCAAGACAAAGGTAGAGCAAGCCATGGAATGGTGGAGCAAGCTAGAGAGCAGTGAAGCAAGACAGTGAACGGTAAAGCAAGCTAGAGAAAGTGGGAGCAAGCAAGAAAAAGGTGGAGCAAGACAGGAAACTGTGGAGCAAGCCAAAGAAAGTTGCAGCAAGCAAGAGAATGGTAGAGCAAGCCAGAGAACGGTGGAGCAATCCAGAGAACGGTGGAGTAAGCCAGAGAACGGTGGAGCAAGCAAGACAACAGTGGAGCAAGCCATAGAACAGCAAAGCAAGCCAGGGAAAGGAGGGACAAGCCAGAGAAAGGTGGAGCAAGCCAGAGAAAGGTGGAGCAAGCCAGAGAACGGTGGAATAAGATGGAGAATGATGGAGCAAGCCAGGCAAGTTTAGAGAAAGCCAGATAAATGATGAGCAAGCAAGAAAACGGTGGAGCAAGCCAGAGAACAGTGGGGAAGCCACAGAAAGTGAAGCAAGCCAAAGACAAGTAGAGCAAGCCAGAGAAAGGTAGATTAAGCCAGGGAACTGTTGTACAAGCCAAAGAATGGTGGGGCAAGTCCAAGAATGGTGGAGGAAGCCAGAGAATCATGGAGCAAGCCACAGAAAGGTAGAGCAAGCTAGAAAATGGGAGAGCAAGATAAAAAACGATGGAGCAAGCAAGAGAACAAGGGAGCATACTAGGGAACACTGGAGCAAGCCAGAGAAAGGAAGAGCAAGCTAGAGAAAGATCGAGCAAGCAGGAGAACGGTGGAGCAAGCTAGAGAAATGTGGAGAAATCCACAGAACGGAGGAGCAAGCCAGGGAACAGTGGAGAAAGCGAAAGAAAGGTGGAGAATTCCAGGGAAAGGTGGAGCAAGCCAGAGAAAGGTGGAGCAACCCAGAGAAAGGTGGAGCAAGCCAGAGAAAGTTGGAGGAAGCCAGAGAAAATTGGAGAAAGCCAGGGAAAGATGGAGCAAGCCAGAGAAAGCAAGAGCAATTCAGACAACAGTGGAGAAAGCCAGAGAAAGATAAAGCAAGCCTGAGAACGGTGGAGCAAGGGAGGAAAAGGTTGAGCAAGCCAAACAAAGGTGGAGCAATCCAGGGAAAGGTAGAGCAAGCCAGATGGAGGTGGAGCAAGGCAGAGAAAGGTAGAGCAAGCCAGAGAAATTTAGAGCAAACTAGGGAAAGGTGAAGCAAGCCAGAGAAAGGAGGAGCAACCAAGAGAATACTGGAGCAAGCCAGGGAAATGTGGGGCAAGCTAAAGAACGGTGGAGAAAGCCAAAGAAGAGCGGAGCAAGCCAGATAAAGGTGGAGCAATCCAGAGAAAGGCAGAGCAAGCAAGAGAAAGGTAGAGCAAGCCAGGGAAAGGAAGAGGAAGCGAGTGAACGCTTGAGCAAGCCATAGAAAGGTGGAGTAGGCCAGGGAATGGTGGAGCATCCCAGAGAATGGGGGAGCAAGCCAGAGAACAATCGAGCAAGCCAGAGAACGGGTGGGCAAGCCAGAGAACGATGGAGAAAGCCAGGGAAAGACGGAGCAAGCCAGAGACAGGTGGAGCAAGCCAAAAAACTGGGAACCAAGCCATGGAAAGTAGGACCAAGCCAGAGAAAGGTGGAGCAATCCAGAAAAAAAATGAAGCAAGCTAGGAAACAATAGAGCAAGCCAGAGAAAGGTGGAGCAAGCATGAGAAAGTTGGGGCAAGCCAGAGAAAGGTGGAGCAAGCCAAAGAACAGTGGAGCAAGCCAGAGGAAGGTGGATCAAGCCAGAGAAAGGTGCAGCAAGCTGGAGAATAGTGGAGTAAGCCAGGGAACAACGGAGAATTCCATAGAAAGGTGGAGGAAAAAAGGGAATAGTGGAGCAATCCAGAGAAAGGTGGAGCAAGCTAGAGAACAGTGGAGCAAGCCAGAGAAAGATGGAGGAAGCCAAATAAAGTTGGAGCAAGCAAGGAAAAGGTGTAGCAAGCCAGAGAAAGGAGGAGGAAGTCAAGGAATGGTGGAGCAATCCACATAAAGGTGGAGCAAGCCAGGGAACGGTGGAGCAAGCCAGGGAAAGATAAAGCAAGCCAGAGAAAGGTGGACCAATCAAGGGAAAGGTGGAGCAAGCGAGAGAAAGGTGAAGCAAGCCAGGGAATGGTGGAGCAAGCAAGAGAATGGTGGAGCATGCTAGGGAAAGGTGGAGCAAGCCAAAAAATGTGGAGCAAGCCACAGAAAGTTGGAGCAAGCAAGAAAATAGTGGAGCAAGTGTCAGGCGGAGATCCACCGCATCTCCGCTGGGAAGAAGATGGATCCGCGGAAGGAATTCGCCGCGACCCAAAAGCCCGCGGAAAGAGGTGGCCGCGACCACAGGTCCACGGAGGAGGATGAAGGGGAGGCCGCGGAGCACCGGAGAATGCGCAAGGAATGCTGGCTCCCGCAATGAGGTTGCGGTAGAGCGTGGGGTGGCGTGGAATCCAATGGCGGTGGAGGAAAGGAGGCGGGGAAAGTTGCCGCCAGGGAGCAAAAATCAACGGTGACCTTTCTACGGCTATTGGAAGCAATTGCCGCGGAGGAGGCAAGAAGGGGTGGGATAGACAGGGTGAGAATCCGTGGTGAAAAGAGAACATGTACCGAGCCGCGGAGAGGTGGGAGTGAAGCAGGAGCGTCGGACATGCAAGACACCCGCCGGCAGAACCGGATGTCAGGAAGAGGACGGCAGGAGCTCGGCCAATGAGAGCCCAGGGTGGGTAGCGGTAATCAAGGAGGAGGGCCAGGAGGACGCACCGCGCGAAGACAAAGATTCAAGGAAGAACACAAGGCCGTGCGCACCCAAGCCGCGGAGTAGAGTAAGAAGCAATAGTAGGGCAGAGAAATGTAGTAGTCTGGTGTGTGATCAGGGACAAGACCCGCAGTGCGCGTAACGTACCGCGCGGAGTCCGAAGTAGAGGAAAGAGTGTGGTAGGAGGAGATTTAGAGAGCTAGGTTTGGTGAATATAAAGTAGCAGTGTGGCGGAGGAACTAGGAGGACGAAGTAATCTTGATCTGATCTTGTATTGCCAGACTTAATACAAGCCTGATTTCCAGTTGCAAGACTGAAGTCCTGATTTATTCAGAACCACATTGCCACCTCATGTCTCATTGATCTGCACATTTGTCAATCAGGTTCCCACTTCCGCTCTTGCTTCCCTTCTGAGATCCGCAGCTGTTTAAGGAACCCAAAGAGTGCTCTCTGCGGAGGTACACCACGGAGGACGAAATCTTCCCCTCCGAGTGTGTGCATGTCTTACTGTTCGCTCCACTTCCACTCTTGGGTCCAAGAAGGATTCCGCTAGGTACTGTCACCACCAGGGAACGCAAGTAGGGTGAAGGGTGCTGCCGGCGACGCCGCGGCCTTGCGCACGGCCACGGAACGGGGTTCCGCGGGCGGAGGAGTCAGAGGCCACGAGGTGGCAGACTCTCGTGCCGGCAAGGAGTGAGCCGCGGAGCACTACCCACACGCGAGGTCCTTATGGTGTGAGGCATCCACTGAAGATCAGGAGAGGCAGCGGAGGACCAGTGAACAAGTTCTGCACGGAACCACGGAACAGCAGAGTCGCGGAACAGACCAGGCACGGAACCAGAGAGTGCGGGAGGAGAGCAGTGCGCGGCAAACTTGGGGGCATCAGCAAGCCAAAGAAAGGTGGGGCAAGCTAAAGAAAGGTAGGGCAAGCCAGATAAAGGTGGAGAAAGCCAGAGAAAGCTGGAGCAAGCCAGAGAAAGGTGGAGCAAGCTAGAGAAGGCAGAGGAAGCCAGATAACAGTGAAGCAAGCCAGACAAAGCTGGAGAAAGCCAAGGATAGGTGGAGGAAGCCACAGAAAGGTGGAGCAAGCCAGAGAAGAGTGGAGCAAGCCAGAGAACGCTGGAGCAAGCCAGAGAATGGTGGAGCAAGCCAGAGAAAGGTAGAGCAAGCTAGGGAAAGGTGGAGCAAGCCAAAGAAAGGTGGAGCAGGCCAGAAAATGGTGGAGCAAGCGAGAGAACGGTGGAGCAAGCCAGAGGACTGTTGAGCAAGCCAGAGAGAGGTGGAGCAAGCCACAGAACAGTGGAGCAAGATAGATAACGGTGGAGCAAGCCAGATAATGGTCGAGCAGGCTAGAGAACAGTGCAGCAAGACAGGGAGATGGCGCATGCTAGAGAATGGTTGAGCGAGCCAAAGAAAGGTGGAGCAAGCCAGAGAACGGTAGAGAAAGCCGGAGAAAAGTGGAGCAGGCCACAGAGAGGTGGAGCAGGCTAGAGAACGGTGGAGCAGGCCAGAGAAATGTGGAGCAATCCAGAGTACAGTAGAACAAGCCAGAAAACAGTGGAGCATGCCAGAGGACAGTGGAGCAAGCAAGAGAACGGTGTAGCAAGCAAGAGAAAGGTACAGCAAGACAGAGAACGGTGGAGCAAGCCAGAGAAAGGTGGAGCAAGCCAGATAACGATGGAACAGGTCAGTGAAAGGTGGCGCAAGCCAGAGAAAGGTTGATCAAGCAAGAGAACGGTGGTGCAAGCAAGAGAACACTGTATTTAGCTTTAGAACGGTGGAGAAAGCCAGGGAAATGTGGAGCGAGCCAGAGAAAGGTTGAGCAAGTCAGGGAACTGTGGAGAAAGCTAGGGAAGGTGGAACAAGCCAGAGAAGGTGGAGCAAGCAAGACGAAGCTGGAGCAAGCCAGAGAACGGTGGAGCAAGCCACAGAACAGTGGAGCAATCCAGTGAAAGGTGAAGCAAGCCAGAGAAAGGTAGAGCAAGCCAGAAAAAAGTGGAGGAAGCCAGGAAATAATGGACCAAGCTAGAGAATGGTGGAGCAAGCCAGGGAACAGTGGAGCAAGCCAGAGAATGGTAAAGCATGCCAGAGAAACATGGAGCAAGCCAGAGAAAGCTGCAGCAAGCCAAAAAAAGGTGGAGCAAGTCAGAGAATGATGGAGCAAGCCAGTGAACGGTGGAGCAAGCCAGATAACAATGGAGCAAGCGGAGGAAAGTTGGACCAAGCCAGAGAAAGGTATAGCAAGCCAGAGAATGGTAGAGCAAGCCAAAGAACAGTGGAGCAAGCCTGAGGACAGTGGACCAAGCCAGAGAACGGTGGAGCAAGCCAGAGAACAGTTGAGCAAGCCAGAGAACATCAGAGCAAGCCAAAGAAAGGTGGAGCAAGCCAGAGAAAGGTAGAGCCAGCCAGAGAAAGGAGGAGCAAGCCAGAGAACAGTGGAGAAATATAGAGCATGATGGAGCAAGCCAGAGAAAGTTGGCGCAAGCCAGATGAAGGTTGAGCAAGCCAAGAAGCGATGGAGCAAACAAGAGAACAGAGGAGCAAGCCAGAGAAAGGTCTAGGAACCCAGAGAAAGGTGGAGCAAGCGAGAGAAAGATGGAGCAAGCCAAATAAAGGTGGAGCAATCCAGAGAAAGGTGGAGCAGGTCAGAGAAAGGTAGAGCAATCCAGAGAAAGGTGGAGGATGCCAGTGAATGTTGGAGCAAGGCAAAGAAAGGCGGAGAATGCCAGGGAAAGGTGGAGCATCGCAGAGAATGGGGGAGCAAGCCAGAGAACGATTGAGCAAGCCAGAAAATGAATGAGCAAGCCAGAGAACAATGGAGCAAGCCAGGGAAAAGCTGAGCAAGCCAGAGACAGGTGGAGCAAGCCAGAGAACCGTAGAGCAAGCCATGGAAAGTGGAACCAAGCCATAGAGAGGTGGAGCAATCCAGAGAAAGGTGACGCAATGCAGGAAACAATAAAGCAAGCCAAAGAAAGGTGGAGCAAGCCAGAGAAAGGTTGAGCAAGCCAAAGAAAGGTGGAGCAAGCTAAAGAACCGTGGAGCAAGCGAGAGGAAGGTGGATCAAGCCAGAGAAAGGTGGAGCAAGCCCGAGAATAGTGGAGTAATCCAGGGAACAACAGAGAACGCCATAGAAAGGTGAAGGAATATGTGGGATAGTGGAGCAAGCCAGAGAAAGGTGGAGCAAGCTAGATCAAGGTGGAGCAACGCAGAGAAAGGTGGACAAAGCCAAAAAAACGTTGAAGAAAGTCAGGGAAAGGTGGTGCAATCCACATAAAGGACAAGAGTCAGAGAACAGTGGAGCAATCCAGAGAAAGGTGGAGCAATCCCAAGAACAGTGGAGCAAGCTAGGGAAAGGTGAAGCCAGCCAGAGAAAGGTGGAGCAATTCAGGGAAAGGTGGACCAAGCCAGAGAAAGGTGGAGCAAGCCACAGAAAGACGGAGCAAGCTAGAGAATGGTGGAGCATGCCAGGGAAAGGTGGAGCACGCCAAAAAGGGTGGAGCAAGCCGGAGAACGGTGGAGCAAGCCAGATAAAGGTGGAGCAAGTGAGAAAACAGTGGAGCAAGCCAGAGAAAGGTGGGGCAAGCCAGAGAAAGGTAGAGCAAGCCACATAAAGGTGGAGCAAGCCAGAGAAAGCTAGAGCAAGCAAGAGAAATGTGGATCAAGCTAGAGAAAGGTAGAGCATGCCAGAGAACGGTGGAGCAAGCCAGAGAAAGGTGGAGCAAGCCAGAGAATGCTGGAGCAAGCAAGGGAATGGTGCAGCAAGCCAGAGAGATGTAGAGCAGGCCAGGGAAAGGTGGAGCAAGCCAGAGAAAGGTGGAGCAGGCCAGCACATGGTGGAGCAAGGCAGAGAATGGTGGAGCAAGCCAGAGAACGGTGGAGAAGGCCAGAGAGCGGTGGAGCAAGCCAGAGAACAGTGGAGCAAGAGAGATAACGGTGGAGCAAGCCAGACTATGGTGGAGCAGGCCAGAGAACAGTGCAGCAAGACTGAGAAGGGTGGCGCAAGCCAGAGAAAGGTGGAGCAAGCCAGAGAAAGATGAAGCAAGCCAGAGAACGGTAGAGCAAGCCAAAGAAAGGAAGAGCAGGCCAGAGAAAGGGGGAGCAGGCCAGAGAATGGTGGAGCAGGCTAGAGAAAGGTAGAGCAATCCAGAGAACAATAGAGCAATCCAGAATATTGTGGAGCATGCCACAGAATAGTGGAGCAACCCGGAGAACGGTGGAGCAAGCAAGAGAAAGGTGGAAGAATCCAGAAAAAGGTGGAGCACGCCAGCGAAAGGTTGAGCAAGCCAGAGAATGGTGGAGCAGTCCAGTGAAAGGTGGCACAAGCCAGAGAACGGTGGAGCAAGCCAAAGAAAGCTCGAGCAAGCCAGAGAGTAGTGGAGCATGCCAGAGAACGGTGGAGAAAGCGAGGAAAAGGTGAAGCAAGCCAGAGAAAGGTTGAGCAAGTCAGAGAGCACTGGAGCAAGCCAGGGAAGGTGGAGCAAGCCAGAGAAATGCGGAGCAAGCAAGACAAAGGTGGAGCAAGCCAGAGAACGGTGGAGCAAGCCAGAGAACGCTGGAGCAAGCCAGAGAATGGAGGAGCAAGCCAGAGAAAGGTAGTGCAATCAAGGGAAAGGCGGAGCAAGCCAGAGAAAGGTGGAACAAATTAGAGAACGGTAGAGTAAGCCAGAGAGGGGTGGAGCAAGCCAGAGAACAGTGGAGCAAGTCAGATAACGGTGGAGCAAACTAGAGAATGGTGGCGCAGGCAAAATTACAGTGCAGCAAGAAGAGAATGGTGGAGCAAGCCAGTGAAAGGTGGAGCAGGCCAGAGAAAGGTGGAGCAGGCAAGAGAACGGTGGAGCTGGGGAGAGAAAGTTTGAGCAATCCAGAGAACGGTGGAGCAAGCCAGAGAATAATGGAGCATGTCAGAAAATGGTGGATGAAGCCAGGAATATGGTTTGGAATTCTATTTATCGACTAGCAAGAACAAAGAAGTTCAATAAGTAGTGGCACATTGTGGCTACCATGCACAATGACCAATCAAAACAGGCATGTGTCACTGACCATGACCAAAGAATTTCACTATGTGTGGTCAATGCTGTGAACTCATAATACAAGTCACAACTAGTCAGAGGAAGAAGGAATGGTTTGGGAACACTATGTTTCCAATAGCAAGTACAAAGACTTTCAATTATTAGTGGTACAATGTGGCTACGCATATTGACCAACCGAAGTAAGCATGTGTCACAGACCATGACCAAAGAATTTCACTGTGTTGGGTCAACGTTCACAACCCTTAATACAAGTAACAAATGGTAAGAGGGGGGGAAAATGGTTTGGATATACTAGTCATCATCTAGCAAGTGCAAAGATCTTCAGTACATATTGGCACAGTGTGGCTACCATGCACAATGACCAACCAAAGTAGGCATAACATCACATATCATGACCAAACAGTTTCACTACATGTGGTCAACATTGACAGCTCATAACTCGGGTCACAAGTGGTCCAAGGGGGGAACAATGGCCTGGGAATACTAGTTATTGAATAGCAAGTACGAAAACCTTCAGTAAGTAGTTGCACACTGTGGCTACCATGCAAAATGACCACCCAAAGTAGGCATATGTACGTGACCATGATGGAAGAATTTCGCTATGGTTCGTGAACTTTGACAACTCATAACACAATTAACAAATGTTCGGAGGGAGAAACAATGGTTTACAAATACCAATTATCGACTAGCAAGTACAATGACCTTTTGTATGTAGTAGCACGGTTTGGCTTACATGCACAATGACCAACCAAAGTAGGCACATGTCTCTGACCATTCTCAAAGAATTTCACTATGTGTGGTCAACGTTGACAACTCATAACACGATTTACACATGGTCAGAGGGGGCAACAATGGTTTACAAATACCATTTATCGACTAGAAAGAACAAAGACCTTTGATAAATAGTGGTACGGCATGGCTACCACACAATGACCAACCAAAGTAGGCATATGTCACTGATCATGACCAAGGAATTTCACTCTGTGGTCAATATCTTCAAATCATAACACGCGATGTAAAATGTCAGATGGAAAATAATGGTTTGGGATTTATAGTTATCAACTAGCAAGTACAAAGACCTTCAATAATTAGTGGCTCTGTATGGATACCACGCATGGTGACCAGCCAAGATATGCAGTTTTCACTGACCATGACCAAAGAATTTCACTATGTGTGGTCAACGTTGACAACTCAAACCACGAGTCACAAATGGCCAGAGTGAGTAACAATGGTTCCAGAATACTAGGTATTAACTATCATGTACAAAGATCTTCAATAAGTAGTGACACGGTGTTGCTACAATGCACAATGACCAACCAAAATAGGCATATGTCACTTATCATGACCAATGTTTTTCACAGTGTGTGGTCAGCGTTGACAACTCATAATAGGAGTCTCAAATGGTAAGAGGGAGAAACAATGATCTGGGAATAAAAGGTATTGACTAGCAAGTACAAAGTCCTTCAATAAGTAGTGGCACGGTGTGGCTACCATACACAATGACCAACAAAAGAAGGCATGTGTCCCTGACCATGACGAAAGAAATTCACTGTGTGGTCGATGTTAACAACTCATAATACAACTCCCAAATGGTCAGAGGGAGAAACACTGATTTGGGAACACTAGGTATCTGCTAGCACGTAGAAAGATCGCAATAAGTAGTGGCACGGCATGGCTACCATGCATAATCACTGACCAAAGTAAGCATATGTCACTGACCATGACCAAATAATTCCACTGTGTGTGGTCAACGTTGACAAGTTATAATACAAGTCACAGATGGTAAGAGGGGGGAACAGTGGTTTGGATATACAAGTTATCAACTAGCAAGTACAGAGACCTTCAATACGTAGTTGCATGGTGTGGATACCATGTACAATGACCAACCATAGGATGCATATGTCACTGAACATGACCAAATGAATATTGCGTTATGTGGTCAACGTTGAAAAATCATAACACGAGTACTAAATGGTCAGAGGGAGAAACAATCATTTGGAAATACCAGCTATCAAGTAGCAAGTCCCAATATCTTCAGTAAGTAGTGGCAAGTTGTGGCTACCATGCATAGTGACCAACAAAAGTAGGCAGATGTCACTAACCATGAACAAAGGATTTCAATGTGTGTGGTTAACATTGACAACTCATAACACGAGTCACAAATGGTCATGCATGGAGGAAACAATGGATTAGGAATACTAGTTATCCACTAGCAAGTACAAGGATCTTCTTTACGTATCGACACAGTTTGGCTACCATGCACAATGACCAAAAAAAGTAGGCATATGTCACTTACCATGACCAAAGAATTTCACTGTGTGGTCAATGTTGACAACTCATAACACAAGTGAAAAATGGTTAGAGGGAGAAACAATAGTTTGGAAATACCAGTTATTGACTAGAATGTACAAAGATCTGCAATAAGTAGTGGCACTATGTGGCTACCATGCACAATGACCAACCAAAACAGGCAGATGTCACTGAATATGACCAAAGAATTTCACTGTTTGTGCTGAACGTTGACTACTCATAACACGAGTCACAAATGGTCATAGGGGAAAAAGATGGTTTAGGAATACTAGTTAGCAACTAGCAAGTACAAAGATCTTCAGTACGTATTGGCACAGTTTGGCTACCATGCACAATGACCAACCAAAGTAGGCATATGTCACTTATCATGACCAAAGAATTTCACTATGTGTGGTCAACGCTGACAACTCATAACGCGTGTCACAAGTGGTCAGAGGGGCAAATAATGGTTTGGAAATACTAGTTATCGACTAGCAAGTGCAAAGACCTTCAATGGGCAGTGGCTCGTTGTGGCTACTATGCAAAATTAGCAACCTAAGTAGGCATATGTCACTGACTATGACCAAAGAATTTCACTATGTGTGGTCAACATTGATAACTCATAACATGAGTCACAAATGGTCAGAGGGGAAAACAATGATTTAGTAATACAATTAATTAACTAGCAAGTACAAAGATCTTTAGTACATATTGGCACAGTGTGGCTACCCTGCACAATCACCAACCAAAGTACGCATACGTCACTAACTTTGACTACAGAATTTCACTTTAACTGGTCAATGTTGATGCCTCATAATACGAGTCACAAATGGTCACATGGGGAAACAATGGTTTGGACATACCAGTTCTTGACTAGCAAGTACAAAGACCTTCAATACATAGCGGCACGGTGTGACTACCATGCACAATGACCAACCAAAGTACGCATATGTCACTTACCATGACAAACAAATTTCACTATGTGTCATCAACGTTGATAACACACAATACAAGTCAAAAATGGTCAGAGAAGGAAGCAATGGTCTGGAAATGATAATTATCAACTAGCAAGTACAGAGACCTTTAACAAGTAGTGACACAGGGTGGCTACTATGCACATTGACCAACAAAAGTGGGCATATGTCATTGACCATGGCCTAAGAATTTCACTATGGGTGTTCTACGTTCACAACTCACTATACGAGTCACAAATGATAAGAGGGGGAAACAATGATTTAGGAATACTTGTTATCAACTAGCAAGTACAAAGGTCTTCAAGAAGTAGTGGCACGGTGTGGCTATCGTGAAACTCTTTGGTCATGGTGAGTGACACATGCCTACTTTGGTTGGTCATTTTTCCACTACTTATTGAATGTCGTTGTCCTTGCTAGGCAATAACTAGTATTCCCAGACCATTGTTTCCCCCTCTGACCATCTGTGACTCGTATTACGAGTTGTCAAGGTTTGCCACACATAGTGAAACTCTTTGGGATTGGTCAGTGTCATATGCCTACTTTGGTTGGTCATTGTGCATGGTGGCCTCACCGTGCCACTACTTATGAAGGATCTTTGTAATTGCTAGTTGATAACTAATATTCCCGAACCATTGTTCCCCCCCCCCCCTCAGACCATTTGAGACACATGTTACGAGTTGTCAACGCTGACCACACACAGTAAATTTCTTTGGTTATGGTCTGTGACATATGCCTACTTTTTTTGGTCATTGTGCATGGTGGCCTCACCGTGCCACTACTTATGAAGGATCTTTGTAATTGCTAGTTGATAACTAATATTCCCGAACCATTGTTCCCCCCCCCCCCTCAGACCATTTGAGACACATGTTACGAGTTGTCAACGCTGACCACACACAGTAAATTTCTTTGGTTATGGTCTGTGACATATGCCTACTTTTTTTGGTCATTGTGCATGGTAGCCACACCGTGCCACTACTTTTTGAATTTCTTTGTACTTACTATTTGATAACAAGTGTTTCCAAATTATTGTTTCCTCTCTGACCATTTATGACTCGTGTTATGAGTTGTCAATGTTGACCACATAAAGCGAGATTCTTCTGGTCATGTTAAGTGACATATGCCTACTTTGGTTGGCCATTGTGCTCGGTAGCCACAACGTGCCACTACTTACTAAAATTATTTGTACTTGCTAGTTGATAACTAGTATTCCCAAACCATTGTCTTCTCCTCTGACCATTTTGGACTCGTGTTGTGGGTTGTGACCGCTGACCACTCACAGTGAAATTCTTTGGTCATTATAAATGCCATATGTCTACTTTGGTTGGTCATTGTGCATGGTAACCACACTGTGCTTCTCCCTATTGAAGGTCTTTGTACTTGCTAGACGATACCTAAATTTGCAAACCATTGTTTCCCCCTCTGACCATTTGTGACTCATGTTATGGATTGTCAATGTTGGCTACACATAGTAAAACTCCTTGGTCATGGTCAGTGACATATGCCTACTTTGGTTTGTCATTGTGCATGGTAACCAGACCGTGCCTCTATGTATTTGACATATTTGTACTTGCTATTTGATAACTAGTGTCTCCAAATTGGTTTTTTCCCCTTTTACCATTTTTAAATGGTAATATGGGTTGTTAACTTTGAGCACACATAGTAAAACACTTTGATCATGAAAAGTAACATATGCCTACATTGGTTGGTCATTGTGCATGGCAGCCACACTGTGCTAACGCTTATTGAAGGTCTTTGTACTTGCTAGACGATACCTAGTGTTCTCAAACCATTGTTTCCCTCTCTAACCATTTGTGCCTCATTTTCTGAGTTGTCAACATTGACCACACATAGTTCAACTCATTGGTCATGGTCAGTGGCATATGCCTACTTTGGTTAGTCGTTATGCATGGTAGCCACTGTGTGCCACTACTTATTGAAGTTCCTTGTACATACTAGACGATACCTAGTATTCGAAACCATCGTTTCCCTCTCTTACCATTTGTGACTCTTATTATGGGTTGTCAACATTGACCACACATCGTGAAAATGTTTGGTCATGGTGAGTGACATATTCCTACTTTGGTTGGTCATTGTGCATGATAGCCACACCGTGCCATGATAATTGAAGATCTTTCTAGTTGCTAGTTGATGCATAGTGTTTCCAACTCATTTTTTTGCCCCTCCAACCATTTCTGACTTGTGTTCTGAGTTGTCAACGTTGACCACACATCCAGAAACTTGTTTCATCATTATAAGTGACATGCCTACTTTGGTTGGTCATTGTGCATGGTAGCCACACCATGTCACTACTTATTCAAGGTATTTGTACTTGATATTCGATACCTATTGTTTCCAAACCATCCCCCCCCCCCCTTCTGACCATTTGTGACTCAATTTATGAGTTATGAACGTTGCCCATCATAGTGAAATTCTTCGGTTATGGCCAGTGACATATTCCTACTTTGACTGGTCATTGTGCATGCTAGCCACATTGTACCACTACTTATTGAAGGTCTTTGTACTTGCTAGACAATAACTAGTGCTCCCTAACCATTGTCCCCCCCCCCCCTCTAACCATTTGTCACTTGTATTATGAGTTGTGAACGTTGACCCATCATAGTGAAATTCTTTGGTCATATTCAGTGCGATATTCCTACTTTGGTTGGTAATTGTGCATGGTAGCCACACCATGCCACTACTTATTGAAGGTCTTTGTACTTGAAATTTGATCACTAGTATTCCCAACCCATTGTTTCCCCCTCTTACAATTTGTGACTTGTGTTGTTGGTTGTCAACGTTGACCACACATGGGAATTCTTTACTCATGGTCAGTGACATATGCCTTTTTTTCTACATAATAACTAGTAATCCTAATCCATTGTTTCTCCTGCAGACCATTTGTGACTTGTATTTTGAGCTGTCAACATTGACCACACACTGTAGAACTCTTTGGTCATGGTAAGTGACACATGCCTACTTTAGTTTTTTCATTGTGCATGGTAGGAACACCATGAAACTACGTACTGAAGGTCTTTGTACTTGCTAGTTGATAACGAGTACTTCAAAAGCAATGTTTCTCCCTCTGACAATTTGTGACTAGTACTATGATTTGTGAGCGTTGACACATCGTAGTGAATCCTTTGCTCATGGTCAGTGACATATGCCTACTTTGGTTGGTCATTCTGCATGGTAGCCACACTGTGCCACTGCCTTTTGGATGTCATTGTACTTGCTAGTTTATAACTAGAGTTTCAAAACAATAATTCCTCCCTCATTTGTGACTCGAATTATGGGCTGTCTATGTTGACCACACATAATGGAATTCTTTGGTCATGGCCACAGAGTGCCACTATTTAATGAAGGTCTCTGTACTTGCTAGTTCATAACTAGTATTTCCAAACCATTTTTTCCCCCTCTAGCAATTTGTGACTTGTATTGTGAGTTGTGAACGTTGACCCATCATAGTGGAATTCTTTGGTCATGATTAGTGATATATGCATACTTTGGTTGGTTACTGTGCATAGTAGCCATGCCCTACATCTACTTATTGAATTTCTCTGTACTTGATAGTTGATAACTAGTGTTCCCAAACCATTATTTCCCCTCTGACCATTTTTGACTTGTCTTATGAGTTGTCAGCGTTGACACATCACAGCGAAGTTCTTGGTCATAGTCAGTGACATATGCCTACTGTGGTTGGTCATTGTGCATGGCAGCCACACCATGCCATTACTTATTGAAGATCTTTGAACTTGCAAGTTAATACCCAGTGTTCCGAAACATAATTTCATCCTCTGACCATTTGTGACTCGTATAATGAATGGTCAACGTTGGCCACATATAGTGAAAGTCTTTGGTCATGGTCAGTGACGTATGCCTAATTTGGTTTGTCATTGTGCATGGTACCCGCATGGTTCCACTACTTATTAAAGGTCATTGTACTTGCTAGTTGATAAATATTATTACCAAACCTTTGTTTACCCCTCTGACCATTTGTGACTTGTATTATGATTTGTGAATGTTGACCCACCATAATGGAATTCTTTGGTCATGATCATTGACACATGCACACTTTGGTTGGTCAGTGTGCATGGTAGCCACACCGTGTCACTACTTATTGAATGTCTTTGTACTTTCTAGTTGATAACTAGTGCTCTCAAACCATGTTTTCCCCTCCAAACATTTTTGACTCGTGTTATGAGTTTTCAACGTTGACCCATCATAGTGAACTTCTTCGGTCATCAGTCAGTGACATGTTCCTACTTTGGCTTGTCATTGTGCACGGTTGCCACACAGTACCACTAATTGTTGAAGATCTTTGTAATTTCTAGATGATATCTAGTGTTTCCAAAACATGGTTTCCTACTCTGACCACCGATGACTTGTGTTATGAGTTGTCATCATTCGCCACTCATAGTGAAATTCTTTGGTCATGGTCAGTGGCATATGCCCAATTTGGTTGGACATTGTGCATGGTAGCCACACCATGCCACTACTTGTGAATGGTATTTGTACTTGCTAGCTGATAACTAGTACTAAAAAACCATTGTTTCACCCTCTGACCATTTGTGACTTCTATCATGAGTTGTGAATGTTGACCCATCATTCTGGAATTCATTGATCATGATTAGTGACATGTTCATACTTTGGTAGGTCATTATGCATGGTAGCAACACCGTGCCAGTACTTATTGAAGGTCATTGTACTTGCTAGTTGATACCTAGTATTCCCAAACCATTTTTCCCTCCTGTGACCATGTGCGACTCTCATAATGAGTTGTCAACGTTGACCCATCATAGTGAAATTCTTTGGTCATGGTCAGTGACATATGCCTACTTTGGTAGGTCATTGTGCATAGTATCCACACCATGCTACTACTAATTGAAGGTATTTGTACTTTCTAGTTGATACCTAGTATTCCTAAACCACTCTTTCCCCCTCCTAATATTTGTGACTAGTATGATGGATTGTCAACGTTGACCACACCTAGAAAAATCATGTGGTCTTCATCATAGACATATGCCTACTTTGGTTGGTCATTGTGCATGGCAGCCACACTGTGCCACTACGTATTGAAAAAACTTGTACTTGTTAGTGGATAACAAGTATTTCCAGACCATTGTTTCTCCCTCTGACCATTTTTAACTCATGTTATGAGTTGTCAACATTAACCACAAATAGTGAAATTCATTTGGTCATGATAAGTGGCATATGCCTACTTTGGTTGGTCATTATGCATGGTAGCCATACCATGCCACTACTTATTGAAGGTCTTTTTATATTCTAGACAATAACTAGTGTTCCCAAACCATTGTTTGTCCCTCCTACCATTTTTGACTTGTATCATGAGTTTTCAACGTTGGCCACATATAGTGGAACTCTTTGGTCATGGTCAGTGACATATGCGTACTTTGGTTGGTCATTGTGCATGGTAGCCACACCTTACCATTGCTTATGAAAATAGGTCTTTGTACTTGCTAGTTTATAACTAGTATTCACAAACCATTATCTTCCCTTTTGACCATGTGTGACTTGTATTCTGAGTTGTCAATGTTGACCACATACATTGAAATTCTTTGGTCATGATAAGTAACATATGCCCACTTTGGTTGGTCATCGTGCATGGTAGCCACAGCATGCCACTACTTGCTGAAAACCTCTGTAATTGCTAGTCAATAACGAGCATTCCAAAACCATGGTTTCCCCCTCAAACCATTTGTCACTCGTTTTATGGGTTCTCAACGTTGACCAGATATGGTCTCAATCTAAGGCCATGGTCCGTGAATATACGTACTTTGGTTGGCCATTGTGCATGGTAGCCACACCTTGCAACTGCCTAATGAAGGTCTTTGTAATAGCTAGTTGATAACTAGTATTCCCAAACCATTGTGACCTGTATTTTGATTTTTCAATGTTGACCCATCGTAGTCAAATTCTTTGGTCATGGTTAGTGGCATTTGCCTACTTTGGTTGGTCATTGTGCATGATAGCCCCACCGTGCCACTACTTATTGAAGGGCTTTGTAGTTTCTAGTCAATAACTAGTATTTCCAAACCATTGCTTCCCCCTCTGACCACTTGTGACTCGTGTTATGAGTTGTCAATGTTGACTACACGTAGTGGAACTCTTTGGCCATGGTCAGTGACATACGCCTACCTTGGTTGGTTTTTGTGCATGGTGGCCACACAGTGCCACTACTTATTGAATTTCTTTGTACTTAATAGTTGATAACTAGTATTCCCAAACTGTTTTTTCTCCCTCTGACCATTTGTGACTCATGTCATGAGTTGCCAACGTTGGCCCCCCATAGTGAAGTTATTTGGTCATGGTTAGTGACATATGCCTACCTTGGTTGGTCATTGTGTATGGTGGCCACACCGTACTGCTTCATATTGAAGGTCTTTGTACTTGCTAGTCAATAACTAGTATTCTAAAACCATTTGTTTCCTCTGTGACCCATTTTTGACTTGAAAAATGAGATGTAAACTCTGACCACACATAGTGAAATTCTTTGGTCATGATCAGTGACATGTGCAGATTCTGGTTGGTCATTATGCACAGTAGCCACACCGTGTGAAAATGTATTGAAGGTTTTATTACTTGCTAGACAATACCTAGTGTTTTCAAATAATTTCTTCCCACTGTAACCATTTGTGACTGGTGTTGTGGCTAGTGAACGTTGACCACACACAGTGGAATTCTTTGGTCATGGTCAGTGACATACACCTCTTTTGGTTGGTCATTTTGCATGGTAGCCACACTGTGCAAATACTTATTGAACGTCTTTGTACTTGCTAGACAATGGCTAGTGTTTCCAAACCATTGTTTCCCCCTCTGACCATTTTTGACTCGTGTCATGAGTTTTCAACCTTGACCAGACATAGTGAAACTCTTTGGGTATGATAAGTGACATGTGCCTACTTTGGTTGGTCATTGTGGATGGTAGCCACACCGTGCCACTACTTATTGAAGATCTTTGTACTTGCTAGACGATAACTAGTATTTCTAAACCAATGTTTCTCCCTTTGACAATTTGTGACTAGTGTTGTGATTTTTCAATGCTGACCATATAAAGTGAATGTCTTTGGTCATAGTCAGTGACTTATGCCTACTTTGGTTGGTCATTGTGCATGGTAGCCACACTGTACCACTACTTGTTGAAGGTCTTTGTACTTGCTAATATATAACTGGAACTCTCAATCTGTTGTTTCCACCTCTGACCACTTGTGACTCGTGTCATAAGAAGTCAAGGTTAACCACACAAAGTGAAATTCTTTGGTTATAGTCAGTGACATAAGCATACTTTAGTTGATGATTCTGCACGGTAGCTGCACCGTGCGATTACTTGTAGTATTTCTTTGTACTTTCTAGTGGATAACTAGTGTTTCCAAACAATTGTTTCCCCCTCTGACCCATTTTTACTCGTATTATGAGTTGTGAATGTTGACCCATCATAGTGAAATTATTTGGTCATAACCAGTGACATGTGCCTAATTTAGTGGTTATTGTGCATGGTCGTCATACCGTGCCACTACTTTTTGAAGATGTTTGTACTTTCCAGCTGATAAAAAGTATTATCAAACCGTTGTTTCTCCCTTTGACCATTTTTTACTTGTTTTATGAGCTTTCAACGTTGACCACCCATAGTGAAATTCTTTGGTCATGGTCAGTGACATGTTCCTACTTTGGTTGGTCATTGTGCATGGTAGCCACACTGCGCCACTAATCATTGAAGGTTTTTGTACTTGTTATTTGATTCCTAGTGTCTCCAAACCATTTATCCCCCCTCTGACCATTTGTTACTCGTGTTATGAGTTGTCAACATTGGCCACACAAAATGAAATTCATTAGTCATGATCAGTGACATATGCCTAATTTGGTTGGTCATTGTGCATGGTAGCCACATGCAGCCACTAATCATGGAAAGTCTTGTTCTTTCCTACTTGATAAATAGTATTCCCAAACCATTGTTTCCCCATCTCACCATTTCTGACATGTATTATGATTGATCAATAATGACCACATGAATTGAACTTCTGTGGTCATCGTCAGTGACATATGCCTACTGTGATTGGTCATTGTGCATGGTAGCCACATCCTGCCACTACCTCTTGCAGGTCTTTGTACTGGCTAGATGATACATAGGATTTCCAAACCATTGTTTCCCCCCCTGACCACTTGTGACTCGTATTGTGAGTTTTCAACGTTGGCCATACAACGTGGAATTTGTTGGTCTTGGTAAGTGACATATGCCTACTTTGATTGGTCAGTGTGCATGGTAGCCATACTGTGCCTTTACTTATTGAAGGTATTTGTACTTTCTACTAAATAATTCATATTCTCAGACCATTGTTTTCCCCTCTGACCATTTGTGACATGTACTATGAGCTGTCAACATGGACCACACATAGAGAAATTCTTTGGTCATGACCAGTGACATATGCCAACTTTGGTTGGTCATTGTACATGGTAGCCACACCGTGCCATTCATTATTGAAGGTCTTTGTACTTGCTCCTTGATAACTACTATTCCTAAATCATTGTTTCTTCCTATGACCATTTTTGACTCTTTTTATGGGTTGTCAAAGTTGACCATACATAATAAAATTCCTTCGTCATGGTTAGTGACATATTCCTACTTTGGTTGCACATTGTGCATGCTAGCAACACCGTGGCACTACTTACTAAAGCTCTTCGTACTTCCTAGATGATAAATTGAATTCCCAAACCATTGTTTCCCCCTCTGACCATTTGTGAATCATTTTATGAGTTGTCAACACTGACCACCCATAGTGAAATTCTTTGGTCATGGTCAGTGACATTGCCTACTTTGGTTGGTCATTATGCATTGTAGCCACATAGTGCCACTACTTATTGAAGGTCTTTGTACTTGCTAGTTGATCACAAGTATTCCCAGATCATTGTTTTACCTTGTGCACCCGGTTGAAGAATCAGAACCGGCACCATGGATTGATCACCGTCGCAACCACATGGCGGATGCTACACTTCTTTGTGTATTTCTTGAGCTACAGTACCACAAGCACAAAAACAGAAGAAACAAACATAAGAAATTATCAAGAAACAGCCTACAAACCTATGGAAACTGAGCACCACCACAAACCCCACCAAAAGCAACACCACCACCACCTGTTTCTCACCTTGTCAACTGCATTGGCCAGCCCCGGCTGAGCATCAAAAGTGGCTTCTCTGTGCTGTCAAGACTTTCCTTCTTCTGCGTCTTCTCTGCTGCTTTGGTGGCCTTCACACGCCAGATGTGGAGTTTTTGCAAGATGGTACTAAAGAATGGCACCACAAGTGAGAGGGTAGGGTACTCCTGCCCACTGAGGTCTTCAGTGAAGCCTCGGAACGGCTTCAAAATTGCAATCACCATGTCCAGCAACTCCTAACACCGCCCAGTGGGAATCAAGGCAGGATCCTGTGACTGGAGCCACTTGTCAAGCACCTCTTGTATCCTGACCGCCTCTTCACACATGTGATGCCCCCAAGTTTGCCGCGTCCTTAACTTTCTCCACGCTGACCTCGTTCCGCTCTATCCGTGGACTATGCACTCCTAAAGGTGACTACTTGGGCTTGTCCCGCAAAAGATCAACAACACTGACTTTGGACCATAAACAGTTCCGCGGACCACAGGTGTGGACCTATGCATAAGAAACACACCAAATGAGTGACCCTCCGTGGTCCACTTCTTGCCACACGCGAGCCAACCACCTCGTGACTTCCAGCTCCTCTCCGCAGAACCTCGTTCCACGGCCGTGTGCAAGCAAGGCCACAGCTGGTAGCTCACTTGATTCCGGACTTGGCTGTTCACGCTCTCAGCCCCACAGACCACAGCCTTTCTCTGCAACAGATCTACTAACTTAAAACAACAAACAGCTACACGGACAACAGGCCCGGAACTATGCGTAAGAACATCACCAAATGAGTGACGCTCCTTGGTCCACTTCTTGCCACACGCGAGCCAACCAACTTGTGGCTTCCAGCTCCTCTCTGTGGAACCTCGTTCCACGGCCGTGTGCAAGCAAGGGCACTGTTGGCAGCTCACTTCACCCCGGGCTTGGTTCTTCATGCACTCAGCCCCACGACCGCGGGCAGAACACCAAAAGTAATGGAGGGAAAGGGAGCAGAATACTGAGAGCACGGATGAGAGCGGGTAAATGTCTTTGAAAATCAGAGGCAGGGTACATGAAATACGGAGTACTCATTCAAGAGAGCGATCAAGATTGTAGACACCTTGTGCTATTGCTGCCTGCGCCTTATCTCCCTGGGACTCCGCATAGAATGTCTACACGCCATCGGTCTCATCCCTCTTATGTCATCCTCTTTCCTCCTACTTGGACTCCACGCGGTGCAACTACGCACCGTGGGTCTTTGTTGTTCTTCTATGCCCAATGGCCACTACTATGGCTTGACGGACAGGTTGGGCATGCACTGCTCCCTTGGAGTAAGTCCCCCAGACCTTGTTTGTGGTGCAAGTCCAAGCGAGACACCAGAAGTGTAGCGCAACGGATAGCATGTTGGAATTAGGGACAACAGGTCCTGCGATCGAACCTTGATGTGCGCAGGAGGTTTTTTGACCTTCTAGCATAGGGGAAGTTTCTTAGACATTTCTCCATGCATGAGGAGAGTGCGCCACTTGGCGGTTAGTGGATGCGCCAATTGGCGGACTGGTGAGGTGGTGTGGAGTGACCACTCCAAAAGTGTCACTACCCACACACCTTAGAAGTCAGGCCTAGGACTATATGTACCAGGCTCATTCCTCATTCTAATTACACAATCTGGCCTTAGATGCTCCTCACAGAGTTGTCCAACTAAGGAATAGTATAAAGAAGACACTGGTTGGTCTAAGCCCCAGGAGTTAGTCTTTGACTAGCACCTCGCGCGAAAGTGACCGAGTGTTAAGTGGACACAGTTGCTAGCAAGTGATTGCCTAGGAACTGCTCAGTGTGGAACCGTGATCCTGAGGGTGATATCTTCTCCTAGCTGAAATGCTAGGAGCGGACGGCAGGTGCTATTGTGTCGGCCCTGGTTTTCTAGTCCGTTTGCCTCAGGCCGGTTGACAAAGGGTTATGGGCCCACAGTGACCAGTTGTAAGGCACGCTTTGCTCAACTCTGGTACGCTCTCTCTAAGTGCACACGCCGGCTCCATCAGCTCCATCAGCTCCATCAGCTTCATCAGCTCCAACAGCTTGGTCTGCACTTAGCACACAGGGACTAAGGACAAGCTCTGCCCTTGGAGGCACGACCCTTGTGTCCCAACTAGGACAAGCTCTGCCCTTAGTGGCAAGACCCTTGGTGTGTTGGTGTAGATGTATTCTCTGTCTGCAGGTGAACATCGGCTGGAGGGGTAAGCAACATATCTGCATCCTAAAACCGGTAGCAGACATCAGCTAACATCAGCCTACATCAGCCTCAACGCAGTAGAGACGTGGGAAGGAGACAAGGGCAACAAAAATGATTGACCCATCGGGAGGAGTGGGGGCTGCTGAAGGGCAGTCCTCAAGCTCAACAGTGGCTACCACAGGGCAGACCACTAGAGCAAATGTGAGTGCTATGTCACTGCCGCAAGGTCTTGGACCCCTAGGAGGAATCCCCATTTTTGAGAGGATTGATTTCCCCCTTTGGAAATGGCAGTTCAGGCTGGCGATGAAAGTACGCGGCTTCATCAAGCTACTGAAGGGAGAGGAGCAGGTTCCCGCGGAAGGCACATCTGAGCATGAGGCATGGATGGATCGAAATGATATTGTCATGTCATTCCTCAGCAACACGATAGCCATGAAGTATGTTCCCATCATTGCCGGTTACACGCTGGCCTCCGAAGCTTACGACAAGCTCAAGCGCGTGCACCAATCCACCTCCCTCGCAAACAGACTATTCATCCTACAACGGCTGATCAGCATGCAAGTGAATGAGGGCGAATCAATCCCCAATTTCCTACAAGAGTTTGAAGGACTCCTTGGCGAGGCTCGCCAGATGAGCCGGGACCTTGAAAAAAACATGCAAGCCACGATCCTCCTCATGGCGCTACCGGAGAGCTGGAGCCCAATGATCACCGTAATGGGTGGCTGGAAGGAGGACGACCTGACGTACACGGCAGTGTCCGAGTATGTGCAAAACGAGGCCATGCGCCGCAGCGGAAGTGAGGCTAACTTCTCAGCCTATGCCGCACGCTACGGTGGCCGCGGGAGCAAAGGGTCAACCTCTGGTCAAAAAGGCAGCAGCGGAAGTGGTGGTGGCGGAGGCAACAATGGCAGCAAGGCTCCCAAGCGACAGGGTAACTGCCACAACTGCGGTAAACCTGGGCACTGGGCAAGAGAGTGCAGGTTGGCAAAGAAGGAAGACGGCGGAAGCGGTGGGAACAAAGGCAACAAAAAGGGTGGCAAAGAAGCCACCAACATCATGGCACAGAGCACGCCTCCAGCAAAAAGAGCGGCGCTGCTCAGGCCAGGAGCTTTTGGGCTCGACTCTGGCACCGATCATCACCCCAGCAACGACCAGGCTTGATTTGTCTCCATCGGCCCCACCGATCGGAGGTTCAGATGTGCAAACGGCAGTGTCGTCAATGCAAAGGGCGTGGGAGACAAGTTGGTGAGCATCAACCTTAATGGTGCAGAGAAGGATCTACGGCTACGTGACGTGGTCTACATGCCCTCTTTGCGGCAAACCTTCTGTCTGTGTCAAAGATAACGGACAAAAACATGACAGTGGTGTTCAAATCGAAGAAGGCGGTCATCGCCAGGAACGAGCACATCAAGGTCCTCTATGCCAACAACTATCTCGTGGCACACGTTCCACGGGTTGACAGACTCTACGTATTATAGACAATGGCAGCAAAGACCTCGGAAGAGGAGGGTCATGCAGGTGCAGCAGAGGCAGTGGTCTTGGCACCAACACAAGAGAGCACACCAACAAGAACTGAAAAAGCAACCTCTACCGCAAAGGAGGAAGACGCTGATCTGTGGCACAGACGCTTTGGGCACGTTGCAAACAGCACGCTCCAAGTCATTCAGCAACAACAGCTGGTCCGTGGCATGGATGGTTGCAAAAAGGATGCGGTTGGGTGTGGCAGCCTGTGTGAACCTTACCTCCAAGGCAAGACCAAAAGAACGCGCTTTGAGCGCAATGGTCGCCGCGCAAAATCAGCCCTTGACCTCATTCACACCGACGTGTGTGGACCCTTTTGCACGGCGTCAAACGGTGGTAGCAGGTATTTTCTGACCTTCATACATGACCACAGCCGCAAGGTGTGGATCTTCTTCCTCAAAACAAAGGGAGAGGTCAGAGAAACATTGCAGGAGTTTATCGCCATGGTGGAGCGGCAGACTGGAAAGAAATTCAAAGGGATGCGGAGCGACAACGGCGGAGAGTACGAGGCATGCAAGGGCTGGCTGCGGCAACATGGGATCATCCACCAGCCCACAACGCCTTACACTCCACAGAGCAATGGTGTTGCCGAACGGATGAATCNGAGAGGTCAGAGAAACATTGCAGGAGTTTATCGCCATGGTGGAGCGGCAGACTGGAAAGAAATTCAAAGGGATGCGGAGCGACAACGGCGGAGAGTACGAGGCATGCAAGGGCTGGCTGCGGCAACATGGGATCATCCACCAGCCCACAACGCCTTACACTCCACAGAGCAATGGTGTTGCCGAACGGATGAATCAGACCATCCTCGGCATGGTGCATAGCATGCTCTTTGATGCAAGGCTTCCACCGCGGTTTTGGGCAGAAGCGGCAAGAACGGCATGCTATCTTGTCAACCTGACTCCTGCGGCTGCTCTGGGCAGGCACGGAAAGAAGAAAGGCAAGCAACAAATGACGCCACAAGAAGTTTGGTCAGGGAAGAAGCTGGACGCATCACACCTGAAAGTGTTCGGCTGCACCGCATGGGCAAAGGTCCAGGCGGGTGAGGGTGCCGGCAAGCTGCATTCAAGAGCACGAAAGTGCGTTATGGTGGGCTATGAGACGGCCCACAAGACATATTGCTTGTGGGACCTGGCAGGAAGAAGACTCATCACAAGCCGGGATGTAACCTTTGACGAGAGGAAACCAGGCAAGGAAGAGATGCTTGATCCCACGGAAACTCCAAAATAGGGAGAGTGGTTGGTGCTGCTAGAGTCAGGAGATCAAGCTCCTGAAAACTGGCAAGTGGTGCCAGTGGAGCAGGCCGTGAAGAAGAGTGGTGTGCCAGGGGGAGCGGCTGCGCAAGCTGATGCAGCGGCAGGCTCCGACACAGAGTCGGAGACGTCCGAGGCCTCTGAGACCAGCTCGGAGGCCAGTGGCTCTTCAACAAAGAATAATTTAACTCCTGGGCAGCCAACACCAAAGGAGCAACAGCATGGCAAACATCCACCAGCAATGCAACGTCGCAACACACAACAAAGAAAACAAACTCCAAAGTACAACGCTGACAATGGAAGCTGGACTGGACTGAGCTGGTCCTGTTTGGCTCAAGGAGAGCCGCTCACTGTGGTTGAGGTACTGGCAAGGCCCAATGCGGCGAAGTGGAAGGAGGCGGTGGACAGCGAGCTCACCTCCATCAAAGAAAATGGTACATGGGTGCTGGTGGACAGACCCGCTAACGCTCACGTGGTAGGCTCAAAGTGGGTGCTCAGGTTGAAGCGGAAGCAAGATGATAGCATCAACAAGTACAAGGCAAGGGTCGTGGCAAAAGGGTTCTCATAGCGCACACGGTCTGAGTACAAAGAGACCTTCGCACCGGTCGTCACGTTTGCCTCTATCAGGTCCCTGCTTGCTGTTGCTGCCGCCAAAGACCTTGAGATCCACCAGATGGATGTGAAGACATACTTCCTTTATGGGAAGCTCGACAAGGAGGTGCTAATGGAGGTACTGGAAGGTGTCAAAGCACCCGAGGGTAAGGTGTGCAAGCTGGTGAAGGTGTTGTATGGGCTGAAACAGGCCCCACGGATCTGGTACAAGGAGATGGACAGCTTCATTGCTGAGATCTCCTTCGCACATTGCAAGAATGACCCTAGCGTCTATGTGCGGGAGGAAAAACGTGGCTTGCTACTTGTGGCGTTGTACGTGGATGATCTTATCATGTGTTCATCCTCGCAGGAGGCCCTCACGGACCTCACAAAAAGTTTGGCTGGCAGAATTAAGATGAAGGACATGGGACCTCTTGAGTACTACCTCGGGATTGCTCTTCACCGCAATCACAAAGCAGGCACCATCGAGCTAAACCAGACCAAGTACATCATGGACATCTTGAAGCGCTACAACAGGGAGGACTGCAAGCCTGTCAGCACCCCCATGCCCTCCGACTGCAAGCTCTCCTCCTCCATGTCACCAAGCAATGAGGCAGACCGGCGGGAGATGCAAAACATTCCATACCAGTCCGCCGTTGAAAGTCTCATGTATGCAATGGTGGGAACACGACCTGACATTGCTTATGCAGTGGGTCAGGTGAGCAGGTTTGTGGCCAACCCTGGGCCAGAACATTGACAAATCGTGAAGCAGATTCTTTCCTACCTCAAAAAGACTCGGCACGTCGGACTTCGGTTTGGAGGTCTAGAAGGATCAGACTTTCTGCAACATACATGCTACACTGACGCGGACTAGGGAGGACGGATTGATGACAGGAAGTCCACCTCAGGGTTTGTCTGTCCTCTCAATGGTGGTGCAGTCTCGTGGACAAGCAGGAAGCAGGATTGCGTCTCTCTTTCTAGTGCTGAGGCGGAGTACATTGCACTCTCCAAAGTGTGCAAGGAAACATAGTGGCTTCGCAGTTTGCTTGATGAGATCAAGGCACCACAAGAGGAAGCAACGGTCATCCGCATCGACAACCAAAGTGCCATGGTTATGGAAGAGGATGACATGATCTCCTGGCGTACAAAGCACATCGATATTTGGTACCACTACTCACGTGACCTTATCGCCAAGGGTGTCATGGAACTGGAGTACGTCGCAACCAAGAAAATGCTTGCCGACTTCTTGACAGAGCCGCTAGACAATAACTTGCATGTTGCAGGTGCTCGAGGAGTCGGCATGGTGGATGCAAGAGATGAGAACTAAAGACCAAGAAAACATACATGCACATACACAACATAGAGCTACAAGTTCATGCCGAAGAAAAACTACCACAGCAGGTGGCCTAAGGTGCAAGGGAGAGATTTTTGTTCTTCTATACCCCATGGCCACTACTACGGCTTGACGTACAGGTTGGGCATGCACTGCTCTCTTGGAGTAAGTCCCCCAGACCTTGTTCGTAGTGCAAGTCCAAGCGAGAAACCAGAAGTGAAGCGCAACGGATAGCATGATGGACTTAGGGACAACAGGTCTTGCGATCGAGCCTTGATGTGCGCAGGAGGTTTTTTTACCTTCTAGCTTAGGGGAAGCTTCTTAGACATTTCTCCATGCATGAGGATAGTGCGCCACTTGGCGGTTAGTGGATGCGCCAACTGGCGGACTGGTGAGGTGGTGTGGAGTGACCACCCCAAAAGTGTCACTACCCACACACCTTAGAAGGCAGGCCTAGAACTATGTGTACCAAGCTCATTCCTCATTCTAATTACACAATCTGGCCTTAGATGCTCCTCACAGAGTTGTCCAACTAAGGAACAGTATAAAGAAGACACTGGTTGGTCTAAGCTCGAGTAGTAAGTCTTTGACTAGCATCTCGCGCGAAAGTGACCAAGTGTTAAGTGGACACAGTTTCTAGCAAGTGATTGCCTAGGAAATGCTCAGTGTGGAACCGTGATCCTGAGGGTGATATCTTCTCCTAGCTGAATTGCTAGGAGCGGACGGCAGGTGCTATTGTGTCGGCTCTGTTTTTCTAGTCCGTTTGCCTCAGGCCGGTTGACAGTCTTGTCCTCAAACACACAGGAAACATTATCTTCCTATTCCTATTGAGTCCTCTTCTACTTTTCTTGTATGCTGGGTCTTCGTGTTCTTCCTTGAATCTTCGTCTTCTGCAGTGCGTCTTTGGGTGCTTCTCCGTGATTGATGCACTAACTCTCGTGCTGATTGGTTGCTGTTTCCCTGATTTCTCCGTCCGTCTGCTGCCCTACCTTCACCGCTTGATTGGCTCCGTGACTCTGCTTTCTCTTGCGGCTCACCCCCTGTATCTTTCCCACCGCGGATCTTCCTGTCGCTTCTTCCCGCCCTTTCTGAGCTTCCGCCACAAGCGCTTGAGATATCCGTAAGGCCGCCACCGGAGATGACAATGTCAGCCTGCGGCAACTTCCCACCATGTGACCCGCCTACAGTGCTGCTGTATTCCGTGCTACACCATGCTTGACCGCCCTCACCGCGGGTGCCAGCGTGCCTTGCGTGGTTCCCCGCCTGTCAAGGTCCCTCTTCCACGGATTGGTTCCCTCGCAGGCTAGTGGTAGTATTTCGTTTGACACTAATGTCACAACCCCTCTTTTTCGCAAGACTCTGTCCCAGAGTCTCTTTAGTGTGTCAGGCGCTTGAACTTTCCGCAAGATGTGGGGCGGTTCTGATCCTGACAAGGTCGGCAATATGTCTCCACCTTTCCCCCCTCCCGCTGGTACTTCTCCGCGCATTTGTCGTGGACGAAGAGTCTGCATCCCTCGCACCGTGTCTCGGTTGTATGCGCGTTCACATGCTTTTGCACAAGGAGCAATGTGGCGTTTGCTCATATCTCTTGCAGCTCGAGCACCGGTAGATTCTCTTGCCTTCCTTTCTCCGCCCCACCTCCTCGACACACGAGTCATGGGCAAGACGCCCACAGTGCTTGCACCAGTAGACTGTTCCGCTCAGCTGGCCCATGCAGTTGTCTCCGATGCAAGGGCGGTGTTGCTTGGAGTGCTTCCATTTTCCCTTCAGTACCTCGCTCCGACAGCGATGGCACGTCTTGATATCCTCCTTTCCTTGCGTCCCACACCGTAGGTGGCACATTGTCATGCATATTCCGCACGCCTTGCCGAACCCGTTCAAATCCGCCTCTCATCCTCTGCAGACTGGTGCCAGGATCTTGTCATGGTACGCGAGCAATGCATCTCTCTCCATGATTGCCTTGCTCACACATCCATGCCACTGGCCTGCCCAGGGTGAGTTGCCTGTGACCAAGCAAGCCTGGTGGGTCATCTTTCCGCACTTGGTGCAGCATCCACCTTCACGCACTGTCTTGACGCAGGTGGGGCATTTTGCGGCGGGCGCTGCTGCCGCTGATGGGCTTTGTTTGTCCTCGTCATCCGAGTCCACCTCCTCTCCCTCCTTAGTCACCCAGGGCGGTTTTTGGACTCCGCCCTGCTTTTCAACGTCTCGGCTGCACCTCCCACATACCCTATGTCTGCTTTGTCCTCCCTTCTCATCCTGCAACTGCTCTGTCACATATTCTGCGGAGGCAACCTTTGCAGTTTTTCACCGTCTGGCTCCAGCTGTGCCCACACCGGGCACACATCTTCTTCTCCTTCTCTTTCTGGGCCTGCTCCGCGTCCGCCATCCGGCCTTCCTCTTGCCACCGTCTCATGGTGGCCCTGAAGGCCGTGCGGGGTCCCTCCCGAGATGTTGCTTACTCCTCTTCCTCCTCCTCTTCCTCTTCCAGGTCTCATCATCCGCGTGCCTGTCCTCCTCCTGAGCCTGGGCCTGCTCCGCCATCCCCCTCAGTCTTCTTCTCCGCCCCCTCATCCTTAGCTTTTCTCATGCACTTCAGGCAAGTGCGATTTAGTCCAATGTAGCTTTTCGCCATCCCTTGATGTGCCGGTTGGCCACAAACGCGGCATACAACTTTCTGGAGCGGTCTCGTAGGTAGGTTCTCCCCGCACCACACGCAGGGACCGGTGTAGGTGGCCAGCTTGCGGGGGCTCATGGGTACCCTCCTTCACAGAATGGCGGCGGGTGCCTTGGGGGTCTCTTCTCCACTTTCCGCCTGCTCCTCTTCTTGCTGCTCTGTGCACTCTTGCTCCTCCTGCTAAGGACCCCTGCGTTCTTCTGCTCCCTGTTGCTGCTCTGCCTGGACTTTCCCCACGAAGACTTCCTACACGTCGGAGCCCTTCTCTAGTCCTTCTTCCCGGGGCTCCTGGCTCCATACCTTCTCCTGCTCCAAGACCTATGCCTCGCACTGCTCAAGCACTTCCTCCGCTCTCCAGCCCCTTGAGCCCTTATGTTCTGCAAGTGGAGGAAGTCCTCCCCCTGTGCAAGGAATGTACACCTGCCAGGCCGGAGGTACGAGCACGAAATCGGTGGCCGGGTAGCTGCGCTTGCTGAATCTGTCCGGCCCTTCCAGCCAGATGTGACCAAGGTCTACGCTAGCCATGCGGTACACTTCTTGTGCCTCCCCTGCTTCGTGTCCCGTGCCTAGGAAGGGGCGGAGGTACACCAGATACTCCTCCTGGATCGGTCCGTGGTTGAGCCATCAATTGGCAGTGCCGCATCCGCGCCAGGCTGAGACAAAGCCCCGCAGCCGTGCTTTGGCTCTCACCAATTTTGTCCTTTGGCAGCGTTCGTGGAACCACTCATGTACTTCCTGGTCCTTGACTGCTTCCCGCTCAGCCACCAAGCGTCCATCCTATTGCTCCTCCTGATCCAATGGCAGCTGCAGCGGCTTCTGCGGCATGCCTAAGGCCGCGCGCGGAGGTTGTCCAAAGAGGAGGAGGTGCGGGGAGAACGACGTGGCGCGACTGGGCATTGTGTTAATGAAATGCGCGGTCTTTTATACGGTCTCCCCCAAGTCGTTGCTCTCCGCTGTTGCCACCACCTGCTCCAGGATGTCGTGCAGCTGTTCTACCTGTCCTTGGGACTCAGGCCCATACCGCCCAGAGTGTGCATGCTGCGCGCCCCACTCCGCGAGTTCATCGCGGAATGCCCCTGCAAATTCGGTGCTGTTGTCATTGTGCACCACACTGCATTCCCCAACCCGGTAGAATATTTCCTCCAGATGAAGCGTGCAGCCCGCTTGGAGGACTTGTCCAGGACTGCGCAGACCCACATGTACTTCGTGAAGTGGTCCACCGCCGCAATCTAGTACCTCTCCCCTTGAGCGTGACGAGGCCGTGGCCCGTCAAAGGTTATGATGATCCGCTCTAGGGGCTGACCAATGACAGAGAGGAAGAAGAGCTGCATGTTCCACGGCGTAATCTTCCGACTTCGCTCACATGCAGCGTAGTGCTACACCACCTCCTTGTCTAGTGCCATGAGGTTCGGCATGCGCAAGATGGGGGACAGATGGTCCTTGAGCGCCTGCATGCCAGAGTGGAAATGGCCGTGGTATGCCTCGACTACTGCTCTCTACAAGGTGGACAGAGGTAGGCACAAGACTCGTAGTGTGACTTGCCAAAGACGACCACCCTCCCATGCATATTGCTCACAGAGGCGGACAAGGTCATCTTTCTTCCACGTGTCGAACTCAACCCCCAGCTCCGTCTCCAGGGCCGCGTATACCTTCAGTGCCTCCTCTTTCTGCTCCTCCTTGGTGGTGGTACAGAGCAGGATGTGTGTTGTCTGTCCAATCCGCCATTCCTGTGTTTCCATCGGTCCCTTCGTTTTACCGGCCTTCTCTGCGACGGCCTCCCCCGGCTTTCTCTTCATCTCTGGTTCCTTTGCCGGAAGCCCCTTTGCTCCTCTCTTGTCCTGTTCCGCCTTCATTGCCTGCATTCGCAGGGAGTTCTCCTTGTCATAGACGGGGGGTTCCGTATCCTAGCTGTCCGGTGCCGGGAAGAGGTAGAGGATCCCCACCGCGCATAGCTCTCCTTCATCCCACTGGTCGCGCAGCCTTATCTCAGGTGGTGCCCCGTGTTGATGACTCCGTCCATCCCGGGTTTCAATCACATTTGTCTCTGGTTGTCGTCCTTTCGCGGCCGCAGAGAGCCGCAGCAGGCCTTGTCCTTTTCCGATGGGCTGCTCCTCGTCATCTCTTTGTGGTGATTTGCTGAGTTCATAGATCACCACTACAACTGTCTCCTTTCTGGTTGCTACTACAGCTGCGGCCTTCCCGGGTCCTCTTTCGCGGGGGGCTGCAGTGCCGGTGCTCCCAAGGATGGGCCGAAGCTGGGTTGGGGCCAGGTTGACCGGCATGGGCACGTTGCGGAGAAACGCCAAGAGCAGCTCCGCTGCCTGGGCAGCGTCCCGTTGGGCCTGCGCCAACTGTGCCAGGTCGATGCTTGGGATGGTGCCCTGGGGTTGGCGGCACTGCTTGCTGCGCTTAGCGGAGGGTTCACCAGTAGTACAGTCATCCATAGCTTGCTTTCCTTGATTTCTCTGGTGAGATGTTGGTGTGGTTTCCGCTGATGGGGCTTGTCCGCCCGTGGGTCTACTCCTTTTGTGGAGTGGCCATACGGCTAACCGAGGCGACATGAGATGGGGCAGCCTGTTTGCTGGCGGCCACCGATGCTACGGCCTTCTTGGCTACTTCCTGAAGTCCGGCCTTCCTATTGCGCGTGGCTTCTGATGGAGCAGGTCGTGACGCATCTTTCCGTGTCCCTTTTCAAGCTGCTGTTGCTCCCGCTTTGGCTTGTGCTTCCTCCTTAGCACGCTTTCCTTTCTCCCCTTCCGCTGCTACCTGTTCCTCCGCTGTCTGTTTTTCTGCAGCTCATCCAACTACTGCTTTTGCCGCTTTCGCTGCTGCGCTCTCTGCCACTGTCTTATCCTCTGTCTCCTTGGCCGCTTTCGCAACCACTTGTTCTGTTGATGCCCTTTCCTTTGCCGCAGCTGCTTCTTCGACTGCTTCTTACTCAGCTGCCACTTGCACTTCTGCCGCCGCTACTTCTGCTGCTACCTCTTCAGCAGCTTCTTTCCATCTTGCCGCCGTTTCATGTTCCACTGCTGCATGCTAGGCCTCTATCTTGCATTCCTCCTCCGTCTGCACCGCAGCTACAAGCTCTGCTGCTACTCATTTCGCTGCTGCTTCTGCCTTCTGTGTTTGCTTGTCTGCCTCCTCTTGCCATATTGCTTGCAACCTGTTCCGCGTTTGTGTAAGCTTGGGAGCATCTCAGAGATACTCCTGAGCTTCAGCCATTTAAGTAATGGTGCGGTTCTTTTCCTCCCTGCACACTTCCACGGCTTCCCTGGCCCAGTGCCGCACCGCCTCCTCCTTCAGCGACTGGCCCGCTTCTTGGAGTGCCTTTCATACTTCATTCGCCACCGTGGCTTCCATCCTATGGCGCATCACACCTTCGAGGGTCAGGCGCCAACATTTCTCGATGGCCGTATACCAGCCATCGTAGTGTCACTCTGCCGCGGAGATGCCTGCGAGCTCCTGGGTCGTGTACTTTATTCCCCATCTGGCGGCAGTGACTCGGATCAAGTAACCCCACTTCCACGCCTTTACCCCAAATTTCCTATGCAGTGCCTCCGCCGTTCCTACTGGCATGTGGTGGATGTGGTAGATGGTGTGGGCCCAGGCTCGTTCTTGAAGCAGATGAACATAGCGCCGCGTAAGGTCCTTCATCCGGTGGCAGCGTACCTGGAGCCACCATTTGCGGGCGGCTTTCACAGAGCGATCTGGTTGATACTGTTTAAACTATACATAACAGAATCTTTAGGAATCTTCAGATGCAGTATTCAGATAGATCTGCTCTTTGATGCTTTACTGAATTGTTGGTGATGACCTCTCAGACACGTGTTACCACTCATACATACACAGGCACTCTTGCCTTAGTAATGTCATTGACTATGCAATTCAAGAGTATGAGCTGAAGGCATAGTTACACGACTTGTCTCACAAGCTTTCCAACGGTACCAAGCTTGTTCAAAGTGATCTCACACAGACGAAGTAATAGCAAATACAAACCTACGGCTACTTATCTCTCTGTACTAGCTAAGAGCAGAAAAAGTACAAGTGTTGACGTAGTCCGGTATCCCTGTGTCTTCCAGTTCTGAATCACAGGATCTTTTGGATGCCGCTCAATGATCTCCGATCATCAGCAGACCAAGGTTGGCGGATGCCCAGCGCCCTCGGTACGATCCATGGACGAGATCATCCCGATCTGCGGTAGCTTCTCATGGCCGTCAATCGTCTCAAGCATTTGTCTCGAGGTGACCTAGTGACCACACCTCTCGTTTCCATAACGGCTCCAATCACTCCAACTGCCCTCGCAGAGATTTGTGATCACAGGATCCATCTTTAGAAAGAAAAATATCTTCCGCGTGCTCCTGTTCCTTGCCACATCAGCAGACTCAGAGTCGAGAGGAGCTCACGCTCGCACACTCGCTTCGTCTGCCAGACCACACACCCTGTTGGTCCAAAACCTGCCAAAATACATTGCTTCGAGTACCATGATCCAATCAGCTCTCCGGAGGGCTGCGGATGGATGGATCATTGGGAGGCCTAAAGAGGCCTGCCCACAGCCATATCATGCCCCGCCATGTAGGATAGACAGGAGGGTCGAGAAAGAGATAGGGATGTCTCTCTTGGCCCTCTTGTTTCCTTTTTGTTGTTGTTGTGCCAAGCCCAGTAGATCGTTGGATCAAGGCAATCTGACAGCTGTCCTTTTTCCAACATTCCCCCCCTTGTCGATCCAGCACCGATGAGGTTGGAGCCGACAAGTGGAAAAAGGAAGAAGCCCCGCCGTGAAAGTAGAGCCGGGGAAATTGGGGTGAAAAAAAAAGAGACAGGGCGAGGTACGGGAATGCCCGGTGAAACAGATCCCCTTCTGGGCCAACTGAGCCTCGTCAAAGAGAGAGAGAGAGAGAGAGAGAGAGAGAGAGAGGAAGAAAGAGGAGGAAGTCCGTGGCACCATGAGGAACAAGACGCAGGGTGTATAGTGGGCCGGTGAGAGCTTTTTAGCCTGGACAACGCCCGGACGGCTGAAGATAGACCGGTCCCAACAGCACACCCTGCCCGGACTCGGGGGAGTGGGCCCCCTCACGCTCATCCGGCCTGAATGGTGAGCTGACAGAGGCAGCCCACCCAACGGGGTCTGAAGACAGAAGAAGAACCGGGCACGATATAGCTGGAGAGGATTTGCAGTTGCGAGCGACGTGGCCCCGGCCCCGAACAGGCCAGTGGGTGAGGAAGTTGGCGTTATGCGATGACCGGGGCGCGGGAGAAGGAGGAGAAGAGGGTGTAGACACAAGGAGAAAGAAGGCAAAGGAAGAGGAGGTAGAGGGGTGGATGCCCCGTGTCCGGCCCAACGCATCATATGGGGGGGGACGGAAGAGGGAAACAACCAACAGCGGCAGGCGGAGGAAGTAGGCATAGAGAGGGAGCGGGCAAAAGCAAAGGGAGGTGGGGAAGCAGTCACACGCGACCAGCGTCCGTGCCAACGCCTCATGTGGTGGGCACGGAAACGGGACGCGATGACAGCTCCACCAAGGACTATCTCCATCCGTCCCAACGCTTCATATGGGGGGGACAGAAGAGAGAGCCGGGAATGAGTGGCAGCGGAGGAAGAGTCCAGAAGAAGCAGCACCGAGAGATGTCAGGACAAGGAGAGAAGACCCAGGCGAGTGCATAGATGAGCGTGGCAGTCGGCAGAGAGAGCTTTGGTGAAGATGTCAGCAGTCTGATCAGCGGTGGGGAGGTAGTGCATGACAACCTTGCCTTCCGCGATGGCGTTGCGAACGTAGTGATACTGCCAACGGACGTGTTTGGTTTGATCATGGAGAACCGGATCCTCGGATAGAGCGATGGCGCCTTTGTTGTCACAGTGAATGGGCGTGGGTTCAAGTTGATCAAACCCAAGCTTTCTCTGAAGAATGCGAAGCCAGACCACCTCTCTCATGCATTCACTTTCAGCAATGTATTCAGCTTCCATAGAAGAGAGAGCGTCCACAGATTGCTTCTTGCTACGCCAGCTGATGGGTCCACCATTGAGAAGGAAAACGTACCCAGAGGTGGAGCGACTTGTGGTGTGATCACCAGAAAGATGAGCATCATAGAAGCCCTGGAAAACATTGTTCCCAGAAGAGTAGCGGATAGCAAGAGAGGCAGATCCACGGAGGTAGCAAATGCTGCGTTTGACGGCCACGATGTGAGCAGCGGTAGGGCATTGGCATCCTTAACTGAGAAGGCCAACGGCAAAGGAGAGGTCAGGTCGCGTAGCCACAGAGGAGTACATGAGTGAGCCCACCATTTGTTGGAAAGCTTGGGCATCCTCCGAAGAAGCCAAAGGTGTGGCTACTGTGACCGGTTTGGTAAGACCGTGATCCTTGGAAAGTGGTGTAGTTTGTGGAGTGGATGTACCAAGCCCAAACTTGTCGGCCACACGTTGAGCTTAAGTGGCTTGAGTGAGCATCACCTGACCGTGTGTGATGTCATGAGTGACTTGAATGCCGAGGTAGTACTTGAGAGGCCCCATGTCCGTCATCTCAAAACGGCAAGACAGCTGCTGTTTAAGGGCATTCAGAACCAAGAGCGATTGCCCAAACAGGATGAGGTCATCTACGTAGAGAATAACGCCAAGAAGATTTGACCCTCCACGAAAGTACACTGAGTGGTCGGAGTGAAGGCGTTGGAGACCTTGGACCAGGAAGAATTCATGAGTATTCAGGTTCCATTGTTGTGGAGCTTGCTTTAGGCCATACAGAGACTTGTTCAGCTTGCAGACGTGATCGGGTTTGCCTGGAGATATGAAACCCTCTGGTTGGGTCATGTAGATGATTTCGTTGAGGTCGCCGTTGAGGAAAGCACTTTTGACGTCCATCTGATGGAGATGCCATTTTTTGTTAGCGGCCAGAGATAGGATCACCCTGATAGATGAGTACTTGGCTACTGGTGCAAAGATGTCCTGATAGTTTACCCCAAGGACTTCACTGTATCCGTGCGCAACATGGCGGGCTTTTTAGCGATCAGGTGTACCTGCACTGGTCAGCTTGGTTTTGAACACCCACTTACACGTGACAACGGGCGTGTTGGGTGGTCGAGGGACAATATCCCATGTGTGCTGTTTTTTAAGTTGAGAGAGTTCCTCTTGAGCTGCTTGGTGCCATTGGTCGGCATCCGGGTGACGCATAGCATCTTTGGATCTGGTGGGGTCCACCACTTGTGTGAGTAGTGCTGTCTTATCGAAGTTGTCGTCTGCTGAAATCTCAGTGGTTGACAGAAAACCAAGCTGAAGAAATGTCGGAGGTCTTGTGAGTCGGGCGGACCGGCGTAGTCTTGATTGTGACGGAGTGCTGGAGATGACTGTCTGTGGAGTAGCGGGAGTATCGTGATGTTCCTCTAGAACCACAGGAGGGAGTACACCAGCGTGGTCATGAGGTGTGGGGTCGACAAAGAATTTCTGAAGAGGTGGTGGAGTTGTCTCAATGTAGACAGTGGGCGTGACTGCTGGTGGTGTTGCATCACGTGCTCAATTGAAGAAGCTTTCGTTGAAGATGGGTTGTCTCCTCCGAATCACATGTTTGGAGTCTGGGCCCCAAAGTTGGTACATGTCGCGTGTCTCATACCCAAGGAGGATGCAGAATTTTGAGCGTGGATCAAGCTTGGAACATTCTTCTGGCCGGACCCAAGCGTGTGTTGTACATCCGAATATACGGATATACGAATATATGTGTCCCAGATAGGGCCTGTTCCCGTTCCATGTTTTGTAGGGTGTTGATGCACCTGAAGGCAACTTTGCGGTGGGAAGACGATTTGTGATATACGCTGCAGTGTGAAGAGCTTCGGCCCAGAAGGCAGATGAAAGGCCAGCTGTGTGGAGCATGGTCCGAACTCTTTCGAGAAGAGTCTGATTCATCCTTTCTGCTTTGTCATTCTGCTGTGGATTACATGGCACCGTGGTTTGATGTTGAATGCCTCTCTCATCCTAGAAGGCTTTAAGGTTGCGATTGACAAACTCGGTCCCTTTGTCAGTGCGAATTTTCTTGACTGTCAGGCTGGTCTTGTTTTCAACCTGTCAAACCCAAGTTTTAAATGCTTCAATAGCATCAGATTTGAAGCGGAGGATCCGGGTCCAGACCATATGTGTGTAGTCATCCAAAATGATGAGAAAATAGTGCTTGTTGGAGAGAGAGCCTTCCTTGATATAGCAGAGATCCATGTGCACGAGTTCCAGGCACTTATGGGTTCCATGTGACGGGAGGGCTTGGAAAGAAGCTCGATGTTGTTTGCCTGTGGTAAAGCCTCCGCACATGGGTGCTTCTCTATCTTGCAGTGGACTGTCCAGAAGATCATGAGCGACTGAATCTGCAGCCATTTTGGTTAGAGTTCAATAGCTGACGTGTGCCAACCGCTTGTGCCAAAGTTCTTTCGTGGTTGACAGAGAAGTTATCTTTGTCGGTATAGGTGAAGAAGCCACAAAAGCCATCTCTTGCGTTTCTGAGTGTCTTGAGGGTTTGTTGGTGTCAAGGACGGTCAGGTTTCCCATTCGAGTGGCCACCGCTGCCAGTTGAGATGTCTGGTTGTACACCTTGCAGTTCTTGTCAGTGTTGAACACAACTTTGAAACCTTTGTCGTTGAGCTTGGTAACTAAAAGAAGATTTGCGGCAAGGTATGGGACATAGAGTACATCTTCGAATGTCCTTATTGCCAATTTTCCATTACACTTAATGCCGACCTTGACTGTCCCTTACCCGTAGGCATGGATAGTTCTCCCATCACCAAGGCGGACTTCTCGTGGTGTCAAGAAGCGTTTGAAGTTGATAAACCAGTCCTTTTTTCAGGTCATGTGTTTCGTGCAACCAGAGTCCATGATCCATGCCAAGATGTCAGGAGCCAGGAGAAGAGCACTGTCGATGGAGCACATGGCCAATTCCTCAGTCACAAACTCTTCTTCTGCCAGGGTGTGATGTGCTTCATCTTCTCATGCTGAGCCATAGGCTGAACGCTCTGGCTGTGTGGCTGACATGTCTTTGTCAGGCAGGATTGGTCCTTCAGATAGGAGATTCAACTGGAAGATGTCCTCTTTGTCTGATAATTCCTGTACTTTTGAAGACCCTGTAAGAAAGGCGGCCACGGTGGACATGTAAGTCGTCAGCCTTGCTTGATGTGGTCGACGAGAACCATAATGACGAGCAAAATCTGGACGTGGTTTAGGGCAGTCCAGAGCAATGTGCCCCTTTTGCTTGCACGTCCAACACACTCGATAATTTGGTGGAACAAAACCCCGTGGTGAGTGAGGAGTTGGTTGATCTCTGTTTTTTAAATGCGTGAGAGAGCCCAGACTGCCGTTACCATAGGCTCTAAACTTCTTTGTCCTTTGTCCTTGGTATTTGGTCACATGGCCAGTTTCACCTCCATTGTCTTTGACAAAGTTTTCTTCAACCATCATTAGTTCTTTGACAGCCTTCTCCAGAGTTAGAGAGTATGGTTGACTTCCAGGTGGTGCTGCTGCTGCTAGTGCTGCTCCAGCGACAGCACCAGGTGCCCCACCGGCAGCTCTTCCTTGTGGATCAATGGCTTGCTGCAGGGTTGTTTTGAGTTTGGCAAGTTGAGCATCAAAGGTCTTCCCATGTTTCTGAAAATTCTGAAGTCGGTTGATGGTGTCTTTGAATCTGGCAGGTAGTCCCCAAAAAAGAGTTAGTACTAGACCTCTTTCAGAGATCATGTCCCCCAATGATGAAATGCGGCTGGCCAGATGTATTAGATGGAACACGTGATCCTCCAGACATGTTCCTTCTTCCATCTGTTGAGTGTGAAACTCTGTCAAGAGGCTTCCCACTTCAACATCGCTCATTCTGTCATAACGATTCTTCAGGGTCTTCCAAGCCTTCCTTGGACAGTTAGTTGGATTGTTTTCTCTGATGATAAACTTGAGTCATTCTGTTTGATTCAGCGCCAAATTGAAAAGGCCTGGTCAAAGCGCCGCTTCCAGCTGAGTTGTATTTCAGGTGACGCTCATGAAGGTAATGTGTCAGTGGGAGGGTCGCAGATGACTCCCCATAGGCCCTTGTTTAGAAAGATCATCTCGATGTTGAATACGAAGGTATGGTAGTCATCACCGTCAAACGGCGCCACTTTGAAGTGACCTCCATTGTTGATTGTTGCCGCCATAGTTGCGTAGATCTAAAGATACCACCTGCTCTGATACCAACTGATGAAATTTAACGTAACAGAATCTTTAGGAATCTTCAGATGCAGTATCCAGATAGATCTGCTCTTTGATGCTTTACTGAATTGTTGGTGATGACCTCTCAGACACGTGTTACCACTCATACATACACAGGCACTCTTGCCTTAGTAATGTCATTGACTATGCAATCCAAGAGTATGAGCTCGAGGCACAGTTACACGACTTGTCTCACAAGCTTTCCAACGGTACCAAGCTTGTTCAAAGTGATCTCACACAGATGAAGTAATAGCAAATACAAAACTACGACCACTTATCTGTCTGTACTAGCTAAGAGCAGAAAAAGTACAAGTATTGACGTAGTCCGGTATCCTTGTGTCTTCGAGTTCTCAGTCACAGGACCGTTCGGACTCCGCTCGATGATCTCCGATCATCAACAGACCGAGGTTGGCGGATGCCCAGCACCCTTGGTGCAATCCACGGACAAGATCGTCCAAATCTGCAGTAGCTTCTCATGGCCGTTGATCTGTCTCAGGCTTTTGTCTCGAGGTGACCGAATGACCACACATCTCGATTCAATAACGGCTTCGATCCCTCCAACTTCCATCGCAAAGATTCGTGATCACAGGATCCATCTTTAGAAAGAACAATATCTACTGCGTGCTCCTCTTCCTTGCCACATCAGCAGACTCAGAGTCAAGATGAGCTCATGCTCGCACTCTCGCTTCGTCTGCCAGACGACACACCTTGTTGGTCCAAAACCTGCCAAAATATATCGCTTCTAGTACCATGATCCAATCAACTCTCCGGAGCTCCAATAAGATGAGTAGAGTGAATAGGGCTGCAGATGGATGGATCAGTGGGATGCCTAAAGAAGCCTACCCACAGCCATATCATGTCTCGCCATGTAGGATAGACAAGAGGGTCAAGAGAGAGATAGGGATCTCTCTCTCTCTCTGCCCTTTTGTTTCCTTTTTTATGTTGTTGTGTGGAGCCCAGTAGAGCATTGGATCGAGGCAATCTGACGGTTGTCCTTTTCCCAACAGATTCGTGTTGAGGAATGCTGCCACACCCGCCATGTTACTGGCTTGTTCTGGGTGGAGGTTGAGGACGTCACACAGTGACGAAATGAGACGCTCCGCTCCTACCGTTTCCAGCAGTTGCTCTTCTTGCCCATGTTGTCCAAGAGCCAGAGTAGCCTTGGCCGCGCCCTTCAGGGCCACCTGCCAGGCTTTGCCAAAGAACGAGTCCGCCATTTTTGCGCGGACTGCCTCCGAGAGCTCATCTTGCATGTGCATGATGACACTGCTGACCACGTTCAGCAGGCGATCGGCCCTGGGTTGATCACTGCTCTCACCAGAGCTCTCTTCCAGGTAGGTCGGTGCACCCTCCATTATTGTTCCTATCTTGAGCAGGGGTTGTGGTGTCCCTTGGGCCAAGCTGCCTCTTGAGGCCGGTGGGGAAAAGGAGTGTGTGGTAGGTGCAAAAGGGCTTGGTGGCACAGGTGCGTGAGACGGTGCCATTGGCGCGACTGCTGTTGTTGGTGATGCGGAAGGACCAGGTGGCATTGGTGCGCTAGCCGGTGCCACTGGTGTGGCTGCTGCAGCTAGAGGTGCGGCCGGACCAGATGGATGGGGTGCATCAGTTGGTGTCACAGTTGCCGGTGGGTCCGCGCCGGCAGGATTGTGCTTTGTGAGGGAAGCAGGTCATGAGGAAACAGTGGCACCTGCTGTAGGTGTTGCAAGACGTCCTATGCCAACAGCGGGTGCCGCGGTCTGGCCCGCGGATTGTCATCGCAGCTGGCGTCTTGATGCACCTTCCCCCTTATAGAAGGCGCGGACCACGCACTGGAAGGGCGAGCCATTGGGGATGCTATATCGCGGTTCACACCAGAGCTGTGCGTGATACGGCGGATGAGTCGACTGCCGGTACCAATAGGGGCAGTAACCATAGGAGGAGAGACTGAGGACGGGCGAGGTGATGTGAAAAGTGGAGTGAAAGAACAAATGTCGGAAGCCAAAATGAGGCTGAGAATGCCAGCACCAAGCAATGTATCCGCTTTGCGCGATGCAGGCCAGTCAGCTGCCAGAAGCATGTCATATGTCCACACATCGCACACCTGAACGGTGTGCGGTGCATGAACGTTGGCGACCTGCATGGGAAGGGCCGTGATCTGGCCAATGGGGGCATCGATGGCACCAGTGGAAATGGAGAAGCAGAGCCGCGTGGGTTCGAGGAGATGGTGGATGTTCAGTGTGCTAACCATCCGTAGCACAATTTTGGTATGTGTGGCACCGGTGTCCACAATGGACACAAATTTGTGACCACACACCCAGAAGTAGCACCATACCACGTGGACCTTATCGGGTGCAGGCAATCCGGGAGTCAGTGGAGCGGGAGCCCATGTGCATGGTGAGCGGGCAGCGTCTGCGCGGACGCGGGAGTGAGCCGTGAGAACTTCGTGGGCACCCATGCAGACTCATGTGACGCGGTCGAGGGAACAAGAGAGGCGAAGGCCGATGGGAGAGAGGGAGTGGTCGAAAGAGGAGAAGAGGGTCTAGAGGTATTCCACGAACGCAAGGGAGTGAAGAAGAAAGTCGACTAGGGAACGGGGGTGGCGGTTGTTAAGAAGAGGGGAGATGGTAGGTGCCGACGATCCTGGTGGGGGATGAATGACAGCTGCAGTAGTGGAAGAGATCCGGCAAGAACGGGGGAGGGAAGAGTGTGGGGGAATGTGCGTAGCAATCTCTTCCATTGTCTAGCCGTGAACTGTGTGGTTGTAGCGGCGGGAAAACTGGAGACCGTCGGTTGGGAGAATAGGAGGCATTTCCAAGGAATCGTGGTCTACGGAAGAGTGCAACTCAGCAAGCAATTGATGCGCGATGTCTTGCTCATCAGCGGAAAACGTACGGGTGACACCCTCCCACTTGGGGTCAGCATCAGTTGGGGCAGGAGTGGGTTGGAGCAGAGGGTCCGCTAGATCCTCTTGTCGATCCGCAAAGGTTGGCCATGCCTCGCGGGGAAGGCAAATCAGAGCATCTGCGTTGCGGTTGGCCACGGCATGCTGATATTTGATCTTCATGTTGTAGCCCTGGAGGAGGAGAGCCCATTTGACCAAGATGCCCTCATGGTTCTGAGTGGTGAGGAGTCACTGAAGGGCCTGATTGTCAATGAGGACCGTGAAGGGCTTCCCATTTTTTATGTAGTCATGGAAGTACTGAAGAGCCCATAGAACGGCCAGCCACTCACCCTTCACTGATGGGTACTTCCGCTTGCCATCTATGAGCGCGCGGCTGGCATACGCGATGACCCGTTGGACGGGCTATTGGACCATCTGCAAAAACACCGTACCAAGGCGATCCCGCGACCAGGCGGTAGTAATGGAAAAAGGCATGTTGAAGTCGGGGAACTCCAACATGGGCGCGGTAGCCAACAGATGTTTGATCTCCTCCCATGCCGTCGCACACTCCAGTGTCCATTCAAAGATCACATCTTGGTGTGTGAGCTGCTGCAAAGAGCGGATGATACGGGCGTGGTCACAGACAAACTTGCAATAGAATGAAATGAATCCAAGAAAGATCTTGACTTGTCCTGTAGTTGTAGGCTGGTGCCACTCCTGGACTGCCGCAATCTTTTATGGGTCCGTTTTGATGCCATCAGAACTCATGACAAACCCCAGGATTTCCATTTCCGCTGCGCCAATGGATTACTTGGCAGCCTTGAGCTTGAGGTTGGCCACGTGGAGGGCGGAGAAGACAGCAGTGAAGGAGGAGAAGAGTTCCACAAAGTTGTGAGCTGAAACCATGATGTCGCCAATGTAACAACTCACGTTGGGGATGCCGCGAAGGGTGGAGTCCATGACGTGTTGGAAGGTTGCACTGGGTTTGCGGAGGCCAAAGGGCATGCGGGTGAAGGCGTAGAGCCCTTCCTGCGTGACGAAGGCGGTTTCGGCGATGGAGTCTGGATGCATGGAGACAGCATGGAAGGCTGCCTTGACGTCTAGCTTTGCGAACCATCCGCGGCCTTACTTTTGTTCCTGGATGTCGACAATCAGAGGCATGGGATAGGCGTCTTCCTTTGTGACCCAGTTGAGGTCGCGGGAGTCAACGCAAAACTTCTTCGAACCATCTGGTTTGCCAACAATGACCAAGTTGGCGCGCCAAGGGCTTACAAAGGGTACGATCACGCCTTGTTCTTTCAGCTCCGCGAGACCTTCGGTAATGATCTTCTCCTGATCCGGGAGTATGCGGCGGACTTTCTGCTTGGTGGGGGAAGTTGTCCCGGTGGAGATGACATGGAAGGCATGGACTGCCCCATGGTCCGCTGGTGAGCCGACAAAGATTTCCGCAAAGGAGTCAAGAAGATTGTGGAACTCTTGTTTCTGCGATGGAGAGAGACGAGGGTGAAGAATGTGGTCCCAACGGGGGGGAGGCGGCAGAGTCTGGGCGCGGACGTGGTAAAATTCCTCCTCGTCCTCTAGGAGTAGTCATGTGCCGAACACCTATTCTTCTCGCTGCCACAATCCAAGAAGGTTATTTTGCTCACTTGGTGCTGCAGAGCCTGTGCGCTTACTGCCATTCCGCGGCCGGTACTAGCTCTGTGTTGAGAGTGGCTGCTCCGCGGGCTTGGTCATGCTGGGCGCGAGCCTGGGAATCCTCTTGTGCAGCATCGAAGAGGGAGAAGGGTGCACTGTCGGTAACGGGCACCATCACCCGGTCCCGAACAGTGATCAGGGTGTTTTCTTTGGAGCCGGTCGCGGATGTGAGTTGCATGACGCCAAGGGAGAACAACACGTTGACCTGACGCACAAGGATGTAGTCCATGCCTAGGAGAATTTCATAGGTTTGGGCTTTTGTGATCTGGACGTCCACTGGTTTGTGAAAGGACCCCACCTGCAAGGGGAGCCCATGCTCCTCACCATCCCCGTAGTCCATTCCGCCAGCTGCGTTGCTTAACAGCCGGCGCGGGGGAAGGATAAGATCCGCCCATCTGACCACACAGAGGACGCGGAAGGCTATTGTGGCATGGGTTGCTCCGGAGTTCATGATCGTGAGGAACTTCCGCCCGTAGATCCACACCACACAATAGGCCACCTCGTAGTGGCGGTCATTGCGGCGGGATGGTTCCAAAGGCAGTGGTGCCCATCCCCATTTGAGTTCCTTGGTGTTTAAGGCAGGTGGCGCCTCCGTTGCAATCTGTTAGATATTTTGGGTGCCATGCGGCTGTTTGATACATGTGAGGGAGATGCCGACATCCTGTATGCAGTGGTTGTCTCTGGCAAACTCTCCCTTGAGTCACGGGGCCTGTTCGGGTTGGATGCAGAGGAATTCAAATACGTTCACAAACGCAATGGGGGTGGTAAAGAGTTTCTCCACGGGGTCTGTGGGATCTGCTACAGCAGTGGCAGTAGCATAGGGAGCAGATGGGGTGGCTATGACAGCCAGACCGCTTGCTTGTGCAGGATCCACGGCACGGCGTTTTTCAGGGGGTCGCATGGAACAGGCTGCAACGGCGTCATGTAGGCGGGCCTCCACAGCCCTTGCTTTCCACCGCAGGTCATTCTGGACTTGCACGGCCTCCTGCAGATCCCATCCGCGGATTCCAAGCCGTCGAGCTCGCGTGATGAGTTCCGCTTCTTCAGGAGTTGGGAATACATTTGTAGTTTCGTTATCCACCATTGGCAGTCCCAGCTTTACATTGCATGTCCCGGCCGCGGATTTGTGTTTGGCTGGGGGTTTGGCAAGAGGCCCTATCCAGTGCCCTGGCTGGGCTATGGCTGACGAGTCGGGGGCTGCTACGGTTGCTTCTGCTGTTGCTACTGCTGTTGCCCTGGTCATGGCTGGTTGTAGTACTAATGCCACTGCTGCACCATGGGATCTTGTTGGACTGGGTCAGGGCGCGGAGCTGCCTGTTGGCGGCGAGGGTAGTTGCAAGCAATGTGTTCTAGCCTCTCGTAAGTGTAACAGGCTTTGGACTTCTACTGCGGAGGCTCATTCTGTGCGGAGGATGGTGCGTGGGTATCTTCGCCCTGCTGTTGGCGCATGGACCGCTGGCGGGTGGATATGGTCGTGGCGTCTTGTACCGCGTCGTGGAGAGAGCTATAGCAGTCCGCAATCATGAGGCTGCTGATTGCGTTGGGGAGCGCGCGGATCAGGTTCTGTAGGAGGACCCACAGCGGGAGGCCTTCTCCGTGAGGATTCTTGGCCACGGAAGCCCAGGTCAGGAATTGGTCCAAAAATCTGCGTATGTTATCGTCCTTGCGCATAACCTCCTTCTCAATCTTCCGCAGAGCCTCCTCCTTTGTCAGATACTTGAAGCGCTCAATGAGGGTGTTACCAAAGTCTTCAAAAGACGGGAAGGGTACGTGTGCGTTGTACCAGTCTGCAGCATCCCTTTGGAGGTGGAGTTTAGTGGTGGCTAGGCAGAGGTCGGGTGGAATCCCGCCAATGCTGACGTAGAGGGTAATCTGTTTGAGTCAAGTCCAGGGGTCCTCCTCCTGAGCAACCTTCAAGGTATCCAGCCGTGGAAGGCTGAAGGGCTAGGAGCGCAGCTGAGACACAGTGCTATAATTAGTCATTAATGCAGTCACAGAGTGTAGAGGTTGGGAAGTTGTGTGTTGGATTGCAGAGTACCCATCATGATGAATCTGCGTCAAGGGCTGCCCCGTGGGAACGTGAGCTCCTGACTGCATGGGTGGCTGGGACATGTACCAGGAAGAGTGGACTGGCATTGAGGCAGTGTAGGGTGTGGAGTAGAATCTTGTCCCACGAGGCGACACCTGGGTCCTGTTGAAATAGTATGCACCTTGTCCACTGCCTAGCTGGCTAGCTACACATACAGACAAGGCATGCACTGCTCTATGGAGTATGTCCCATTGGTCTGTTCTGAGATAGGCCAGGAATGCACTGCCCATAATGGGTATGTCCCCTGTGCCTCATCATAGGAACCATACCTTTTTGGCTTGGTTGATTAGGCACCGGAGTCTCAAACCAGAGGTCGCGGGTTCAAACCCCGCGACGGCCGCAATTTTCTTTGTAGCCAAAACTGGGACAGGGTGCTTCTAGGAAGCTTACTAGAGCCTGCCTTGAGGATGACACTTGGCGGTCTAAGGACGCGCCAAGTAGGAATGTAGGTTGAGATTGGCTCCAGTGGAGCCACTACAAGCAGAAGCTTTAGCAAAGATCTGCAAGTATAAAAGCTTGTACCTTGCATGCATCCATTTACAGTTCTTGCCTTTGAGACTCCTCACAGAGTGTCCAACCAAACGTAGACACTAAAGACCAACATGCGAACTTCGTGAGGTTGCAAACCAAACGAACCTAAAGTGTGGATCCCTCGTTCGAGGGTGATATGTTATCTTGGTTGCAATACCAAGAGCGGTTGGCGGCCTCCCATGTCGGGACCCGTTTTCTAGACTGTTGCTATCCGGCACATTGACAAAGGGTTATGGGCCCACACTTTTGGTTCTAAGGCAGGCTTCCAAGACCGACTAGCGCGTGGTCTTGCAGGGCGCACAGGTACAAGAGGGACACGACCATCGGACGGCTCCATCTGCTCCATCAGCTCCATCGGCTTCTTCAGGTAGGGTGCGCGCACGTGGCGGACTAGGGGACGAGGAATCCCTTGACAACGGTCGCAGTGAGCAGCCTCATCAGCCTCATCGGCCTCAACAAAGCAGAGTAGCAGTGAAGCAGAAAAGACGAGCAACCGCAAGAAATGGCGGATCCGACTCCAGCCCGCCTTGAGGCGGGTATGTCCAAATTCACGGGGACAGGTTTTCCCTTGTGGAAATGGCAGTTTGAGATTGTCATGAACGTGCGTGGCTACCTCGACATCCTAGAAGGGACCGAGATAGCACCAGCCGATGCGACCGTGACGACGCATGCGGCTGACCTTGCAGCATGGACGATGAAGAACAACATGGCTCTCGCCATTCTTGTGACGTCCATCAACAAGACTCAACACTCCCACATCACAGGATGCACATTGGCTGCCGAGGCCTACACAAAACTCGCACGCGTGCATCAATCAAATGCCCTAGCAAACCGACTCTTCATCTTCCAACGGTTGATGTCGATGAGGGTGAGCAAAGGAGAATCGATACCCGCATTTTTGCAGTCCTTCGACAACGTGTTGCAAGAGTTCCAGCAAATGGAATGGAATCTCGACTCCAACATGCGTGCAATGATCCTTCTAATGGCGTTGCCGGAAAGCTGGGGGTCCTTGATCACCATATTTGGCGGTTGGAAGGAGGCAAATCTGACGTACGAGGCTGTTGCCGAACACGTCCGCAACGAGTCCATGAAACGCAGTGGCGCCGAGGCAAACATCTCAGCCTATGCCTCTCGCTTCGGTGGACAAAGTGCAAGCTCTCGCTCCAGTCAAGGCAACAGCGGAAGCGGTGGCGGTGGAGGGAAAGGCAATGGTGGCGGGAAGAGTTCCAAGAAGCCCGGCAACTGACACAACTGTGGCAAGGCTGGGCACTGGGCTAGGGACTGTCGTAGACCCAATAGAGAAGGCGGGAACAAAGGTGGAAAGGAGAAGAAGGAGCTCACCAACATGATGGCTAGGGGGTTGCCCATGAAGGCTGCAGCGATCCTTAGGCCAGGGGAATTCGCCCTTGACTCCGGCACCAACCACCACACATCAAAAGAGAAGGGTGGATTTGTCTCCATGGCCGAATCTGTCATGCGCATCAAGTGTGTAAACGGTGGCGTCGTCCAAGCCATGGGCGAAGGGGACAAGGTGATCACGTTCAACGTGAATGGTGCAGAGAAGGCAGTCAACCTTCAAAAGGTGGTGTACATGCCCTCCTTCGTAGCCAACTTGCTGTCCGTCTCACAAATCACCAACAACAACATGACAATGGTGTTCACCAACAAGGAAACGGTGGCCCTAAAAACCCAGGACATTCAGATTTTGTACACCAAAGACGACCTCTTGCTTCAAGTTCCAAGAGTCGACGGCATCTACGTGCTTCAAACCAAAGTCACCAAGGCGTCGGATGAGGGACTCAGATGTGCCACCAAGACAGTGGCACCGAAGCCGAAGGATGCACCACTGGCGACCGCTGCGGCCGCCACATCAACCAAGGACACAGATGCTGAGCTGTGGCACCGACGATTTGGCCACGTGGCCAAGAGCACGCTGCAAAAGATGCAAGAGCAAGAGGTAGTCCGCGGAATAGAAGGATGCACTATGAAGCATGGCAAAGGGTGTACATTGTGTGAACCATGCCTCCAAGCCAAGGCAAAAAAGAAGCCGTTTGGGAGAGGAGGTTAACGAGCGGAGCACGTCTTGGAACTGATACACAGTGACGTGTGCGGACCCTTCCGCACACCGTCTAACAGAGGAAGCAAGTACTTCCTGACCTTCATTGACGACCACAGCCGCAAGTTGTGGATCTACTTCCTCAAAACAAAGGGAGAGGACAAGGAGACGCTCCTTGGGTTTGTCACCATGGTGGAGCGGCAAACGTCCAAGAAGGTGAAGGCGCTCCGAAGTAACAACGGGGGTGAGTACGAGGCATGCAAGCCTTGGCTCAATCATCATGGCATCCGCCACGAGCAAACCACCCCTTACAACCCCCAAAGCAACGGCGTTGCCAAGAGGATGAACCAGACCCTACTCGGCATGGTGCGAAGCATGCTCTTTGATGCCAAGCTCCCACCTTGCTTTTGGGCTGAAGCAGCAACAATGGCTTGCTACCTCTTGAACCTCACACCAGTGACCACCTTGCGAAAGCGTGGAAAGGAGCAGGACAAGCAGCTGAAGACCCCACAGGAAGCATGGTCCGGAAAGAAACCCAACGCATCTCATCTGAAGGTGTTCGGGTCAACTGCATGGGTGAAGATCCAGTCGGGAGAAGGTGGAGGCAAGCTCGACGCACGCTCCAAGAAGTGCATCATGGTTCGGTATGACACGTGACACAAAGCCTATCGGCTTTGGGACCAGGCAGCAGGCAAGCTCGTGAGGAGCCGCGACGTCGTGTTCGGCGAACGCACCCTTGGAAAGGGAGAGCTGCTGGACCCGACCCTCACTCCCAAAGCGGGAGAGTGGATAGTGTTGCTTGAGTCCGGAGACCAAGCACCCGACAACTGGCTCGCCTTGCCAGCAGGTGGTGGGAATGGGAGAGTGGCTGCGGAGGATGATGCAACATCTGACATGGACGCGGATACCGAGGCGTCCGAGGCTTCCGAGTCTGACTTGGAGTCTGACGACTCTTCTGACGACGACGACAGACCACCACCTGTGGAAGCACCAGCACCAAAGCAAGAAACGACACCACTACCCCGGCGCAGTTTGCGACCAAAGAGAGTACCTTTGCGGTATGAGGATGATTGGACCGGCCATAGCTGGTCGTGCATGGCTCAGGGAGAGCCATCCACAGTGGCGGAGGCCATGAATGGCCCAGATGCGGCCAAGTGGAAGGAGGCAGTGGATAGCGAGCTCACATCCATTGCCGAGAACGGCACGTGGGTGGTGGTGGATAGACCCGACAAGGCCCACTTGGTGGGATCCAAGTGGGTCCTCCAAGTGAAGAAGAAGCAAGACGGCAACATCGACAAGTTCAAGGCAAGGGTAGTCGCTAAGGGGTTCTCTCAACGCCCGGGCTCCGAGTACGATGAGACGTTTGCGCCCGTCGTGACCTTTGCCTCCATCCGCTCTCTCCTTGGCATTGCTGCCGCAAAGAACTTGGAGATACACCAGATGGACGTCAGGACAGCTTTCATTTATGGGAAGCTTGACAAGGAAGTGCTGATGGAGGTGCTCGAAGGAGTCGAAGCTCCCAAGGGCAAGGTGTGCAAGTTGGTGAAAGCACTCTACAGGCTGAAACAGGCCCCAAGGATGTGGTACAAAGAGATGGACGGTTTCATGACCGGCCTCTCCTTCGCGCATTGCCAGAATGACCCGAGCATGTACGTGCGCGATGATGGGAGAGGGCTGATGCTGGTTGCGCTGTACGTGGATGATGTGATCATCTGCTCGTCTTCGGTCGAGCTGCTGGATGGGCTGAAGTCTGACCTCAGCAAAAGGTTCAAGATGAAGGACATGGGTCCTCTCGAGTACTACCTCGAGATTGCCATCCACCGCAACCGAGCAGTAGGCACCATCAAACTCAACCAAACCAAATACATTGGTGAGGTGCTGAAGCGCTACCACATGGAAGACTGCAAACCTGTCAGCACCCCAATGA
>SZWC01000023.1:3123-18171 GCA_023375785.1 Penium margaritaceum | reverse complement strand
TGTAGGTGATGTGCCACGCCCCCCCCCCCTCCCCTTATCCAAGCGACGCCTTGTGAATGCTCTAGCGGGGAGGGGCCATTGTGGTCCCTCCCCACTACCACTTCGTTTTGCCGCAACCCGTGCGGCCTGTCGCCCTGGGAGGTGTGAGAGACTACTATACTGATCTGACCGCAACCCATCCACCAGCCATATCGCAGTGCGTTGAGGCTATGGCGCAACAAAAGGAGACACCAGCAACGTCAGCATCATGCAAGAAACAGGGGCAGAAATCAGCATCCACGGCAGGCAGTAGGAGCGACCTTCGCAAGCGCAGGCCCTCCGTAATATGGGGGGTGTTTGAGATCCGCGTGATCTGTGGAGAGCCACAAGCATGGTGCATGCTGTGCCCCCCAACCCGCTCCAGCCTTCAAGGTTCGTATGGCACAGGACAGACGCATGGAAGGCAGTAGACGCACGGCACAACACAGGACAGACGCACGGCACAATGCAGACGCACGGCACAGTGCAGACACATGGCACGGGCAGATGCACGGCACAGTGCAGACGTACGGCACAGTGCAGACGCACGGCACAGGCATACGCACAGCACGACACATGGCAGACGCAGGGCAGAGCACAGGGCTGTTGCACGGCACACGGCAGACACAGAGCACAGTGCAACAGATGCACAACACAGAGAAGCACGGCACAGTGCAGCAGACGCATGGCACAGAGACGCACGGCACAGTGCAGCAGACGCACGGCACAGAGACGCTAAGTACAGTGCAGCAGACGCACGGCACAGAGACGTATGGCACAGTGCAGCAGACGCATGGCACTGAAACACATCGCACAGGGCAGCAGACGCATGGCACTAAAACGCATGGCATGGTGCAGCAGACGCATGGCACAGCAAATGCAATGCACAGGGCCGCAGTTTTGTGCAAGGGACCCCCTCCCCCCGGGGCAGATTTTTGCATTGTTATGAAAAACAGTACTCTGCTTTGCACCAAACTGCTGTGCATTGCAGTCCTTGCATGGGTTTCATAGTAATGCATGACTGTCCCTTGCTTTGGTGCAGTTTTGTGCAAGCCTCCCCCCCCCCCCCCGGGGCAGATTTTTGCATTGTTATACAAAACATGGCTCTGCTTTGCACCAAACTGTTGTGCATTACATTCCTTACATGGGTTTGCATAACAATGCATGACTGTGCCTTGCTTTGGTGCAGTTTTGTGCAAGCCCCCCCCCCCCCAGGCATATTTTTGCATTATTATGCAAAACTGTGCTCTGCTTTGCACCAAACTGCTGTGCATTGCATTCCTTACATGGGTTTCATAGTAATGCATGACTGTGCCTTGCTTTGGTGCAGTTTTGTGCAAGGCTCCCCCCCTCCCCCGGGGCATGTTTTTGCCTTGTTATGCAAAACAGTGCTCTGCTTTGTACCAAACTGTTGTGCATTGCATTCCTTGCACGGGTTTACATAACAATGCATGACTGTGCCTTGCTTTTGTGTAGTTTTGTGCAAGGGACCCCCCCCCCTCCGCCGGGGCATGTTTTTGCATTGTTATGCAAAACAGTGCTCTGCTTTGCACCAAACTGTTGTGCATTGCATTCCTTGCACGGGTTTACATAACAATGCATGACTGTGCCTTGCTTTTGTGTAGTTTTGTGCAAGGGACCCCCCCCCCTCCGCCGGGGCATGTTTTTGCATTGTTATGCAAAACAGTGCTCTGCTTTGCACCAAACTGTTGTGCATTGCATTCCTTGCATGGGTTTGCATAGCTATGCATGACTGTGCCCTGCTTTTGTGCAGTTTTGTGCAAGGGACCCCCCCTCTCCCCCGGGGCAGATTTTGGCATTGTTATGCAAAACAATGCTCTGCTTTCATGCATTCCTTGCATGGGTTTGCGTAGCAGTACATGACTGTGCCTTGGTTTTGCATTGCATTGCATTGCTCAGGGTCTTATGCGATGACGCGAAGCCAGATGACAACAATGTGGAAGCATGTGCGGAAGGCGCACAATGAAGTATGGAAGGAACTGAAGGCCCTGGAGGCGCAGCAAAACCTTGAGAACGCCACCAGCCACGCATTGGAGACTGCCGGCATGGTCGATGGGACGAACGCTGCTGTGGCACGCGGGGTGGCGGGAGTCGGCATCGCATGGAACAAGAAGTTTTTCCAGAGTTGTATCTGGAAGCACGTCGTCGACAAGCAAGAGTCTTTCCTTAGTGTGGAGTTGGCATGGCTACGTGTTGCTTTTTTCCACTGCACCCCCTTTGCCATTCTCCCCGGTCGCATCACCGTCACGCGTCTCATCAAGAAAGGTGCTGCTGCATTTAGGAAGCGTCTAATAAAGATGTTTGTAGAGGTACAGTCTGGGGTCTCTTTCATGTGTGATGGGTGGCAGTCGGGTGCCAACCACAAGTACCTCGGCATCACGGCACATTGGATTACAACATGGCAGCTGCGGAGTGTGGCACTTGGCTTCCCAGCATGCACTAATGACGCTACCGCATCCAATGTGTTCGACTTGTTTGCTGCTACACTGAAGGAATGGGGGCTGTGGGATAAGATGTACAGCCTCACAGTCGACAACGACACGGTCAATGATAGCCTCGTGGACAGTTTTCTTGTGCAACAGAATGATGTCTTCAACAAGGAGGGCCACATCCGCTGCATGGGACATGTCCTCAACCTTGCGGTAAAGGATCTCATTGCGGTGGACGCAGTAGAAGAGCACCTCCAGACCGCACGCCACATCGTCAACTTTGTCACATGCTCGGTGAAGCGTGAGATGTCGCTACTGACCGCGTGCAACGCTTGTGATGTGCAGTACCTGTCCCTCCACGTCAACACACCGACCAATTGGAACTCGACCCTTGACATGTGTGAGCTTGTTTTGCGCATCAAGGATGTCCTTGATGAGTGGCTGCAGGCCAAGGAACCTACGCTGAAGCCGAGTGGCAAGGACTAGGAGCTCCTCGGCCTCGTCATCACGATCCTGAAGCCCTTCAAGAGGTTCACTGTTGACATCTCTGGGAGTCAGTACCCAACCCTGTCCCTCGTCCTCCCCTTCTTCAGTCAGATCTTACAGAAGCTGCACTATTGGGGCGTGAAGGCTGCGGGTGCCGTGAAGAAGCATACGGAGAAGAAGGTGTCGCTGGATCCAACAGAGAAGCTGCTGGTGGTTCTGCAGGTCGGCTTTGTGAACGCATCTGAGAAGGTGAGGCACCCCCCCTCCCCCCACCACCCCCCCTCACCCCCCCCCCCCGACAAGAATCTTGCACTGCTATGCATAGTAGTGTACTGCTGTGTATTGCACAGCTTTGCATTGCATTCCACGCACTGTTTTGAATACTCTTGCATGGTTTTACATTTCTTTGGTGGTGTGATAGGCCCTTTTCAGGATGAGATCCGCGTGGATGCGGTCCCGAAGTTGGTCTGATAGACTCTATTGGTTCACGTCTACTGTTTTGGGCAAATCTGAGACTGAGCGTGAGCTTTCTGGTCGCCTCACGCTATGTGAGCAGGAATTTAGAGACAGTCAGTTTGCGAAGGGAATAACGTCGTTTTGCGTAAGTTTTTTTTTTAACATAGACATGATCACAACATTTCTAGGGCTAGTCATGAGCTTTCCAACGCACCAAACCGCGTGCGATTCGGCCAAGCGTAGCTCAAGTTATGCTTGCCGAAGCGTAGGTCTCACCCACCATATAAGCGTGACGCCGCCACTCGCTATGGCACCTTCGTTCACGTGTGAAGCGCCTTTCCCAAGGCGCATATCCCATTGCACATGGTGTGGAGGTCCCCTGCACTGTTTCCACGTACCCTACCCACTTTTGGGTCGTGTTTGGTGATGGGGTGTGACGAGGTTCGAAACCTGTCCGTGGACCTGCAGTCAGAATTTTGATGAAGTCCCCGAGTAACAAAACGTACTACTGAGTTTCGGACGTTGAGCCAGGATTTTGGCTAAGTCATTGAGTAACAACCTGCACTACTGGATCCAGTGGATGATCCACCTGATCAGGCGGATCATCCACCGGATGCCTCGGCAGGCCTATCGGAGCATTTTCTCCAGATGGTTTTTTTGTTACTCGGTCCGGTCGATTATCGACCGGATTTCGAGTCGCAGGTGGCTCCCAGAGCCGCTGCGTATACCCCAACTTTGGAAGGCCATGTCTCCCTCGATACTTGTCCGATTCCGGCGAAACAACTTCCACCGGATTCAACAACTTGTAAAATTTCAGGGGCAATCCTCCATTTTAGGATCTGAGCAATCTTTGAGTCGCCATATCCGCCAGAGCGGCGTTTCCACTTTATGGCGGCTCGTCGGCGCCTCCCGGCGCCGCGCTTGGGCATACGGAGGGGCAATTTTTCAACAGCCCTCTCCAACCCCTCACCCCCCCCCCCGACAGGGGTGAAGGATTTTGCATTAGTTTGCATGGCAGAGCACAGAAGTGCATTGCATTGACTTGCATTGTATGGGATTGCATTGGTTTGGGGTTACTTTGCGCAGGTAGAAAAGTACGTGAAGAAATGCACAATGAGGCACGTGGTGGCAACGGTTGTTGACCCACGGTTCAGGTCTGTTTTCATCAAACACGTGACATGGCCCTTTGCATTTTAGCAACAATGAATTTTAGCACAGATTGCATGCATGGCAGATTGCATGCATGGCAGATTGCATGCAAAGCAGGTTGCCTGAAACTGTTTTCCTTTGCGTGCAGGTTCCGTCACATGCCCAACTTCCACAAGCATGTCGGCATCAAGTCCCCCATGGAGTTGGAAGTGAAGGTGGTGGAGTATCTGCGCCCGTACTTTGAGAAGGTCCAAGCAAGGCGCCAGGCAGAAGCAAAAGTAGTAGCAGCGGCAGCAGCAACAGCAGCTGCAGAGGAGGCAGCAGGCGCAGAGGTTGATGATGAGATGGTCGACTCAAGCGGTCCACCAGCTGCCAGTCAGTCACAGGCGCTGCAGCTGAGTGGGCCAGCCGGAGCGGCCAAGCGCGGACGCCAGACTCAAAAGAAGAAGACGTCGATGGTGGAGGCTGCACTTGCCGACACCATGGATGACCTGTTTGAGGAAACCGAAGAGGAGAATGTAGTAGTGGCGCCAGACTCAGTCAAGCAAGAGGTAGACGCCTACAAGAAGAACGCACGTGGAGGACGCCGACTGAATGTGCTCAAGTTCTACAAGGAGAACTGTGTGCGGTACCCGACATTTGCATTATTGGTGCTAGATGTACTGGCGATGCCTGCAACTAGCATGCCATCAGAGAGAATATTCTCTCTTGGTGGCCGGATCGTGACAGACTTCTGCCACTCTCTTCATCATATCATAGTACAAGACCTCCTGTGCCTAAAGACATGGATCAATGACCCCACATTGAAGGACTTCCCCGTGCACCTATCAGGAGAGGTAGCACCCGAACTGGTGGAGATTGAGAACAAGGAGAAGGCAGCTCGGAGAGCTGCAAGGAAGGTCGCAAAGGCCCAGTCAACAGGTTTGCTCATGGCTGCTTGCGACAACTCGGATGACAATGAAGACGAAGGGGGTGAAGGAGGGGGTGGGGATGATGCCTCCTCTGAAAGCTCAGAGGATAGTGATGCAACTGCAGATGCTGCTGAGGAGGCTGATGCTCTAGAGGAAGCAGAGGAAGACTATGATGTGCCGGCAGATTTTGGTGCGAGTGGAGAAGATGACGACGATGTGCAGGAGATATCCTAGGTTTCATGGCAGTGTCTTGTAATGATTTCACATTGCCCTATGTTTCAAATCATTGCATAAACCCAATGTGTCTTCTTATGAGTTGCATCATTTTGAGAATGTGTCACTCTTTACTATGTTAAGTTTTTGGAACAACTGCCATGTTAGTACCATGATATTTTTCTTGAAACATGCTTAGTAGACTCATTCCATGAAGTGAATCTGTGACTGAAGTTCACAAACGATTGTATTTCACACTTACATTTTTCTAAGGGCGTGAATTCTGCAACACAAAAGAACACTATTGAAGCAAATCAACTACTTTTAGGTGACATGCACAATACTCAGGCAATATATAGGTGTAGTGGATGAGTATAATGTATGTGAAAATGAAATGCCTTATACTCAGGCATATGTGAAAATGTATACTCAGGCAATATATACAGGTGTAGTGGACAAACATAGTGTATGTGAAAATAGAATACCTTACACATGGGTGACCCTAGGTGGACTGATGAGTCCTCATGTGTGGACTTGAGAGTCAAGACATGGTCGACTCAAGAGTTAAGACATGGTGGACTCGAGAGTCAAGACATGGAGGACTCGAGAGTCAATACATTGAGGAATTGGGAGTCAAGACATGGTGGACTCGTGAGTCCAAATACTATGGACTCGCAAGTCCACGGACTCGCGAGTCTGGTCCCAGACTCGCAAGTCCAAGTCTGGGTCCTGACTTGGACTCTCAAGTCCAAGTCTAAGCCCAGACTTGAGATTCCGGACGTGCGAACACCCTTAAGGTGGATTGATGCATGCGCTTGAGCTTGTTGTAAGCTTCGGCAGCATGCGTGTACCCGACAATGATGGGAACATACTTCTTAGCAATCGCATTGTTGATGAATGACATGACAATATCATTCCGTTCCATCCATGCCTTGTGCTTGGGTGAGCCCACAATAGGAACCTGCTCCTCTCCCTTCAGTAGCTTGATGAAGCCGCGCAATTTTAGTGCCAATTCGAGTTGCCATCTCCACAGTGGAAAGTCGTTCCCCTCAAAGACTGGGATTTTTCCCAAAGATCCGATACCTTGCGGCAGTGAGGTAGCACTCACTATTGCTCGAGTAGTCTGACCTGTGATAGCCACTGTTGAGTTTGGCTGCCCTTTTCTGCAATGTGTGTCTCTGCTACATTGAGGCCGATGTAGGCTGATGTTAGCTGATGTCTGCTACCGGTTGAAAGGTGTAGTTCCATTGCTTAGCCGTGTAGCTGATGTTTGGCTGCAAACAGAGAAGATAGATGACATTAGCACACCCAGAGCGTGTCCTGGTTGGGACCAAAGGGTCGTGCCTCCAAGGGGAGAGCTTGTCCTTAGTCCCTATGTGCTAGGTGCAAGTTCAGCCGTTGCAGCTGATGAAGCAGATGGAGCTGATGGAGCTGATGGAGCGGATGTGCGCACTTGAGAAGAGAGCACCAGCGTTGAGCGAAGCGTGCCTCACAACTGGTCAGTGTGGGCCCATAACCCTTTTTCAACCGACTTGAGGAAAACGAACTAGAAAACAGGGCCAACACAATACCACCTGCCGTCCGATCCTACCATTTCAGCTAGGAGAAGATATCACCCTCAGGATCACGGTTCCACACTGAGAAAATCCTAGGGAATCACTTGCTAGCAACTGTGTCCACTTAACACTTGGTTACTTTTGCGCGAGGTGCTAGTCAAATGCTAACTCCTGGGGCTTAGACCAACCAATGTCTTCTTTACACTGTTCCTTAGTTGGAAAACTCTGTAAGGAGTATCTAAGGCCAAATTTTGTAATTAGAATGAGGAATGAGCCTGTTTCTTGTAGTCCTAGGCCTGGCTTCTAAGGTGTGTGGGTAGTCGCTTCTGGTGTCGCTTGGACTTGCACCACGAACAAGGTTTGGGGGACTTGCTCCATGGGAGCAATGCATGCCCAACCTGTCCGTCAAGCCACAGCAATGGCCATGGGGCATAGAAGAACAACAAGCCACACCATTCGACTACAAATTGAAGGTCTTTGTACTTGCTTATCAATACCTAATGTTTCCAAACCATTGTTTCCCCCTCCTACCATTTCTGAATCATATTATGAGTTGTGAACGTTGACCCATCATAGTGAAATTCTTTGGTCATGATCAGTCACATATGCCTAATTTGGTTGGTCATCGTGCATGGTAGCCACACTGTACAACTTCTTCTCGAAGATCTTTGTTCTTGCTAGTTGATACCTAGTAGTACTAAACCATTTGTTCACCCGGTAACCATTTGTGACTCATGTTATGAGTTGTCCATGTTGACCACGCATAGAAAAATTGATATGGTCCCGATAAGTGACAGTTGCTGACTTTGGCTGGTCATTATGCATGGTAGCCACACCGTGCCACTAATCATTGGTGGTATTTGTTCTTGCTTGTTGACAACTAGTATTTCCAAATCATTGTTTCCCCCTCTTACCATTTGTGACTTGTGTTATAGATTGTCAACAATGACCACACATAGTGAAGTTATTTTGGTCATGTTCACTGATATATGCATAATTTGGTTGGTCATTGTGCTTAGTAGCCACTGCTGGCCATTACTTATTTAAGGTCTTTGTACTTGCAAGACAATACCTAGTGTTTCCAAACCATTGTTTCCCCCTCTGACCATTTGTGACTCGTATTGTGGGTTGTCAGCGTTGACTACCCATAGTGGAATTCTTTGGTCATGGTCAGTGACATTTGCCTAATTTGGTTGGTCATTGTGCATGGTAGCCACATTGTGCCAGTACATATTGTAGGTCTTTGTACTTACTAGACAATACATAGTATTCTCAAACTATTGTTTTCCCCCCTGACCATTTGTGACTCGTGTTGTGAGTTGTCATTGTTGACCACACAGTAACATTCTTTGGTCATGGTCACTGACATATGCCTGATCTGGTTGGTCATTGTGCATGGTAGCCAAAAAGTGCCACTACTTATTGAAGGTCTTTCTACTTACTAGTTGATAACTTGTTTTCCCAAATCATTGTTTCCCCCTCTTACCATTTTTGACTCGTGTTATGAGTTGTCAACGTTGACCACACATAGTGAAATTCTTTTGTCATGTTCAGTGACATATGCTTACTTTGGTTGGCCATTGTGCATGGTAGTCAGACTGTGCCACTATTTATTGAAGGCCTTTGTACTTGCTGCTCGATACCTAGCTTATCCAAATCATTGTTTCGCCCTCTGACCATTTCTGACTCGTATTATGCGTTATGAACGTTGTTCCTGATAAGGAAGATATGCTTACTTTTGTTGGTCATTGTGCATGGTAGACACAACGTGCCACCACTATTCAAGGTGTTTGTACTTGCTAGTCGATAACTAGTACTTCTAAACCGTTTTTTCCCCGTCTGACCATTTGTGACTCGTGTTATGAGGTATGAACGTTGACCATACATAGTGACATTATTTTGTCATGTTCAGTGACATATGCATGTTCTGGTTGGTCATTGTGCATGGTAGACACACCTTTTCACTGCATATTGAAGGTCTTTGTACCTTCTAGTTGATGAAAAGTACTTCCAAACCTTTTTTTCCTCCTGATATCATTTGTGACTTGAATTGAGAGTTATCAACGTTAACCACCCATAGTGAATTTTTTTTGTCATAGTCAGTGATTTATGCCTAATTTGGCTGGTCATTGTGCATGGTAGCCACATCATACCACTACTTATTGAATGTATTTGTACTTGATAATTGATAACAGTTATTTCCATGCCATTTTTTCCCCCCTGTAACCATTTGTGACTTGTATTATGAGTCGTCAATGTTGTGTTGGAAATTCCTCGAGAACCTGACACAGTGCACATCTGTAGTTAGAAATCTCTTTTGTGAACAACAGTTCAGGTCCAAAACCAAACTACCTTGACTAACAAATTGACCGGTATGTGACCGTTTGACCGAAAAGTCAAGTCATCCCCTAATCATGTGGCAGGTGTCGCACGCATCCGGCTAGCGGAAAGAAGTCGTTGCTCCTGCTATCCTGTCGTGTTCTGTTGTATACACGGAAGATGTTCATTTCCTCTTAGTTTAACCCAGAACAGTGTTTTCATCCTGTTCTCCTTTGGTTCCGTGGCTTTGCCGCCGTGTCTTCGCTCTGCTTGCTCATTGCTCATTTTGTGTCGCTATCCACTCTCGCTCTGCTCAGACACTCCCAATCCTTCACTTAGCACTCATTAGACCATCACCCTCACTCCTCCTCAACTTTATACTAGTGGCTATCTGTCTACCTAAAACCTCTCTTTGGGACATCACTTATCTTCAAGCTTTTGCAACTAACTCATTGCAATGCCTCGCATCTTCCTGCTTCCGTCATTCTGCTCCCGCATGTATCCTTGCTTCTGCTTGCTTCTGCCATTTCCATCTCCCTTCACTACATTCTTCTGAAAATTTCACCCATCATAGCCAGTGCCTAATCTGGCTGGTCATTGTGCATGGTAGCCACAGCGTGCCACCACTTACTAAAGATCTTTGTGACTACTAATTGTTAACTAGTAATCCCAAATAATTGTTTCCCCATTTGACCATTTGTGAATCGTGTTATGGGTTGTCAACATTGTCCCATCAGAGAGGAATTATTTGGTCATGTTCAGTGACGTATTCCTACTTTGGTTGGTCATTGTGCATGGTAACCACAGCGTGCCACGGCTTATTGAAGGTCTTTGTATTTCATAGTCAATAAGTAGTATTCCCAAATCATTGTTTTCCCCTCTGACCATCTGTGACTCGTGTTATGAGTTATCAATGTTGACACACATAGTGACATTCTTTGGTCGTGGTCAGTGACATATGCCTAATTTGGTTCATCATTGTGCATGGTAGCCACACTGTGCCACTACTTATTGAAGGTCTTTGTATTTGATAGTCAATAACTAGGATTCCTTAACCATTGTTTCCCCTTCTGACCATTTGTGACTAGTATTATGGGTTATCAACGTTGACCACACACAGTGGAAGTCTTCGGTCATGGTCAGTTACACGTGTCTACTTTGGTTGGTCACTTTGCATGGTAGCCACAATGTGCCACTACTTATTGAAGGACTTTGTACTTGCTAGACGATACCTATTGTTCCCAACACATTGTTTCCTCCACTGACCATTTGTGACTTGTGTTATGAGTAGAGAACGTTGACCCATCATAGTGAAATTTGTTGGTCATAGTCAGTGACATATGCCTACTTTGGTTGGTCATTATGCATGGTAGCCACACTGTGCACCTACTTATGAAAGATCTTTGTACTTCCTAAACGATACCTAGTATTCCCAACACATTGTTTCCTCCTCTAATAATTTGTGACTTGTAATATGACTTTTCAACGTTAACCACACATAGTGAAATTTTTTGGTCATGATCGGTGACATATGCCTACTTTGGTTAGTCATTGTGCATGGTAGCCATACTCTGCAACTACCTAATGAAGATCTCTGTACCAGCTAGACAATACTTAGAGTCTCCAAATCATTATTTCTCCCTTTGAAAATTTGTGACTTGTATTATGAGTTGTCATCGTTGACCACTCATAGTGAAAGTCTTTGGTCATGATCAGTAGCATATGCATACTTTGGTTGGTCATTATGCATGGTAGCCACACCGTGCCACTAGGTACTGGAGGTCTTTATACGTGCTAGTCAAGAACTAATGTTCCCAAGTCATTGTTTCACCCTCTGTCCATTTGTGACTCATGTTATGTGCTGTCAATGTTGACCACACACAATAACTTTCTTCTTTTATGGTCAGTGACATACGCCTACTTTGGTTGGTCATTGTGGATGGTAGCCACGACATGCCACTACATATTGAAGGTCTTTTCTAGTCCATAAAAAGTACTTCCAAACCTTTTCCCCCCCTCAGACCGTTTGTGACTCGAATTGAGAGTTGTCAACGTTAACCACCTATAGTGAGAATTTTTTGTCATAGTCAGTGACAAATTCCTAATTTGGTCGGTCATTGTGCATGGTAGCCACATTGTACCAGTACTTATTGGAGGTATTTTTACTTGCTAACTGGTAACAAGTATTCCCAAAGCAGTGTTTTTCCCTGACAATTTGTGGCTTGAATTATGTGTTGTCAACGCTGACCCATTGTAGTAAAATTCTTTGGTTTGGGTCAGTGACATGTTCCTACTTTGGTTGGTCATTGTGCATGGTAGACATAGCGTGCAACTACTTATTAAAGGTCTTTGTACTTACTAGTTGAGAACTAGTATCCCCAAATCATTGTTTCTCCCTCTCACCATTTGTGACTCGTGTTATGGATTGTCAACATTGATCGCACATAGTGGAATTGTTTGGTTATGAGCAGTGACATACGCTTAATCTGGTTGGTCATTGTGCATGGTATCCACAGCGTGCCACAAATTATTGAAGGTATTTGTACTTGCTAGTCAATAACTACTATTCCCAAATCATTGCTTCCCCCTCTGACCAATTGTAACTTGTGTTATGTGTTGTCAACATTGACCACACATAGTGAAATTCTTTGGTCATGGTTAGTGACATTTGCCTAATGTGGTTGGTCATTGTGCATGGTAGCCACACTGTTCCACTACTTGTTGAAGGTCTTTGTCCTTGATAGTCAATAACTAGTATACCTTAACCGTTGTTTCCTCATTCTGACCATTTGTGACTCGTATGATGGGTTGTCAACGTTGACCACACACAGTGGAATTCTTTGGTCATGGTCAGTGACATATGCTTACTTTGGTTTGTCATTGTGCGTGGTAGCCACGACGTGCCCCTACTTTTGAAGCTCGTTGTACTTGCTAGATGATACCTAGTGTTTCCAACACATTGACCATACTGACCAATTGTAAGGCACGCTCTCTCAGCTCTCATACTCTCTCTCCAAGTGCACACATCAGCTCCATCAGCTCCATCTGCTTCATCAGCCACCGACTGAACTTGCACCTAGCACACAGGGACCAAGGACAAGGTCTGCCCTTGGAGGCACGACCCTTTGATCCCAACCAGGACACGCTTTGACCTTGGAGGCAAGACCCTGGGTGTGCTAGTGTTATCTGTCTTCTCTGTTTGGAGGCAAACATCGGTTTGAGGGGTAAGCAACAAAACTACACCTTTAAACCGGTAGTAGACATTAGCTAACATCAGCCTACATCGGTGTCAACGTAGCAGAGACACCCACTACAGAAAAGGGCAGCCAAAATGGCTGGTCCATCACGAGTAGTAAGGGCTGCCGCAAGGCAGTCCTCAAACACAACAGGGGCTGCGGCAGGACAGTCTTGAAACTCAATAGTGGCTATCATAGGTGAGACTAGTGGAGCAAGAGTGAGTGCTATCGCACTGCCGCAAGGTCTCGGATCTTTGGGCGGAATCCCAGTCTTTGAGGGGAACGACTTTCCGCTCTGGAGATGGCAGTTCGAATTTGCAATGAAAGTGCGCGGCTTCATCAAGCTACTAAAAGGAGAGGAGCATGTTCCTACGGTGGGCTCACCCGAGCACGAGGCATGGATGGAATGAAATGATATTGTCATGTCATTTCTCAGCAATGCGATTTCCAATAAGTATGTTCCCATCATTGCCAGGTACACGCTGTCTTCCGAAGCTTACGATAAGCTCAAGCACGTGCACCGATCCACCTCCATCGCGAACAGATTATTCATCCTACAACGGCTGATCAGCATGCGGGTGAATGAGAGCAAAAAAATCCCCAAATTCCTACAAGAGTTTGAAGGACTCTTTCGCGAGACTCGCGAGATGAACTGGGACCTTGATGAAAACATGCAAGCCATGAACCTCCTCATGGTGCTACTGGAGAGCTGGAGCCCAATGATCACCGTCATGGGCGGTTGGAAGGAGGAAGACCTGACATACACGGCAGTGTCGGAGTACGTGCAAACCAAGGCCATGCGCTGTAGCGGAAGTGAGGCTATCTTCTCAGCCCATGCTGCATGCTACGGTGGCCGCAGGAGCAAAGGGTCAGCCTCTGGTCAGAAAGGTGGCAACGAAAGCGGTGGTGGCAGAGGCAACAATGGCAGCAAGGCTCCCAAGCAACAAGGCAACTGCTGCAACAGCGGCAAACCTGGGCACAGGGCAAGAGAGTGCAGGTCGCCAAAAAAGGAAGACGGCAGAAGTGGTAGGAAAAAAAGCAGCAAAAAGGTTGGCAAAGAAGCCATCAACATGATGGCATAGAGCACGCCTCCGGCAAAAGGAGCGGTGCTGCTCAGGCCAGGAGCTTTCAGGCTCGACTCCGATACTGATCATCACTACAGCAACGACAACGCTGGATTTGTCTCAATTGGCCCCACCGAGCGGCGGTTCAGATACGCAAACAGTAGTGTTGTGAACGGAAAGGGAGTGGAGGTCAAGCTGGTGATCATCAGCCTCAATGGTGCATAGAAGAATCTACAGCTACGTGACATGGTCTACATGCTTTCCTTTGCGGCAAACCTCTTGTCTGTGTAAAAAACAACAGACAACAACATGACGGTGGTGTTCACGCAAAAGAAGGCGGTCATCCCCAGAAACGAGGACATCAAGGTCCTCTATGCCAACAAAGATCTTGTGGCACAGGTCCCACAGGTTGACGGGCTCTACAAATTGCATACAACGGCAACAAAGAGTTTGGAATACGAGGGTCATGCTGGTACAGCGGAGGCAGTGGTCTCGGCACCAACGCAGGAGAGCACACCAATGGAAAGTGAAACAACAACCTCTGCCAGAAAGGAAGAAGACACTGATCCGTGGCATAGATGCTTTGGGCACGTTGCAAACAGCACGCTCCAAGTCATCCACCAACAGCAGCTGATCCACGGCATGGATGGTTGCAAGAAGGATGCGGTTGGGTGTGGTAGCTTGTGTGAACCTTGCCTCCAAGGCAAGACCAAGCAAACGCGCTTTGGGCGCAATGGTTGCCGCGCAAAATCAGCCATTGACCTGATTAACACCGACGTGTACAGACCCTTCCGCACAGCGTCAAACTGTGGTAGCAAGTTTTTTATGACCTTCATCATGTCAACCGGCCTGAGGCAAACGGACTAGAAAACAGGGCCGACACAATAGCACCTGCCGTCCGCTCCTAGCATTTCAGCTAGGAGAAGATATCACCCTCAGGATCACGGTTCCACACTGAGCAGTTCCTAGGCAATCACTTGCTAGCAACTGTGTCCACTTAACACTTGGTCACTTTCGCGCGAGGTGCTAGTCAAAGACTAACTCCTGGGGCTTAGACCAACCAGTGTCTTCTTTATACTGTTCCTTAGTTGGACAACTCTGTGAGGAGCATCTAAGGCCAGATTGTGTAATTAGAATGAGGAATGAGCCTGGTACATATAGTCCTAGGCCTGGCTTCTAAGGTGTGTGGG
>SZWC01000022.1:866894-887168 GCA_023375785.1 Penium margaritaceum | reverse complement strand
GCAGTCAGAGTGGGCTGAGTCCACATGCCTTCATGCAGAACTGCTGCTTCTCACGGGTCACTGGCTTGGTGCAGAAATCAGCAACCTGCTTGCTCGTTGGAGTAAACTCCAGCTTGATAGCACCCTCCTGCACTATGTGCCTGATGAAGTGATATGCAATGTCAATGTGCTTGGTGCGTGCATGGTGCTCAGGATTCTTGGCGAGTGCGATTGCGCTCTGGTTATCGACGCGTACAGGAACTGGAACTGCTGCACTCCCACTCATCTCTGCCATGAGACGTTGGAGCCAAACTGCTTCCTTGGCTCCAAAGCTGAGAGATACGTACTCAGCTTCTGTACTCGAGGTGGCCACGACCACCTGTCGCTTGCTGCACCAGCAGATGGCTCCACCATTCATGAGGAACACATGTCCAGAGATGGACTTGCGGTCCTCAGGGTTTGAAGCCCAATCTGCGTCTGTGTAGCCGATGATGCTGTTGTCATTGCCGTTGTAGGTGATGCCAATGTTGATGGTTCCAGCAAGGTAGCGGAAGATCCGCTTCATTGCCTTCTGGTGCTCCAGTCCGGGATTAGCCATGTACTGGCTCACAGCGCTCACAGCCTGTGCGAGGTCCGGCCTGGTTGCCACCATCAGGTACATGAGACTGCCGACGGCGCTATGGTACTTCTGTCGCTCAGCTGCATTTGCTTCTCCATTGAAGCTCACGAGGTACTGCCGCATCTCCAGCGGCATGCCGATGGGTTTTGCATCTGCCATGCCGAACAGCTGCAAAACATCCTTGATGTAGCGGCTCTGCTGTAGCGAGAGTGAGCGTGACTTGCGGTCATGCACGATCTGGATACCGAGGAAGTATGATGCCTCCCCGAGATTAGACATCTGGAAGCGCTCCTGCATGGCTTCCTTGAACTCCTGCAGTGGAGACATGCTGTTTGAAAGGAGGAGCATGTCATCCACATAGACAATGATGATGAGGATCTCATGCTCATGCTGCCAGCGATACACGCTGTAGTCACGCTCGCTGCGCTCAAACCCCATGCACTGCAACGCCGCATCCAACTGCTGGTTCCAAGCACGCGACGCTTGCTTGAGGCCGTACCGCGACTTCTGCAGCTTGCAGACCAGGTGCTCCTGGCCATCCATGACGAACCCCTCCGGATGCTCTATGTAGATCTCCTCCTCCAAGTCACCATTCAAGAATTCCGTCTTGACATCCATGTGGTGAACCTCGAAGTCCTCAGCTGCTGCATAAGAGAGGAGCGTGCGCACAGAGGCGAACTTTGCAACGGGGGCAAAAGTTTCTGTGTAGTCGATGCCCTCCTGCTGCGAGTAGCCCTTGGCGACCAGCCTCGCCTTGTACTTTTCCAGGTTACCATCTGCTCCCCGCTTCTTCTTGAAGACCCACTTGCACTTGATCACTTTACGTCCAGGTGGACGCTCAGTCAGCTCCCACGTGCCGTTGTCCAGCTGCGATTGTATCTCTTGCTGTACGGCTTACGCCCAATCTGCTGCATCCGGTGCAGCCATGGCCTCCTTGTATGACGTTGGCTCATCTGAATCTGTTGCAACTGCAACGTTCATCTGTTCTGGTTTCTGCAGCATCCAGAAATGGCCGCGCTCACCAGGCTTGTAACGCACCCTAAGAGGGTACCTCCGACCTGGAGCTGGAGCGTTAGCAGGCGGCTGACGCGGTGCGGCTGGCACAACTGCTTCTGCTGGTAGTGCTACATCTCCCTCCTCTGCTTCTGCTGATGAAGCTACTGTATTTGCTGCATCAGACATGGGAGAGTAGAGTGATTCTCCCACTGTCACAGTAGAGGAAGGATCGGGAGAAACTGGGTCAGGAAGAATTTCTGCTCCCACTGTCTCGTCAGCTGCTGTTTCTGTTGCCTCTTCACACACAATGTTGGTGCCGATGACGTTGCTCTCATTGAAGACGACATCCCTGGAGATGATGACGTGGCCTGTATCCCTCTCGTAGAGGCGATACGCCTTGCTTGCCACGTCGTAGTCAATCATCAGCATCTGCGCACTCTTCGCGTCCCACTTTTGCCGCTTCTCCTTTGGCACGTGCATGTGCGCCAAGCTGCCAAACGCGCGAAGATGACCCACGCTCGGCTTCTTGCCGAACCACGCCTCGTACGGCGTCATCTGCTCTAGCGCCTTAGTTGGACTACAGTTCTTGATGTAGACCGCAGTGCTCACAGCTTCAGCCCAGAAGTCGTAGGTCAGCCGAGCCGCGTGCAGCATGGAGCGCGCCGACTCCACAATGGTACGGTTGGCGTGTTCTGCTACGCCGTTCTGCTGCGGCGAGTACGGCGCGGTACGCTGCGCCTTGATGCCAGCTGCTACGAGGTAGTCCTGGAACTCCTTGCTTAGGTATTCTCCACCACGATTGCTGCGCAACGCCTTGATCTTCTTGCCGCTCTGGTTCTCCAACATGGCCTTGAACTCCTTGAACCTGTCAAAGCACTGGTCCTTGGAGGAAAGGAAGTACACAGCAGTGTAACGGCTGAAATCATCAATGAAGGTGAGAAAATACCTAGAGCCTCCAAAGCTCTGGGTCTGCATCGGTCCGCACAAGTCCATGTGGACCAGCTCCAACACCCCTTTTGCACGCTCCCCTGCTCCAGAGAACGCCTCGCGGTACTGCTTCCCCTCCAAACAGCCAATGCATAACTGCTGCTCAAAGTTAGAGATGGTAGGTAGGTCACGCACCATCTGCTTTGCTTGAAGCTGTTGTAAGGCGCGCATGCCGATGTGGCCGTAGCGTGCATGCCAGATCTCGCCATCTATCGCCTGCACCACTGCTGCAAGACTCTGCTCACGCGGGATCTTGGTCGCCTCCAGCAGGCGGTACATGTCGCCCTCCTTCACCGACTTGGCCAGCTCCTCTCCTGTTTCCTTGTCGAGGATGTAGCCATAATCATCGTCAAAAACGACGCGCAGTCCTGTGTTTGTGAGAGAGGACACTGAGAGAAGGTTGAACGCAGCATCAGGTACGTACAGCACGCCATGGAACACTCCCACTTCAATGCCACGCGGGGTCTCCAACCACATCTCCACAATCCCAATCCCTTCAGCATACACCACCCGATCATCACCCAAAGCGATAGGACGGGGAGGGATGGACAACAACTGCGTAAACCACTCCTTGTGGTGCGTCAGACTCTTGGTACACCCAGAGTCTTTGTACCACGCCGGGTCCGCCTTCTCCTTCTGCGACATGTCAGACTTCGCCATGAAGAGGCGGTCGCGCACCTCCTTGGCCACGTTCATGTTGCCAAAATGGCGCATGCCGGTCTCGTTCTGCTGCTGCTGCTGGTGCTGCTGACGTTGCTGTGACTGCTGCTGCTGTTGCTGTGGAGATTGCTGCATTTGCTGCTGCTGCTGCTGCTCCTTCTGGTCCCTCTTGAACTTGAAGCAATCTTTCTTGTAGTGCCCCTCTTTCTGGCAATAGTGGCACTTGCCCTTCTTCTTGCCTCTCTGCTGCCCGGACTGCAGCTGCTGCTGGTTGCGTGCGCCCATCGCCATGAAAGCTGCTTCACTGTTGCTGCCGCCATTGCGCTTTGCTGCATTGCGACGCAGTTCCACCTGCACCAGGTGTGTGCAGATGAAGTCGAGGTCAAGAGTTGGCTGGCACTCCTGCGTCTCTCGCACCGTGTCGTAGCTGGTTGGGAGTCCCCTCAGCAAGAGGAGGATGAAGCGCGTCTCTTCCACAGGGTTGCCGGCCGCTCTGAGCTGCTTCGCCAGCTCCTTGGCCCTGTCCAGATACGCCTCCATCCCTTCACCACCCTGCATTTTCAGCGCCATCATCTTTTCCTCCAAAAGCATGAGGAATGCAGGATCCTTGCTCTCATACTTCTTGCACAAGGTGTCCCACCCCTCCTTTGCAGTAGCCTTATTACTCACGTACTGAAGATGCGGGTTGGAGATGGTGTTGCCAAGCAACCTATAGGCCTACCTGTCCTTCTTCTTCCACTCCTCATACGTCGCTGGTACAGCTGCAAAAGAACCCACATCAGCTGCACCCTTTTGCGGCGTCTTCCCCGCCACCACCTGCGCTGCGGTGATGCCTTTTGCCTATGGAACTGGAGCCGGCTCGTCGCCGCTCACCACCTCCCACAAGCCCCTCTCCTCCAAAAGGAGGCGGGTACGGATCTTCCAAAACGTGAAGTTGGCGCGTCCCTCCAGCCTCTCCAAAGGCTGGGCTGCTGTCACAACGCCAGCTGCTGCCATTTTGAGCCTTGGTGATGCCCAGCGCTGCCCTTGGATGGCGGCGCTACCCGTGCTTCTGCTGCTGCTTCTGCCAGAAATCTGTCTGACAGAAAATGGACTGTAGATGCCAGCAGACTGGGAATTTTAAAAAACTGAGCCCACCACTGGCAAATTCAGCTCAAAACTTTCAGATCGACCCATAAAACAGGGTCATCAACAGGGGATTTCAAAAGATATGCCCTCTTGAAAACAGGGTATGCTTCTGCTCCTACTCTAACTCAGGCCAGCCAGCTTGTAAACGGTGTTTCTCCCAAACGAATCAATGGAATGCAAATAGTTTTGCACCAATGGAAACCTTAAGAAAAATACTACAATTCTCATGTGCCACTTTTTAATTTTGACAAAGAAACAAGAGAGTTATGGTCATCACAAGGCGACAGTCTTACTCATAGAGAAGAGTGTAGCCCTGGCCGACCTCGTTTTGAGCATAACTCTCAATCCGACCATTGGAGCTTCACGATCTTCCACTCGTTGGAAAGCTTGTCTTTTGAACTTGAAGATCCAGTGGTCGATTGTCAAATTTGATGAAGGTTTGAGCCCAAACCGTCACTCTCAAAGTGACGGCCTGTGCTGGCTAAAAGTGGCAGAACTTGGCTCTGATACCAAATGTTGGAAATGGAGGAGAGAGGGAGCCTTGGAGCAGCGAACATGTGTGATTGGAAGGGCATCACTTGTGCTGAAGAATGGTTGTTCAATCACTCAAAATGATGGAGTACATATAGAGCTAGAGCTTGGGCAAGTCAGCCCTCTCACAAGCCACACCACTTAGCCATGGAGGCTAAGGCTCACACNCCTTTATCCTAGTCAGCACACTCTGACAAGGCAATCCTAAGACCAAGGACCTTTTTGGATATTTCTCCCATCAGGTCTTGACCCTGGACCTCTTGCCTTTTTCTTTTCTCAGGCTAAGGCATGGAGCCATCACCCATGCCCACCCACACATCGACGGTCCATGACCCCCGAAACTTTGAAAATTCATATCTCCCAATCCGACCGTTGGATCGGCCTCAAACTTGGACCGTAGACATTTTGCCACATGATCTTTCAAATGGTTAAGTCAGATTGGCGATCGGAGCAGGCACCTGGTACTTTCCTGGAACTTGCTCCTGTGGACCTGAAATTGAGCCGGATGGCTCCCTTTCCAACAACAAGTACTCAGGGTATACCAAGAGCCTGACACACCACAAGGAGTAGTTTATAGAGCTGCTCTTAATTCTCCCCGACCGATTGTTTTGGATGATGATCGGGTGGTATATGCTGAGGGAATTGGGTTTGTGGAGATGTGGTTGGAGACCCCACGTGGCATTGAGGTGGGAGTGTTCCATGGCGTGTTGCATATACCTAATGCTATGTTCAACCTTCTCTCAGTGTCCTTCACCAACACAGGATTGCGAATTGTCTTTGTCGACAACTATGGCTAAATCCTTGACAAGGAAACGGGAGAGGAGCTGGCCAGATCGCTAAAGGTACGCGACATGTACGGCCTATTAGGGGTAACCAAGATCCCGCGTGAGCAGAGTCTTGCAGCAGTGATACAGGCGAGAGATGGAAAAAGCTAGCATGCACGCTATGGCCACATGCGCATGCACGCCTTACAACAGCTTCAAGCGAAACAGATGGTGCGTGACTTGCCCACCATCTCTAACTTTGAGCTGCAGTTGTGCATCGGCTGTTTTGAGGGAAAGCAGCATCGCGAGGCATTCTCTAGAGTAGGAGAGCATGTAAAGGAGGTACTGGAATTGGTCTATATAGACTTGTGTGGTCCAATGCAAAGCCAAAGCTTTGGAGGCTCTAGGTTTCTTTCTACCTTTATTGATGATTTCAGCCGTTACACTATTATGTACTTCCTTACTTGTATGGACCACTACTATGACAGGTTCAAGGAGTTCAAGGCAATGGTGGAGAACCAGACTGGCAAGAAGATCAAGGCACTGTGTACCAACCATGGCAGAGAGTACCTGAGCAGGGAGTTTCAAGACTACCTTGCAGCAGCAAGTATCAGGGCATAGCACCACGCTGTACTTCCCATAGCAGAACGTGCCAACCAGACCATCGTTGTGTCGATACGCTCCATGCTACACGAGGCTTGGCTGACCTACGACTTTTGGGCCGAAGCCGTTGGCACTATGATTTATATCAAGAACCGTAGGCATTGGAGAAGATGATATAGTACGAGGTGTGGTTTGGCAAGAAGCCAAGCATAGGCCATCTTTACTGTTTGGTTGCTTGGCACACATGCACGTACCAAACGGCAAAAGTGGGATGCAAAGAGCGCACAGATATTGATGATCGGCTATGACATGGCAAGCAAAGCCTATTGCCTCTACGAGAGGGATGCATTCCATAGCCTCATCTCCAGGGATGTCGTCTTCAACGAGAGCAACGTCATCCACACCAACATTGTCTACAAACAGCCACAAAGCCAGCGGATAACAAATCAATGGGAGAAGATACTTTTCCTCACTCTATCTCTCGTGATCCATCTTCTACTGTATCAGGGGGAGAACCGGCCTACTCTACCATGTCTGATGCAGTAGATACAGTAGCCTCATTGACAAAACAGATGAAGAAGAAGATGCAACACCACCAGTAGCAGCAGTTATTCAAGCAACACCACACCAGCTGCCTGTTAAGGCTCCAGTTTCAGATCGCAGGTACCCTTCCAGGGTACGCTACAAGCCTGGTGAGTGCGACCCTTTCTAGATGTTGCAGAAACTAGAACAGATAAACGTCACAGTTGCACCAGATTGAGATGGGTCATTGTCATACAAGGAGGCCATGGCTACACCAGATGTAGTAAATAAGGTGCAACCCGTGCAGCAGGACATACAGTCACAGCTAGACAATGGTACATCGGAGCTGACTGTGCGTCTACTTGGACGCAAGGTGGTCAAGTGCAAGTGGATATTCAAGAAGAAACACAAAGCAGATGGTAACCTGGAAAAATACAAGGCAAGGCTGGTTGCCAAGGACTACTCGCAACAGGAGGGGATCGACTACACAGAGCCATTGTCCTTGTTGTAAACTTTTCCTTTGTGTGCACGCTTCTGTCTTCTGTAGTAGTTGAGGACTTCAAGATTCACCACATGGATATTTAGACGTCATTCTTGAATGGTGACTTGGAGGAGGAAATCTACATGGAGCAGCCAGAGGGGTTCGTCATGGATGGCAAGGAGCACCTGGTTTGCATGCTGCAGAAGTGGCTATACAGCCTCATACGAGCATCGCGTGCTTGGAACTAGAAGTTGGATATAGCATTACAATACATGTGGTTTGAGCGTAGTGAGTGTGACTATAGTGTTTATCGCTTGCAGCATGGACATAAGATCGTCATGATCATTCTATATGTAGATGACATACTCCAGTCACACACGACCTAGAAAGCTAGAGAATGCTCTCATGGAACACTCCTAATGGTCACATCACCCAAAATCCCATGGAGAATCGCCATGTGTCCATGACTAGTATACAAGGATCTCACCTCACCTAAAAAGTAAGAGAGTATACTCTAACAAGGCAATCCAAGAATCTAGGATCTTTTTGGATATTTCTCCCATCACTTCTTGACCCTGGACCTCTTGTCCTTTTTCTTTTCTCAGGCTAAGGCATAGAGCCATCGCCCATGGTCACCCGGACTCCGGCGGTGCATGACTCCAGAAACTTGGAAAATTCATCTCTCAATTCAACCGTTGGATTGGCCTGAAACTTTGACCGTAGATAGTTTGCCACCTGATATTTCCAAAGACAAAATTGGATTGACGATCGGACCAGGCATCTGCTAGTTTCCTGGAACTTGCTCCTATGGACTTGAAACTGAGGCGGATGGTTCCTTTCCCAACAATCTCCCAATTTGTTACAGTCACAATGGACAGAGTCCACATGCCTTCTTGCAGAACTACTGATTCTCATGGGTCACAGGCTTGGTACAGAAATCAGTGACCTACTTGCTCATTGGAGTATATTCCAGCTTGATAGTACCCTATGAATGTCAATGTGCTTGGTGCCTGCATCGTGCTCAGGATTCTTGGCGAGTGCGATTGCGCTTTGGTTGTCGACGTACACAAGAACTAGAATTGCTACACTCCCACTCATCTTCGCCATGAAATGCTGAAGCCAAACTTCTTCCTTTACTCCAAGGCTCACAGATACGTACTCAGCTTCCGTACTTGAGGTGGATACTACCACCTACTGCTTGCTGTACCAGCTGATGACCCGGCCATTCATGAGGAACACATGTCCATAGATGGACTTGTGGTCCTCAGGGTTTGAAGCCTCATCTGCATCTGTATAGCCGATGATACTGTTGCCGTTGCCGTTATAGGTGATGCCGATGTTGATGGTTCCGGACAGGTAGCGGAACATCCGCTTCACTGCCTTCTGGTGCTCAGGTCCGGGATAAGCCATGTGCTGGCTCACAACGCTCACCGCCTGTGCAAGGTTCAGCCTGGTTGCCACCATCAGGTACATGAGACTGTCGACGGCGCCCCGGTACTTCAGTCGCTCAACTGCATTTGCTTCTCCAATGAAGCTCACGAGGTACTACCACATCACAAGTGGCGTGTCGATGGGTTTTACCTCTACCATGCCGAACTGCTGCACAAAATCCTTGATGTAGTGACTCTGCTGCACCGAGACAGAACATGACTTGCGGTCTTGTGTGATCTGGATGCCAAGGAAGAATGATGTCTCCTCGAGATCAGACATCAGGAAGCGCTTCAGTGGAGAAGCAAATGCAGCTGAAAGGCAGAAGTACCAGAGCGCCATCGACAGTCTCATGTACCTGATGGTGGCAACCAGGCCGAACCTTACACAGGCTGTGAGCGCTGTGAGCCAGCACATGGCGAACGCGGGACTTGAGCACCAGAAGGTAGTGAAGCAGATCTTTCGCTACCTTACTGGAACCATCAACACTGGCATCACGTACACCGGCAACGTCAACATCATCGGCTAAACAGATGCAGATTGAGGTTCAAATGATGAGGACCACAAGTCCATCTGTGGACATGTGTTCCTCACGAATGGTGGGACCATTAACATGTGAAGCAAGCGGCAAGTGGTCGTGGCCACCTCAAGCACAGAAGCTGAGTACGTCTCTCTCTGTTTTGGAGCCAAGGAAGCAGTTCAGCGTATCACGGCAGAGATGAGCGGGAGTGTAGCAGTTCCAATTCCTGTGACGTTGACAACCAGAGCACAATCGCACTCACCAAGAATCCTGAGTACCATGTACATACCAAGCACATTGAAATTGCATATAACTTCATCAGGCACATGGTACAGGAGGGTGCTATCAAGCTGGAATTTACTCCATTCAGCAAGCAGGTTGCTGATTTCTGTACCAAGTCAGTGACCACTGAGAAGCAACAGTTCTGCATGAAGGCGTGTGGACTCAACCCACTCTGACTACGACAAAGTGGGAGATTATTGGGAAAAGAGCCATTTGTTTCAGTTTCAGTCCACATGAGCAAGTTCCAGGAAACTACCAAGTGCTTGCTCTGATCATCAATCTGATATCACCATTGAAAAGGCAGGTGGCAAATTACCTACAGTCCAAGTTTCAAGCTGATCCAACGATCGGATTGAGATATATGAATTTTCAAAGTTTCCAGGGTCATGGACCGCCGGTATGTGGGTGACCATGGGCGATGGCTCCATGCCTTAGCCTGAGAAAAGAAAAAGGGCACGAGGTACAGGATCTAGGACCAAAAAGGTGCTAGATTCTTGGATTGCCTTGTCAGAGTGTGCTGACTAGGAAAAAGGTACCTCTCCTTACTTTTTAGGTGAGGTGAGATCATTGTGTGCTAGCCATGGACACATGGCGATTTTCCATGGGATTGTGGGTTATGTGACCACTACAAGTATGGCATGAGAGCATTTCCTAGCTCTCCAGGTCATGTGTGAGTGGTCACTCTGATTACTAGGCTGATTTCCCCTCTTGTATGAGATTATGGACTTTAGTGCGTGAGCCTTAGCCTCTATGGCTAAGTGGTGTGGCTTGTAAGGGAGCTGACTTGCCCAAGCTCTAGCTCTATATGTACTCCATCATTTTGAGTGATTCAACAACCATTCTTCAGCACAACTGATGCCCTTTTCAGTCCCACAAGCTTGCTGCTCCAAGGCTCCCTCTCTCCTCAAGTTCCAATAATAGCAACTTCTGCAACTTGCAAACCAGGTACTCCTCGCCATCCATGACGAATCCCTCCGGCTGCTCCATGTAGATTTCCTCCTCCAAGTCACTGTTCAAGAATGCCATCTTGACATCCATGTGGTGAACCTTGAAGTCCTTAACCGTTGCATAAGAATGAGCGTACGTAAAGAGGCAAACTTTGCAACAAGGTCAAAGGTTTTCGTGTAGTCGATGCCTTCCTGCTGCTTGTAACCCTTGCCATCCAGCCTCGCCTTATACTTCTCCAGGTTACCATCTGCTCCCCGCTTCTTCTTTAATACTGACTTGCACTTGATCACGTTGCATCCAGGTGGACGCTCAGTCAGCTCCCACGTGCCATTGTCCAGCTACCACTATATCTCCTGTTGCACGACTTGTGTCCAATCTGCTGCATCTGGTGTAGCCATGGCCTATTTGTATGACGATGGCTTATCTAAATCTGTTGCAACTGTGACATTAATTGGTTCTGGTTTCTGTAGCATCCAGAAATGGCCGCGTTCACCAGGCTTGTAGCGCACCCTAAGAGGGTACTTGCGACCTGGTGCTGGAACGTTAGTGGGCGGTTGTCGCGGTGCTGCTGGCACAATTGCTGCTGCTGGTGGTGCTACATCTGCGTCCTCTGTTTTTGCCGATGAGGCTGCTGTATCTGCTACATCTGAAGTGGGAGAGTAGGATGATTCTTCCACTGTCATAGTAGAGGAAGGATGAGGAGCGAAAGGATCAGGAAGGATATCTACTCCCACTACCTTGTCAGCTGCATGTTCTACTACCTCATCGCAGATGATGTTGGTATCGATGACGTTACTCTCGTTAAAGAAAAAATCCGTGGAGATGATGACGTGACTGGTATCCTTCTCGTAGAGACGATAGGCATTGCTTGCCATGTCATAATCTATCATTATCATCTATGTGATATTTGCGTTCCACTTCTGCCGCTTCTCCTTCGGCACGTGCATGTGTGCCAAGCTGCCAAATGCGCGAAGATGACCTACGCTCGTCTTCTCGTTGAACCATGCCTCATATGGTGTCATCTCCTCCATTATCTTAGTTGGACTGCGGTTCTTGATGTACACGGCAGTGCTTAGTGCTTCGGTCCAAAAGTCGTATGTGAGCCAAGCCACGTGTAGCATGGAGCGCGCCGACTTAACGATGGTGCGGTTGGCACATTCTGCTGTACCATTCTTCTTCAATGAGTATGGCACGGTATGCTGTGCCTTGATGCCAGCTACCACGAGGTAGTCCTGGAACTCCTTGCTCAGTTACTTTCCACCACGGTCGTTGCGCAATGCCTTGATCTTATTGCCTATCTGGTTCTCCACCATTATCTTGAACTCCTTGAACCTGTCAAAGTACTAGTCCTTGGAGGAAAGGAAGTACACATCAGTGTAACGACTCAAATCATCAATGAAGTTGAGAAAATACCTAGATCCTCCAAAGCTGTGGGTCTGCATCGGGTCATACTAGTCGGTGTGGACCAGCTCAAGCACCTCCTTCGTCCGCTCCCCAGCTTCGGAGAACGCTTCACAATGCTTCTTCCACTCCAAATAGCCAATACACAACTGTTGCTCGAAGTTAGAGATGGAGGACAAGTCACGTACCATGTGCTTTGTTTGAAGTTGCTGCAAGGCGCGCATGCCGATGTTGCCATAGCGCGTATGCCAGATTTTGCCATCTGTACCCTGAACCAGTGTTGCAAGACTCTNATACCTAGATCCTCCAAAGCTGTGGGTCTGCATCGGGTCATACTAGTCGGTGTGGACCAGCTCAAGCACCTCCTTCGTCCGCTCCCCAGCTTCGGAGAACGCTTCACAATGCTTCTTCCACTCCAAATAGCCAATACACAACTGTTGCTCGAAGTTAGAGATGGAGGACAAGTCACGTACCATGTGCTTTGTTTGAAGTTGCTGCAAGGCGCGCATGCCGATGTTGCCATAGCGCGTATGCCAGATTTTGCCATCTGTACCCTGAACCAGTGTTGCAAGACTCTGGTCACACGGGATCTTTGTCGCCTCTAACAGGCGGTACATGTTGCCTTCCTTCACTGACCTGGCCAACTCCTCTCCCGTTTCCTTGTCGAGGATGTAGCCATAGTCGTCCTCAAAGACGACTCGCAATCCTGTATTGGTGAGAGAGGACACTGAGAGAAGGTTGAACGTAGCATCAGGTACATATAGCACACCATGGAACAATCACCCAAAACAATCGGTCAGGAAGGGAATGGAGAGCAGCTGCGTAAACTAATCCTTGTGATGCGTCAGGCTCTTGGTACACCCTGAGTCCTTATGCCACGCCACATCCGCCTTCTCCTTCTGCAATATGTCAGACTTCACCATGAAAAGGCGGTCGCATACCTTCTTTGCCACGTTCATATTTCCAAAATGGCACACTGTAGTCTGGTTCTGCTACTGCTACTGCTGTTGATGTTATTGTGACTGTGGCTGCTGCTACTATGGAGATGGCTGCTTTTGCTACTGTTGCTGCTCCTTCTGGTCCCTCTTGAGCTTGAAACACTCTTTCTTGTTGTGCCCTTCTTTGTGGCAATAGTAGCACTTGCCTTTCTCCTTGCCTCTCTACTGGCCAGACGACTGCTGCTAATGCTGGTTGCCTGAGCTCTTGGCTACAAAAGCTGCTTTATTGCTACCGCCGCCATTGGCGGTTGCTACATTGTGACGTGGTTTTACCTGCACCAGGTGCATGTAGATGAAGTCCAGGTCGAGAATCGGCTGGTACTCCGTCTCTCACACCGTATCGTAGCTCGTTGGGAGTCCCCTCAGCAAGAGGATGAAACGCGTCTCTTCCACAGGATTCCCACCCACTTTTCGCTGCTTTGCTAGCTCCTTTCCCTTGTCCAAGTACGCCTCCATCCCTTCGCCCTCCTGCATTTTCAACACCATCATCTTCTCCTCCAAAAGCATGAGGAATGCATGATCCTTGCTCTCTTGCAAGGATTACTTCTTGCACAATGCATCCCACCCCTCTTTTACAATAGCCTTGTAACTCACCTACTGAAGATGTGGATTAGAGATGGTATTAATAACCAGCCTGTAGGCCTGCCTGTTCTTCTTCATCCACTCTTGATATGCCGCTGCTGTAGTTGTAGATATACTTGCATCTATTGCACCTTTCTGTGGCGTCTTCCCCGCCACCACCTGCGCTACAGTGATGCCTTTTGCCGATGGAGATGGAAAGCGCTCGTCTCTAACATAAGGCGGGTACTGATCTTCCAAAACATGAAGTTGGCACATCCCTCCAGCCTCTCCAAAGGATGGGGTACTATCATAATACCTGCTGCTGCCGTTTTGAGCCTTGGTGATGGTCAACGCTACCCTTGGATTGTAGCGCTATCCCTATTTCTGCCGCTACTTCTGCTAGAACTCTGTCTCACAGAAAATGGACTGTAGATGCCAGTAGACTGTCAATTTGGAAACATTGAGCCCACCAATGGAAAATTCACTTCATAACTTTACAGATTGATCCATAAAACAGGGTCATCAACAGGACATTGTGAAAGATATGTCCTCTTGAAAACAGGATATACTTCTGATCCAACTCCAACTCAAACAGGCGAGCTTGTAAACGGCGTTTCTCCCAAACGAATCAATGGAATGAAAATATTTTTGCACCAATGGAAAGCTTAGGAAAAATTATATAATTCACAAGTGCCTGTTTTTACATTGGAAAGGAATCAAGAGAGTTATAGTCATCACAAGGTGACAGTCTTACTCATAAAGAAGAACGTAACCCTGGCCGACCTCGTTTTGAGCATAACTCTAGATCCGACCATAGGATCTTCATGATCTTGGACTCATTGAAAATCTTGTCTTGCAAACTTGACGATCCTGTGGTCCATCGCAGAAATGAGCCATCTGGCTTAGTTTTAGGTCCCTAAGAGCAAGTTCTAGGAAAGTACCAGATACCTACTCAAATCGTAGATCTGATTTCACCATTGGAAAGAACAAGTGGTAAATTAACTACAGTCCAAGCTCTAACTCTATATGTACTCCATCATTGGTGCCTAAGTGGTCTGTCTTGTGAGAGGGCTGACTTATCCAAGCTCTAGTCCTATATGTACTCCATCATTTTGAGTGATTCAATAACCAGTCTTTAGTACAACTGATGCCTTTACAGTCCCACATGCTTGCTGCTCCAAGGCTACCTCTCTCCTCTAGATCAAATATGTGGTACTTTTGCCGCTTTGCTGCATCTGCTTCTCCACTTAAACTCACGAGGTACTACTGCGTCTCACGTGGCGTGCCGATGAGTTTGGCCCTTGCCATGCCGAATCAGTTTCAGGTCCACAAGAGCAAGTTCTAGGAAACTACCAGATACCTACTCCAATTATCGATCGGACTTCAGGTGGCAAAATGTCTACGGTCCAAGTTTCAGGCCGATCTAATGGTCGGATTGAGAGATATGAATTTTCGAAGTTTCCGGGATCATCACCCACCGATATCTGGGTGACCATGGGTGATGGCTCCATGCCTTAGCCTGAGAAAAGGAAAAAGCAAGAGGTCCAAGGTCAAGACCTGTTGGGAGAAATATCCAAAAAGGTCCTAGATTCTTGGGTTCCCTTGTCAGAGTGCGCTGACTAGGAAAAAGATACCTCTCCTTACTTTTTAGGTGAGGTGAGATCCTTGTGTGCTAGCCATGGACACATGGCGATTCTCCATGTGATTGTGGGTTATGTGACCACTAGGAGTGTGCCATGAGAGCATTCTCTAGCTCTCTAGGTCGTGTGTGAGTGGTCATCCTGATTGCTAGGCTGATTTCCTCTCAAAGCCAAGTTCTGCCACTAACAGCCAGCACGGGCCATCACTTCACTAAATTGACAATCGACCACTGAAACTTTAAGTTCAAGAGACAGGCTTTCCAACGCGCCCAGGATTGTGATGATCCAACAGTCGGATTGAGAGTTATGCTCAAAACAAGGTCGGCCAGGGCAAAACTCTTCTCTCTGAGTAATACTGTCGCCTTGTCATGACCATAACTCTCTTGTTTCCATGTCAAATTTACAAAGTAGCACATGAAAATTGAAGTATTTTTGCTAAGCTTTCTATTGGTGCAAAAATATTTGCATTTTATCCGTACGTTTGGGAGAAATACCGTTTACAAGCTGGCTGGTCTGAGCTGGAGTAGGAGCAGCAGCATACCGTGATTTCAAAAGGGCATATCTCTGAAAATCCCCTGTTGATGATCCTGTTTTATGAGTCGATCTGAAAGGTTTTGAGTGGTGGGCTCTGTTTTTCCAAATCCCCAGTCTGCTGGCCTCTACAGTCCATTTTCTGTCAGACAGATTTCTGGCAGAAGCAGAAGCAAAAGCAAGGGTAGCGCCGCCACTCAAGGATAGTGCTCAGCATCACCAAAGCTCAAAATGGCAGCAGCAGGCATGGTAAGAGCAGCCCAGCCCTTGGAGAGGCTGGAAGGATGCGCCAACTTCACGTTTAGGAAGATCTGTACCGCCTCTTTTTGGAGGAGAGGAGCTTCTGGGAGGTGGTGAGCGGCGACGAGCACACTCCGCCTCCAAAGGTAAAAGGCATCACCGCAGCGGAGGTGGTGGTGGGGAAGACGCTGCAGAAAGGTGCAGCAGATGTAAGTTCATCTACAACTGCAGTGGTGGCATATGAGGAGTGGAAAAACGAGAGGCAGGCCTACATGCTGCTTGTCAACACCATTTCTGACTCGCATCTTCAGTACGTGAGTCACAAGGCTACTGCAAAAAAGGGATGGGACACGTTGTGCAAGAAGTATGAGAGCAAGGATCCTACATTCCTCATGTTTTTTGAGGAGAAGATGATGGCATTGAAAATGCAAGGTGGCAAAGGGATGGAGGCGTAGTTACAGAGGGCAATTGAGCTGGGGAAGCAGCTGAAAGCTGTTGGGAAAGGAGCCGTCCGGCTCAGTTTCAGGTCCATAGGAGCAAGTTCCAGGAAACTTCCAGATGCCGGCTCCGATTGTGGATTCGTTTTCACCATTAGAAAGATCAGGTGGCAAATTATCTACGGTCCAAGTTTCAGGCCGATCCAACGGTCGGATTACGAGATATGAATTTTCAAAGTTTCAGGGGTCATGGACCGCCGATGTATGGGTGGCCATGGCAGATGGCTCCATGCCTTAGCCTGAGAAAAGAAAAAGGCAAGAGGTCCAGGGTCAAGACCTGATGGGAGAAATATCCAAAAAGGTCCTTGGTCTTAGGATTGCCTGACTAGGATAAAGGCACCTCTCCTTACTTTTTAGGTGAGGTGAGATCCTTGTGTGCTAGCCATGGACACATGGCGATTCTCCATGGGTTTGTGGGTGATGTGACCACTAGGAGTGTGCCATGAGAGCATTCTCTAGCTCTCTAGGTCGTGTGTGACTGGTCAGCCTGATTGTTAGGCTGATTTCCTCCCTTNTGGTGTGGCTTGTGAGAGGGCTGACTTGCCCAAGCTCTAGCTCTATATGTACTCCATCATTTTGAGTGATTCAACAACCATTCTTCAGCACAAGTGATGCCCTTTCAGTCCCACATGCTCGCTGCTCCAAAACTCCTTCTCTCCTCCAGATCCAAAATTTAGTTTCAGAGCCAGATTCTGCCAGATTCAGCCAGAACAGGCCGTCACTTTGAGAGTGACGGGTTAGGGTCAAACCTTGACCAAATGTGACCATTGGATCTTCAATTTTGAAAGACAAGCTTTCCAACGAGCCCAAGATCGCAAAGATCCAACGGTGGGATTGAGAGTTATGCTCAAAACGAGGTCGGCCAGGGCTACACTCTTCTCTATGAGTAAGACTGTCGCCTTGTGATGACCATAACTCTCTTGTTTCTTTGTAAAATTTAAAAAGTGACACATGCGAATTGTAGTATTTTTCCTAAGCCTTCCATTGAAGCAAAAATATTTGCATTCCATTGATTCGTTTGGGAGGAACGCCGTTTACAAGCTGGCTGGTCTGAGTTGGAGTAGGAGCAGAAGCACACCCTGTTTTCAAGAAGGCATATCTTTCAAAATCTCTTGTTGATGACCCTGTTTTATGGGTCGATCTGAAAGAATTTGAGCTGAATTTTCTACTGGTGCGCTCAGTTTCTCCAAATTCCTAGTCTTCTGGCATGTACAGTTTATTTTCTATCAGACAGATTTATGGCAGAAGCAGAAGTAGAAGCAGGGGTAGCGCCGCCACCCAAGGGCAGCGTTGAGCATCACCAAAGCTCAAAATGGCAGCAGCACGCGTGATAACAGCAGCCCAGTCCTTGGAGAGGCTGGAGGGACGCGCCAACTTCACGTTTTGGAAGATCCGTACCCACCTCCTTTTGGAGGAGAAGGGCTTGTGGGAGGTGGTGAGCGGCGACGAGCGCGTTCCGCCTCCACAGGCAAAAGGCATCACCATAGCTGAGGTGGTGGCGGGGAAGACGCCACAGAAAGGTGCAACAGATGCAAGTTCATCTACAACTGCAGCGTTGGCGTATGAGGAGTGGAAGAAGAAGGACAGGCAGGCCTACAGGTTGCTTGTCAACACCATCTCCAACCCGCATCTCCAGTACGTGAGTGACAAAGCTACTGCAAAGGAGGGGTGGGACATGTTGTGCAAGAAGTATGAGAGCAAGGATCCTGCATTCCTCATGCTTTTGGAGGAAAAGATGATGGCGCTGAAAATGCAGGGTGGTGAAGGGATGGAGGCGTACCTGGACAGGGCAAATGAGCTGGCGAAGCAAGTGAGAGCGGCCGGCAACCCTGTGGAAGAGACGCGCTTCATCCTCCTCTCGCTGAGGGGACTCCCAACCAGCTACGACACGATGCGAGAGACGCTGGAGTGCCAGCCAACTCTCAACCTCGACTTCATCTGCACACACCTGGTGTAGGTGGAACTGCGTCGCAATGCTGCAAAACGCAATGACGGCAACAGCAGCAGTGAAGCAGCTTTCATGGCAATTGGCTCACGCAACCAACAGCAGCAGCAGTCCGGGCAGCAGAGAGGCAAGAAGGGCAAATGCCATTATTGCCAGAAAGAGGGGCACTACAAGAAAGAGTGTTACATTCTGTGTATGCTCCTGGTCCAATCAGCGGAAGATTTAGACTGGGTATGCACTGCGCTTGTAGCGCAAGTCCCCCAGCGACATGCAAGAGAGGCTGAGAGAGACAAGGCATGCACTGCTCACCCTTGTGGAGTAAGTCCCCTTGGTCTACTCTTGGTAGTCTACCTGGTGCATGCTCCTTAGGACAACTTCCTACAGCCTAGTGGGTGAAGGCGCCGTCTCGCAAGCGAGAGGTCCGGGGTCAAATCCCNGAGCGCAGCAGACGAGGACTGAACGGGCGGGCTACTTCACAGGTTGCCGACATCGCTGGGCCCATGGCCGCAGCAAGAATCTAGCCGCAGATGGACGCAGGTGCAAGGGAGAGTTTGTTATATTCTGTGTATGCCCCTGGTCCAATCAGCGGAAGATTTAGACTGGGTATGCACTGCGCTTGTAGCGCAAGTCCCCCAGCGACATGCAAGAGAGGCTGAGAGAGACAAGGCATGCACTGCTCACCCTTGTGGAGTAAGTCCCCTTGGTCTACTCTTGGTAGTCTACCTGGTGCATGCTCCTTAGGACAACTTCCTACAGCCTAGTGGGTGAAGGCGCCGTCTCGCAAGCGAGAGGTCCGGGGTCAAATCCCGCCAGGACCAAATTCTCTTTGTGACTAAAAAGGGCCAAGGAAGCTTCCTAGAAGCTTCTAAGGTAGAGGGTGGATCAAGCGCCACTTGGCGGTCAGAGAGGGTGCCATGTCATCAAAGCTGATGACACTATCTAGGGTGGCCTTGGGGGGAGGCCCCTCCAAGGAGCCACTGGGAGCACTGACCAGAGACTATATAAGGCCTGTCATTTGCATGTGATGATATATATCATCTCTTACTCTTGAGACTTGGGAGAAAAATAATCCCTTGTTGGCCACCAAGAAAGAGGATAAAGAACAAGTGCAAGTGCACACTTTGGTGTGTAGCTTTGCAGGTTGGGTGAGAGTTTGGAACACTCTCCGGCCACGGTTGGGATAAGCTAAGTGAACCTTTCAGTGTGGAAACACCACTCCGTGGGTGATCTCTACCTTGGTTGAAATACCAAGGGCGGTCGGCGGTTTGCCTGTCGGCACCGTTTACTGTAGACCGTGGCCAAGTGCGGAGTGACAAAGGGTTATGGGCCCACACTGATCGGGAAACTTGGTTCTTTGTACCACCGCTCAGTTCAAGTAGCAGGTACCTCCGCAGAAGACAAGACACCACTGCTCCATCTGCTTCATCGTCGGTCCACTTTGTGAGAGACCGGACGCGGGTTGGACCCGTGGTCCGTTTTTGCTCTCCACGGACAAGGAACGAGGATACGCTCTGCCATTGTTGGTATGATCCTCGAGTCCTAAGCGGGTTATGCTCTGCCCTTGTGGGTACGACCCCGTGTCTGTGGGAGCACTTCCTCCACAATAGCTGGGAGACCATCGGCTGGAGGGGTATGCAACAGACTGCACCTTGAAAAATCTGTAGCAATCATCAGCCTCATCAGCCTACATCGGCCTCAACGAAGCAGAACAGCAGAGACTAAGTGAGCATCCTTGACCACACCGCAATCATGCCGGGGGGTCATCTCACGGCCCGCCGAGTTGGGTCCGGCCAACGCCATCGCACGCTTTGATGGCAAAATTAGTACGTGGAAATGGCAGTTTGTGGTGGTGATGCGCGTGCACGGGTACCTCAACATGCTGAAAGGGACGGAGGAAGCACTGGAGGACGAGGCAAGCGCGGAATACGCAGAGTGGCAAGAGCGGAATGACATCGCTCTCGCACTCCTCATCACGTCCATAAGCCCCTCCCTAATCTCATACATCGAGGGGTG
>SZWC01000022.1:842325-858332 GCA_023375785.1 Penium margaritaceum | reverse complement strand
GGAGAAATATCCAAAAAGGTCCTTGGTCTTAGGATTGCCTTGTCAGAGTGTGCTGACTAGGATAAAGGTACCTCTCCTTACTTTTTAGGTGAGGTGAGATCCTTGTGTGCTAGCCATGGATACATGGTGATTCCCCATGGGTTTGTGGGTGATGTGACCACTATGAGTGTGCCATGAGAGCATTCTCTACCTCTCTAGGTCGTGTGTGACTGGTCAGCCTGATTGTTAGGCTGATTTCCTCCCTTGTGTGAGATTGTGGACTCTAGTGTGTGAGCCTTAGCCTCCATGGCTAAGTGTTGTGGCTTGTGAGAGGGCTGACTTGCCCAAGCTCTAGCTCTATATGTACTCCATCATTTTGAGTGATTCAACAACCATTCTTCTGCACAAGTGATGCCCTTTTAGTCCCACATGCTCGCTGCTCAAAGACTCCCTCTCTCCTCCAGATCCAACAAAAGCGGCTGGCAACCCAGTGGAAGATACGCGCTTCATCCTCCTCTTGCTGAGGGGACTCCCAATGAGCTTTGACACGGTGCGAGAGACGTTGGAGTGCCAGCCGACTCTTGACCTGGACTTCATCTGTACGTACCTGGTGTAGGTAGAACTGCATCGCAATGCAGCAAAGCGCAATGGCGGCAGCAGCAATAGTGAAGTAGCTTTCATGGCCATGGGCTCACGCAACCAACAGCAGTAGCAGTCCGGGCAGCAGAGAGGCAAGAAGAAGGGCAAGTGCCACTATTGCCAGAAAGAGGAGCACTACAAGAAAGAGTGTTTCAAGTTCAAGAGGGACCAACACGAGCAGCAGCAGCAGCAGAAAAGTAGCAATCTCCAAAGTGGTAACAGCAACAGTCACAGCAGCGGCAGTAGTAGCAGCAGCAGCAGCAGCAAAACTAGTCTTCTATGCACCACTTTGGCAACATGAATGTGGCCAAGGAGGTGCGCGAACATCTCTTTATCGCGAAGTCTGACATGTCGCAGGTGGAGAAGGCGGATCTCGCATGATATAAGGACTCAGGGTCTACCAGGAGCCTGAGACATCACAAGGAGTAGTTTATGTAATTGCTGTCTATCCCTCCCCGTCCTATCGCTCTGGGTGATGATCAGGTGGTGTATGGCTAGCACACAAGGCTCTCACCTCACCTAAAAAGTGAGGAGAGGTACCTTTATCCTAGTGAGCATACTCTCACAAGGCAATCTCAAGACCAAGGACCTTTTTGGATATTTCTCCCATCTGGTCTTGACCCTGCACCTCTTGCCTTTTTTTCTCTGGCTAAGGTATGGAAAGGTCACCCATGGTTTCCCAGATATCGACGGTCCATGACCCTGGAAACTTCGAAAAGTCATACTGTACTGCCATTTGATTTCGTCTTTTGAAATAATTTACAGAGTATTGTTTTGATTTGACCTCTCTAATATTTTATTTTCTATTATCAAATTGGACGAAATATGGTAGAACAGTTGTGGTATTTTTGTCTCTGTATAGGAGATATTTTTCCAATGAGCCTGGGTCGACTTCGGCCGAGCGAAGTGCCGCTGACACTTGGGGTCCAAATCCCCAAACCATTTCCTAACACCGGTCGTTTTTCGCACGTCGACCGTTGATGTTTGGTTTTTTTGTTTAACCGAATCGCTAAACTGGTGGCTGGCAAGTACACGTCGAAGGTGATATCACAATATCGTTGATGTCATTCGGGTGGACGATCGTATATCTGATTGGACATAGCTCCGTCACACATCGCTCTCCACCGGATCGCCCCACCAGTTGATAGTGCCGTTTTCCATGCAGATGATTTTGCTTACCACAGATACACCATGGCGACGCTGACCAAGCTCTTTGACAAGATCATAGTAGAGGAGCATCCACAGCGTGTGGCACGTGCCTTGGCCACACCAAAGCCTGCTGTCCCAGTGAAGACGCATCGCGGACCTAGAAGGCCGAGGAAGAATTTGCTGAATCTTCCTCCGTCTGTGGCACCTTCAACGTCGACCGTGTCCACGAATACGGAGCATGACGATCCGCACGAGAGCATCCATGAGCATCTCCTGCGGCGCAAGGAGAGACGTGTTGTCTTCTGAGACGACGAGTCGGACCATGACGATCACGTGCCAGATGACGAAGCAGCAGCATCTACACCCACCACTGAAACGTGAGCCAGTGGAGCTGTTCCAGATGAGCGGCGTGATGCACTAGAGCGTGCGGTACTTGAGGCACTGATCGATGAGCTTGACGCAGATGCCGTGGCTGACGAAGCAGCCGTGGTTGCTGACGGCATTACCAACCCACTTCAGCTACCCCCGCCACCTCCCATACCTGAAACTTCATCGTCCACCAAAATCATGGCAAAGCACGGGAAGTACATGGATTGGTATGGATTGGGAAATGTGTCCATCATCCATACCGCCATTTTTGTGCTGGCAGCATCAACAAAGCTGTCAACCATCAGCGTACGCACTATCCGCTCCCGCATCAGCCATCAATTTATGAAAAGCTAGCAGCATCGACAGTGTGCGTCTGGTATGAGTCCGGAACCACTCGGCCGCGTAGCATCTATGTGTGTGCACTGTCAAGCTCTCCAAGTGCACCAATTGAAGAGGCGGCAAAGACAACGTCGCGCGTCCAAGGAAGTCGCAGCCGCAAGTCCTACTTCATGGAACATCCCAAGGTGAAGAATGAGGTGGTCCGTTTACTGGTCTGCATGCACGAGGCCAGGACTCCACTCTCCAATACCACCATCTGTGAGAAAGTGGTTTCTATTCTCGCAGAGCGCGGGGTCCACACGCTGGATGGTCGATCCATACAGGAGCTCTTATGTCGCAGCTGGGTGCACAAGTTCATCAGTGACGAGCTTCCATGGAGCTGGCTATGCGGAACAACAGCCTCACAGAAGTTTCCAGCTGACTTGGAGGCTCGCACGGAGTCCATGTTCAAGCGCGTCGCCTTCCTCGTCAGTATGAACCGCATCCACGATTTTTTCGGCATGAATGCACACCACACTGGTGTGCATCTTGTGCCCACACCTCGTTACACGTACGCGCCAAAGGGGTCACAAGAGGTCAAGGTGTGCGGTAAGGAAGAAAAGCGTCAGGTGACCGCCGTCATTGTGTCAAGCATGGACGGGGAGATCCTGCCACTGCAGGTGATTTGGATAGGCAAGACCAATGCATGCCACCCGCACGACGAGAACTCCGACTACGTGCTCCAGAACCTCAGGTGGCACTTCACGCACACCCGAACCATTGGGCCAGTATGGAGACTACCACGGAGTGATTCCACATGATTTTAGAACCCTACTTTATTGAAAAATGCAAGCATCAACGACTCTCTACTGATCACGTACGTCTGCTTCTCATCTTGGATGCATGGTGCCCCCATGCCACAGAATCTTTCCGGGCATGGGTGGCCCAGAGGTTCCCTTGGGTGGTTCTCCTGTACATCCCGGCTCGATGTACATCAAAGGTCCAGCCTGCTGATGTCAGGCTCCAGCATCCTTTCAAGGTCGAAGTGTCCACTACATACAGCTCATGGATGGTCGAGGAACTGTAGAACAGCGACACCATGAACCTGGGCATGCGTCACATCAAAGACGCAACCATCGGATGGATACAGCGGGACTGGGACCATCTGCGTGTGAACTCTCACATTGTCCGTAACACATGGGCTGCAAGTGGGTTCACGATGATCTATGATCCAGTCTTTGCGTCCGCAGCGTCAGCGAACTACTTGAGTTTCATGGTAGAGCCAGAGATATAGGGCTACGAGGATGAGGATGCTATCACCTAATTGTATCATCCATGTTCTAACAAGTCTATCTGTTTGTCCATTTGTATACTCGCTTTCTTTTTTCTCTCACACTGCCTCGCTTTCTTTCATGTTGTTTTCTGACAACAACCTGTGCGTGACTGTATGAATACGACGACAAAATCATGAAACATGCATAGAACAGTGCAAAAATAGGCCAAAACACCGATCACATAACCGAGAATAAACCACTTCCTACTATGACTTATATCGTACCAGCAATGAATAAATGGTATTTGTTTTAACCCACAGAATTTAAAATCGGTTGTCAAACAAATGAAATCATCGTCCATGGATAATTATTTAAGAACGAAACCAAATGGCAGTAGGGTATCTCCCAATCCAACTGTTGGATAGGCCTGAAACTCGGACTATAGAAAAATTGCCACCTGATCTTTCCAATGGTCAAGTTTGATTGATGATCGGAGTATGCATCCGGTAGTTTCCTGGAACTTGCTCATGTGGACCTGAAACAGAGCCGGATGGCTCTATTCCCAAAAGTTCCATGGCGAACTATATGTACGTGATGCTGCATTCAACCTCATCTCAGTGGCCTCCCTCACCAACATTGCGAGTTGTCTTTGACGACGACTATGGCTACATCCTCGACAAGGAAATGGGAGAGGAGTTGGCTAGGTCGGTGAACGAAGGCGACATGTACCGCCTGTTGGGAGCAACCAAGATCCTACGTGAAGAGTGTCTTACAGCAGTGGTGCATGCCACAGATGGTGAAATCTGGCATGTGCGCTATGGCCACATCGGCATGCGCATCTTACTGCTACTTCAAACAAAGTGGATGGTGCGTGACTTAACCATCATCTCCAACTTTGAGCAAGAGTTGTGCATGGGCTGTTTGGAGGGGAAGCAGCATCTCGAGGCGTTCTCTGGAGCAGGGGAGCTTGTAAAGGAGGTACTGGAGCTAGTCCACACAGACTTGTGTGGCCCGATGCAGACCCAGAGCTTTGGAAGCTCTCGGTGTTTTCTCACCTTTATGGATAATTTCAGCCGTTACACTACTGTGTACTTCCTTTCCTCCAAGGACTAGTGTTTTGACGGGTTCAAAGAGTTCAAGGCAATGGTGGAGAACCACACTGGCAAGAAGATCACTGCACTACGCAGCGACCGTGGTCGAGAGTACCTCAGCAAGTGTTGGATCTAGAGGAGAGAGGGAGCCTTGGAGCAACGAGCATGTGGGACTGAAAGGGCATCAGTTGTGCTGAAGAATGGTTGTTGAATCACTCAAAATGATGGAGTACATATAGAGCTAGAGCTTGGGCAAGTCAGCCCTCACAACCCACACCACTTAGCCATGGAGGCTAAGGCTCACACACTAGAGTCCACAATCTCACACAAGGGAGGAAATCTGCCCAACAATCAGGNATGGCTACACCAGATGCAAGAGATTGGACGCAAGCTGTATAGGAGGAGATACAGCTGTAGCTTTATAACGACACATGGGAGCTGACTAAGCGTCCACTAAGACGCAAGGTGATCAAGTGCAAGTGGGTATTCAAGAAGAAGCAGGGAGCAGATGGTAACCTGGAAAAGTACAAGACAAGGCGGATCGCCAGGAGCTACTCGCAATAAGAGGGCATTGACTACATAGAAACCTTTGTCCCTATTGCAAAGTTTACTCCTATGCGTACGCTCCTCTCGTATGCAGCAGATGAGGACTTCGAGGTTCACCACATGGATGTCAAGACGGCATTCTTGAANTGGCAAGAAGATCACTGCACTACGCAGCGACCGTGGTCGAGAGTACCTCAGCAAGTGTTGGATCTAGAGGAGAGAGGGAGCCTTGGAGCAACGAGCATGTGGGACTGAAAGGGCATCAGTTGTGCTGAAGAATGGTTGTTGAATCACTCAAAATGATGGAGTACATATAGAGCTAGAGCTTGGGCAAGTCAGCCCTCACAACCCACACCACTTAGCCATGGAGGCTAAGGCTCACACACTAGAGTCCACAATCTCACACAAGGGAGGAAATCTGCCCAACAATCAGGCTGACCAGTCACACACGACCTAGAGAGCTAGAGAATGCTCTCATGGCACACTCCTAGTGGTCACATCACCCACAAACTCATGGAAAATTGCCATGTGTCCATGCCTAGCACACAAGGATCTCACCTCACCTAAAAAGTAAGGTGAGGTACCTTTATCCTAGTCAGCACACTCTGACAAGGCAATCCTAAGACCAAGGACCTTTTTGGATATTTCTCCCATCAGGTCTTGACCCTGGACCTCTTGCCTTTTTCTTTTCTCAGGCTAAGGCATGGAGCCATCGCCNGGCGATGGCTCCATGCCTTAGCCTGAGAAAAGAAAAAGGCAAGAGGTCCAGGGTCAAGACCTGATGGGAGAAATATCCAAAAAGGTCCTTGGTCTTAGGATTGCCTTGTCAGAGTGTACTCACTAGGATAAAGGTACATCACCTTACTTTTTAGGTGAGAAGAGATCCTTGTGTGCTAGCCATGGACACATGGCGATTCTCCATGAGTTTGTGGGTGATGTGACCACTAGGAGTGTGCCATGAGAGCATTCTCTAGTTCTCTAGGTCGTGTGTGACTGGTCAGCCTGATTATTGGGCTGATTTCCTCCCTTGTGTGAGATTGTGGACTCTAGTGTGTGAGCCTCCATGGCTAAGTGGTGTGGCTTTTGAGAGGGCTGACTTGCCCAAGCTCTAGTTCTATGTGTACTGCATCATTTTGAGTGATTCAACAACCATTCTTCAGCACAAGTGATGCCCTTTCAGTCCCACATGCTCGTTGCTCCAAGGCTCCCTCTCTCCTCCAGATCCAACACTTTCCTATGTCTGATGTAGTAGATACAATGGCCTCATCGGCAGAAGTAGAGGAAGGAGATGTAGTACCACCAGCAGGAGTAGTTGTGCAAGTACTACCACACCAATCGCCTACTAACTCTCCAGTACCATGTCGCAGGTACCCTCTCTCGGTGCGCTACAAGCCTTATGAGCATGGCCATTTCTGAATGTTGCATAAACCAGAACAGATGAACGTCGCAGTTGTAGCAGATTCAGATGACCTTATATTATACAAGGAGGCCATGGCTACACCAGATGCAAGAGATTGGACGCAAGCTGTATAGGAGGAGATACAGCTGTAGCTTTATAACGACACATGGGAGCTGACTAAGCGTCCACTAAGACGCAAGGTGATCAAGTGCAAGTGGGTATTCAAGAAGAAGCAGGGAGCAGATGGTATCCTGGAAAAGTACAAGACAAGGCGGATCGCCAGGAGCTACTCGCAATAAGAGGGCATTGACTACATAGAAACCTTTGTCCCTATTGCAAAGTTTACTCCTATGCGTACGCTCCTCTCGTATGCAGCAGATGAGGACTTCGAGGTTCACCACATGGATGTCAAGACGGCATTCTTGAATGGTGACTTGGAGGAGGAGATCTACATGGAAGAGCCGGAGGGGTTCGTCATGGATGGCTTGGAGCACCTGGTTTGCAAGTTGGAGTGCAGCGAGTGTGACTTCAGCGTCTATCGCTGGCAGCATGGGCATGAGATCCTCATGATCATTATCTATGTGGCTGACATACTCCTCCTTTCCAACAGCATGTCTGCACCGCAGGAGTTTAAGGAGGCCATGCAGGAGTGCTTCCAGATATCTGATCTTAGAAAGGCATCATATTATTGCATCTGGAGGAGAGAAAGAGCCTTGGAGCAGCGAGTATGTGGGACTGAAAGGGCATCTATTGTGCTGAAGAATGGTTATTAAATCACTCAAAATGATGGAGTACATATAGAGCTAGAGCTTGGGCAAGTCAGTCCTCTCACAAGCCACACCTCTTAGCCATGGAGGCTAAGGCTCACACACTAGAGTCGACTATCTCACACAAGAGAGAAAATCAGCCTAATAATCAGGCTGACCACTCATACACAACCTAGAGAGCTACAGATTACTCTCATGGCACACTCCTAGTGATCACATAACCCACAATCCCATGGATAACCACCATGTGTCCATGGCTAGCACACAAGGATCTTACCTCACCTAAGATGTAAGGAGAGGCACCTTTTTCCTAGTCAGTACACACCGACAAGGCAATCCAAGAATCTAGGACCTTTTTGGATATTTCTTCCATCAGGTTTTGACCTTGGACCTCTTGCCTTTTCCTTTTCTCAGGATAAGGCATGGAGCCATCGCCCATGGTCACCTAGATGTCGGCGGTGGATGACCTCGGAAACTTTGAAAATTCATATCTCCCAATCCGACCTTTGGATCGGCCTCAAACTTGGACCATAGACATTTTGTCACCTGATCTTTCTAATGTGGAAGTCAGATCGACGATCGGAGCAAGCATCTGGTAGATTCTTGGAACTTGCTCATGTGGACCTGAAACCAAGCCGAATGGCTCTTTTTCCAACAATCTCACACTGTGCCGCAGTCTGAGTGGGCTGAGTCCACATGCCTTCATACAGAACTGCTGCTTCTCACGGGTCACTGGCTTGGTGTACAAATAGGCGACCCGCCTGCTGGTTGGAGTAAACTCCAGCTTGATAGCACCCTCCTCCACCATGTGCCTGATGAAGTGATATGGGATGTCAATGTGCTTGGTACGTGCATAGTGCTCAAGATTCTTGGCGAGTGCAATTGCGCTCTGGTTGTCAACGTACACTGGAACTGGAACTGATGCACTCCCACTCATCTCTGCCATGAGACGCTAAAACCAAACTTTTTCCTTGGCTCCAAAGCTGAGAGAGACATACTCAGCTTCCGTGCTTGAGGTGGCCACGACCACCTGCCGCTCGCTGCACCAGCTGATCGCTCCACCATTCATGAGGAACACATGTCCAGAGATGGACTTTCAGTCCTCAAGGTTTGTAGCCCAATCTGCGTCTGTGTAGCTAATGATATTGTTGTCATTGCCATTGTAGATGATGCCGATGTTGATGATTCCAGTAAGGTAGCGGAAGATCCGCTTTACTGCCTTCTGGTGCTCAGGTCCAGGGTTTGCCATGTATTGGTTCACAGCACTCACAGCCTGTACGAGGTCCTGTTGGATCTGGAGGAGAGAGGGAGCCTTGGAGCAGCGAGCATGTGGGACTGAAAGGGCATCACTTGTGCTGAAGAATGGTTGTTCAATCACTCAAAATGATGGAGTACATATAGAGCTAGAGCTTGGGCAAGTCAGCCCTCTCACAAGCCACACCACTTAGCCATGGAGGCTAAGGCTCACACACTAGAATCCATAATCTCACACAAGGGAGGAAATCNTGTCAACGTACACTGGAACTGGAACTGATGCACTCCCACTCATCTCTGCCATGAGACGCTAAAACCAAACTTTTTCCTTGGCTCCAAAGCTGAGAGAGACATACTCAGCTTCCGTGCTTGAGGTGGCCACGACCACCTGCCGCTCGCTGCACCAGCTGATGGCTCCACCATTCATGAGGAACACATGTCCAGAGATGGACTTTCAGTCCTCAAGGTTTGTAGCCCAATCTGCGTCTGTGTAGCTAATGATATTGTTGTCATTGCCATTGTAGGTGATGCCGATGTTGATGATTCCAGTAAGGTAGCGGAAGATCCGCTTTACTGCCTTCTGGTGCTCAGGTCCAGGGTTTGCCATGTATTGGTTCACAGCACTCACAGCCTGTACGAGGTCCAGCCTGGTTGCCACCATCAGATACATGAGACTGCCGACGACGCTCTGGTACTTCTGTCGCTCAGCTGCATCCGCTTCTCCATTGAAGCTCACGAGATACTGCCACATCTCTAGCGAAGTACTGATGGATTTGGCCTCTGCCATACCAAACCGCTGCAAGACGTCCTTGATGTAGCGACTCTGCTACAGTGAGAGAGATCGTGATTTTCGGTCACNCCTTTTTGGATATTTCTCCCATCAGGTCTTGACCCTGGACCTCTTGCCTTTTTCTTTTCTCAGGCTAAGGCATGGAGCCATCACCCATGCCCACCCAGACATCGACGGTCCATGATCCCCGAAACTTCGAAAATTGATATCTCCCAATCCGGCCGTTGGATCAGGCTGAAACTTGGACCGTAGACAATTTGCCACCTGATCTTTCCAATGGTGAACTCGGATCGACGATCGGAGTAGGCATCTGGTAGCTTCCTGGAACTTGCTCTTGTGGACCCGAAACTGAGCCGGATGGCTCCTTTCCCAACAGGTCCAGCCTGGTTGCCACCATCAGATACATGAGACTGCCGACGACGCTCTGGTACTTCTGTCGCTCAGCTGCATCCGCTTCTCCATTGAAGCTCACGAGATACTGCCACATCTCTAGCGAAGTACTGATGGATTTGGCCTCTGCCATACCAAACCGCTGCAAGACGTCCTTGATGTAGCGACTCTGCTACAGTGAGAGAGATCGTGATTTTCGGTCACGCATGATCTGGATGTGGAGGAAGTATGACGCCTTCCAGAGANTGGAACCACTCCTGCATGGCCTCCTTGAACTCCTGCAGTTTAGGCATGCTATTGGAAAGGAGGAGCATGTCATCCCTATACACGATGATGATAAGGACCTCATGCTCATGTTGCCTGCGATAGACGTTGTAGTCACACTCGCTACACTCGAACTCCATGCACTGCAGCGCCGCATCCAACTTCTGGTTCCAAGCACGCGACGCTTGCTTGAGGCCGTACAGTGACTTCTACAGCTTGCAAACCAGGTGCTCCTGGCCATCCATGAGGAACCCCTCTGGCTGCTCCATGTAAATCTCCTCCTATAGGTCACCATTCAGGAACGCCGTCTTGACGTCCATGTGGTGGACCTCAAAGTCCTCTGTTGCTACATAGACAAGGAGCGCACGCACAGAGGCAAACTTGGCAACAGGGGCGAAGGTTTTTGTGTAATCGATGCCCTCCTACTGCGAGTAGCCCTTGGTGACCAGCCTCGCCTTGTACGTTTCCAGGTTGCTATATGCTCCCCGCTTCTTCTTGAACACCTACTTGTACTTGATCACCTTACGTCGAGATGGACACTCAGTCAGCTTCCACGTGCCGTTGTCCAACTGCAACTGTATCTCCTACTGTACGGCTTGCGCCAAATCTGCTACATCTGGTGCAGCCATGGCCTCCTTGTATGACGTTCGCTCATCTGAATCTGCTACAACTGCAACGTTCATCTATTCTGGTTTCTGCAGCATCCAAAAATGGACGTGCTCACCGAACCTGTAACGCATCCTGAGAGGGTACCTACGACCTGGTACTCGAGTGTTAGCGGGTGGGTGGCGCGGTGTGGCTGGGACAACTGCTGCTACTGGTGGTACTGCATCTCCTGCTTGTGCTGATGAGGCTACTGTATTTGCTGCATCAGACATGGGAAAGAAGACTGGTTCTTCTACTATCATAGTGGAGGAAGGTTCAGGAGAGGCGGAATCAGGGAGAATATTTGCTCCCACTGCTTCATCAGCTGGTGGTTCTACTGTCTCTTCGCGGATGATGTTGGTGCCAATAACGTTACTTTTGTTGAAAACGATTTCCTTGGAGATGATGACGTGGCCAATATCCCTCTCGTAGAGACGATACGCCTTGCTTGCCACGTCATAGCCGATCATCAGTATCTGTTTACTCTTCGCGTCCCATTTTTGCCGCTTCTCCTTCGGTACGTGCATGTGCACCCAACTGCCAAATGCGCGAAGATTATCCACGCTCGTCTTCTTTCCGAACGATGCCTCATACAGCGTCATCTACTCCAGGACCTTGGTTGGACTGCGGTTCTTGATGTACACCACAGTGCTCACTACTTCGGCCCAAAAGTCGTAGGTGAGCCGAACCTCGTGCAGCATGGAGTGCACCGACTCAACGATGGTACGGTTGGCGCGTTCTGCTATGCCATTTTGCTGCGGTGAGTATGGCACGGTCTGCCGCGCCTTGATGCCTGCCGCTACGAGGTAGTCCTAGAACTCTTTGGTCAGGTACTCTCTACCACGGTCGTTGTGCAACGCCTTGATCTTCATGCCAGTCTGGTTCTCCACCATTACATTGAACTCCTTGAACCTGTCAAAGTACTTGTCCTTGGAGGAAAGGAAGTACACAACACTATAACGGCTGAAATCATCAATGAAGGTCAGAAAATACATAGAGCCTTCAAAGCTCTGGGTCTGCATCGGGTCACACAAGTCTGTGTGGACCAGTTCCAGCACCTCCCTTGTGTGCTTCCCTGCTCCCGAGAATGCCTCGCGATGCTGCTTCCCTGCAAACAGCCGATGAATAACTCCTACTCAAAGTTAGAGATGTTGGGCAAGTCACGTACCATCTGCTTCGTTTGAAGTTGCTACAAGGCACGCATGCCGATGTAGCCATAGCGTACATGCCAGATTTTGCCATCTGTCGCCTGCACCACTGCTGCAAGACTCTCCTCGCGCGAGATCTTGGTCGCCCCCAACAGGCAGTACATGTCAGCTTCCTTCACCGACCTGGCCAACTCTTCTCCTGTTTCCTTGTTGAGGATGTAGCCATAGTCGTCGTCAAAGATGACTCGTAGTCCTGTGTTGGTAAGAGAGGACACTAAGAGAAGATTGAATGCAGTATTAGGTACGTATAGCACGCCATGGAACACTCTCATTTCAATACCACGTGGGTATCCTTGCGAGATCCGCCTTCTCCACCTGCGACATATAAGACTTTGCCATAAAGAGGTGGTCGCGCTCCTTTGCCACGTTCACGTTGTAAAAATGGTACACTCCAGCCTGGTTCTACGGTTGCTACTGCTGTTGCTGACACTGTTGTGACTACGGCTACTGCTGCTGTAGAGATGGCTGCTTTTGCTATTGCTATTGATACTCCTTCTGGTCCCTTTTGAGCTTGAAGCACTCTTTCTTGTAATGCCCCTCAATGTGGCAATAGTGGAACATGCCGTTCTTCTTGCCTCTCTATTGTCAAGACTGCTGCCGTCGTTGGTTGCGTGATCCATGGCCATATTCGCTGCTTTAGTGCTGCTGCCACCATTACGCTTTACTACATTACGATGTAGTTCCACCTACACCAGGTGCGTGCGGATGAAGTCCAAGACGAGAGTCGACTGCACTCTCACGTCTCTCGCATCGTATCGTAGCTCGTTGGGAGTCCCTTGAGCAAGAGGAGGATGAAGCACGTCTCTTCTACATGATTTTCGGCCGCTTTCAGCTCCTTTCCAAGCTCCTTTGCCCTGTCCAAGTACGCCTCCATCCCTTCTCCACCCTACAATTTTGATGCCATCATCTTCTCCTCCTAAAGCATGAGGAATGCAGGATCCTTGCTCCCATACTTCTTGCACAATGCGTCCCTCCCCTCTTTTGCAGTAGCCTTGTCACTCACCTACTGGAGATACGGGTTGGAGATGGTGTTGACAAGCAGCTTGTAGGCATGCCTGTCCTTCTTCTTCCACTCCTCATATGCCGCTGCTACAATTGTAGATGAACTTGTATCTGATGTACCCTTTTGCGGTATTTTTCCCGCCACCACCTCCGTTCGGTGATGTCTTTTGCCTGTAGAGGCAGAGCACGCTCGTCGCTGCTCACCACCTCCCACAAGTCCCTTTCGTCCAAAAGAAGGCGGGTACACATCTTCCAAAACATGAAGTTGACGCGTCCCTCCAGCCTCTCCAAAGGCTGGACTGCTGTCACAAATCTACTACTGCCATTTTGAGCCTTTGGGATGCTCGACGCTACCCTTGGGTGGCGGCGCTACCGCTACTTCTACAGCTGCTTCTGCCAGAAATCTGTTTGACAAGAAATGGACAGTTAAAGCCAGTAGACTTGGAATTTTTGAGCCCACAACTGGAAAATACAGATCAAAACATTGTAGATGGACACATAAAACATGATCATCAACAGGGGATTTTGAAAGATACACCCTCTTGAAAATAGGGTATACTTCTACTCCTATTCCAACTCAGACCAGCCAGCTTGTAAACGACGTTTCTCCCAAACAAATCAATGGAATGCAATTTTTTTGCACCAATAGAAAGCTTAGGAAAAATAATACAATTAGCATGTTTCACGTTTTTCATTTGACAAAGAAACGAGAGTTATGGTCATCACAAGGCGATAGTCTTACTCATAGAGAAAAGCATAGTCCTGGCCGACCTCGTTTTGAGCATAACTGTCAATACAATTATTGGATCTTCACGATCATGGGCTCTTTAGAAATTGGTCAAGGTTTGATCGTAACCATAATCATAATCTCACACAAGAGATGAAATCAGCCTAGCAATCAGGCTGACCACTCACACACGACCTAGAGAGCTAGAAAATACTCTCATGGTACACTCCTAGTGGTCATATAACCCACAATCCCATGGAGAATTGTCATTTGTCCATGCCTAGTACACGAGGATCTCACCTCACCTTAAAACTAAGGAGAGGTATCTTTTTCCTAGTCAGCACACTCTGACAAGGCAATCCAAGAATCTAGGACCGTTTTGGATATTTCTCCAATCAGGTCTTGACCCTGTACCTCTTGCCCATTTTCTTTTCTTAGGGTTAGGCATGGAGCCATCGCCCATGGTTGCCCAGACACCGGCGGTCCATGATCCCAGAAACTTTCTAATGATGAAGTCGGAATGACAATCGGAGTAGGTATCTGCTAGTTTCCTATAACTTGTTCCTGTGGACCTGAAACTATCTGGATGGCTCCTTTTCCAACAAACGTCATTTGCTCCAGGACCTTAGTTGGACTACAGTTCTTGACCGCGGTCCAACTAGATCGCAGAACTCACGGCTTCAGCCCAGAAGTTGTAAGACATTCAAGCCGCATGCAGCATGAAGCGTGCTAAATCCAGACTGGTGTAATAGGCACGCTTTTTTTCACCCATCTACTATGGCAAGTATGGCGCAGTACGTGGCACCTTGATGCTTGCAGTTGCGAGATAGTCCTAAAAGTCCTTGCTCATGTAGTCTCTCCCACAATTGCTATGCAGTACCCTGTTCTTCTTGCCAGTCTCGTTCTCCAACATTGCTTTGAACTCCTTGAAATTGTTAAAGTACTGGTTCTAGGAATAAAGGAAGTACACAGTAGTGTAACGGCTTAAATCATCAATGAAGGTGAGAAAATACCTAGAGGCCCTAAAGCTCTGGATCCATATCGGACCACATAAGATTGTGTGGACCAGCTCCAGTACCTCCTTTACGCATTCTCCTATTCTAGATGTCTCACAATGCTACTTCCCTGCTAAAGAGTCCATACATAATTGGTGCTCAAAGGTGGAGATGGTACCATCTGCTTTGCTTGAATCTGCTACAAGGTGCGCATGCGAACGTGGCCATAGCGTGCTCACACATTTTACCATCTATTACCTACACCACTGCTACAATACTCTGCTCATATGGAATCTTAGTTCTTCCGAACACGCGGTACTTATTGGCCGCTTTCATAGACCTAGCCAACTCCTCTCTAGAGTCCTTATTGGTGGGAGAGAAGACCGAGATAATATTGAATACAACATCAGGTACATAGAGCAGGTCATGGAATACCCCTACTTCAATGCCATTCGTGGTTTCCAACCCCATCTCCAAAATCCCAATCCTCTCTGCATACACCATCCAATCATCATCCAAAGCAATTGCTCAGAGAAAGGGAATAGAGAGCACTTGCATAAACCACTCCTTGTAGTACATCAGGCTCTTGGAGTATCCTAACTCTTTATACCACACCAGATCTGCCTTTCTTACCTACGACATATCTGATTTTGCCATGAAGAGGCAGTTGCGCACCTCCTTGGCGAGGTTCATGTTACCAAAGTGACGCATGCCGGTCTAGTTCTCTTACTGCTGTTGACGCTATTATGACTGTTGCTACTGCCTTTGTTGAGACTACTGTTTTTGCTGTTGTTGTTGCTGTTCCTGTTGGTCCCTCTTGAAGTTGAAACACTCTTCCTTGTAGTGCCCCTCTTTCTGGTAGTAGTGGCACTTGCCCTCCTTCTTGCCTCTCTGCTGTCCAGACTGTTGCTGGTGTTGGTTGCATGAGGTTATGGCCATAAAAGCTACTTCGCTATTATCGCCACCATTGCGCTTTCCTGCATTGGGACACCATTCCACTGACACCAAGTATGTACAGATAAAGTCGAGGTCGAGAGTTGGCTGGCACTCCATCATTCACACCGTCGTAGCTGGTTGGAAGTCCCCTTAATAATAGGAGGATAAAAGTTTACTGGCTGCTCTCAGCTGTTTTACCAGCTCTTTCTGTTGGGAAAGGAGCCGTCCGGCTCAGTTTCAAGTCCATAGGAGCAAGTTCCAGGAA
>SZWC01000022.1:803700-829972 GCA_023375785.1 Penium margaritaceum | reverse complement strand
GGCCACATCGGCATGCGCGCCTTGCAGCAGCTTCAAGCAATGCAGATGGTGCGTGACCTGCCTACCATCTCTAACTTTGAAAAGCAGTTCTGCATCGGCTGTTTGGAGGGGAAGCAGCACCGGGAGGCGTTCTCTGGAGCAGGGGAGCGTGCGAAGGAGGTGTTTGAGCTGGTCCACACGGACCTGTGTGGACCGATGCAGACCCAGAGCTTTGGAGGCTCTAGGTATTTCCTGACCTTCATTGATGATTTCAGTCGTTACACTGATGTGTACTTCGTTCCTTCCAAGGACCAGTTCTTTGATAGGTTCAAGGAGTTCAAGGCCATGGTGGAGAACCAGACTGGCAAGAAGATCAAGGCGCTGCGCAGCGATCGCGGTGGAGAGTACCTGAGCAAGGAGTTCCAGGACTACCTCACAGTAGCTCGCATCAAGGTGCCGCGTACCGCTCCGTACTCGCCGCAGCAGAACGGTATAGCAGAACACGTCAACCGTACCATTGTGGAGTCGGCGCGCTCCATGCTGCACGCGGCTCGGCTGACCTACGACTTTTGGACTGAGGCCGTGAGCACTACAGTCTACATCAAGAACCGCAGTCCAACTAAGGCGCTAGAGCAGATGACGCCGTACGAGGAGTGGTTCGGCAAGAAACCGAGTGTGGGTCATTTCCGAGCATTTGGCAGCCTGGCGCACATGCACGTGCCCAAGGAGAAGCGGCAGAAATAGGACACAAAGAGTGCGCAGATGCTGATGACTGGCTACGACGTGGCAAGCAAGGCCTATGAGAGGGATACAGGCCACGTCATCATCTCCAGGGATGTCGTCTTCAATGAGAGCAACGTAATCGGTACCAACATTGTCTGTGAAGAGGCAGCAGAACCAGCAGCTAACGAGACAGTGGGAGCAGAAATCCTTCCTGACCCACTCTCTCCCGATCCTTCCTCTACTGTGACAGTGGGAGAATCACTCTACTCTCCCATGTCTGATCCAGCAGATACAACAGCCTCACCGGCAGAAGCAGAGGAGGAAGATGTAGCACCACCAGCAGCAGCAGTTGTACCAGCAGCACCGCGCCAACCGCCCACTAACACTCCACCACCAGGTCGCAGGTACCCTCTTAGGGTGCGTTACAAGCCTGGTGAGCGTGGCCATTTCTAGATGCTGCAGAAACCAGAACAGATGAACGTCGCAGATGTAGCAGATTCAGATCAGCCAACGTCATACAAGGAGGCCATGACTGCACCAGACGCAGCAGATTGGGCGCAAACCGTGCAGCAGGAGATACAGTCGCAGCTGGACAATGGCACGTGGGAGCTGACTGAGCGTCCACCTGGGCGTAAGGTGATCTAGTGCAAGTGGGTGTTCAAGAAGAAGCGAGGAGCAGATGGTAACCTGGAAGAGTACAAGGCGAGGCTGGTCGCCAAGGGCTACTCGCACCAGGAGGGCATCGACTACACAAAAACTTTTGTCCCTGTTGCAAAGTTTGCCTCTGTGCGCATGCTCCTCTCTTATGCAGCAGCTGAGGATTTCGAGGTTCACCACATGGATGTCAAGACGGCATTCTTGAATGGTGACTTGGAGCAGGAGATCTACATGGAGCAGCCGGAGGGGTTCGTCATGAATGGCCAGGAGCACCTGGTTTGCAAGCTGTAGATGTCGTTGTATGGCCTCAAGCAAGCGTCGCGTGCTTGGAACCAGAATTTGGATACGGCGTTGCAGTGCATGGGGTTTTAGCGCAGCGAGTGTGACTACAGCGTTTATCGCTGGCAGCATGAGCATGAGATCCTCATCATCATTGTGTATGTGGATGACATGCTCCTCCTTTCCAACAGCATGTCTGTACTACAGGAGTTCAAGGAGGCGATGCAGGAGCGCTTCCAGATGTCTGATCTCGGGGAGGCGTCATACTTCCTCGGCATCCAGATCATGCGCGACCGCAAATCACGCTCTCTCTCACTACAGCAGAGTCGCTACATCAAGGACGTCCTACAGCGGTTCGGCATGGCAGAGGCCAAACCCATCGGCACGCCGCTGGAGACGCGGCAGTACCTCGTGAGCTTCAGTGGAGAAGCAGATGCAGCTGAGCGGCAGAAGTACTAGAGCGCCGTCGGCAGTCTTATGTACCTGATGGTGGCAACCAGGCCTGACCTCGCACAGGCTGTGAGCGCTGTGAGCCAGCACATGGCGAATCCCGGACCTGAGCACCAGAAGGCAGTGAAGCGGATCTTCCGCTACCTTGCTGGAACCATCAACGTCGGCATCACCTACAACGGCAACGACAACAGCATCATCGGCTACACAGATGCAGATTGGGCTTCAAATCCTGAGACCCGCAAGTCCATCTCCGGACATGTGTCTCTCATGAATGGAGGTGCCATCAGCTAGTGCAGCTAGCGACAGGTAGTCATGGCCACCTCGAGCACAGAAGCTGAGTACGTCTCTCTCAGCTTTGGAACCAAGGAAGCAGTTTGGCTCCAGCGTCTCATGGCAGAGATGAGTGGGAGTGTAGCAGTTCCAGTTCCTGTGCGCGTCGACAACCAGAGCGCAATCGCACTCGCCAAGAATCCTGAGCACCATGCACACACCAAGCACATTGACATCGCATATCACTTCATTAGGCACATGGTGCAGGAGGGTGCTATCAAGCTGGAATTTACTCCAACCAGCAGGCAGGTCGCTGATTTCTGCACCAAGCCAGTGACCCGTGAGAAGCAGCAGTTCTGCATGAAGGCATGTGGACTGTTTCAGGTCCATAGGAGCAAGTTCCAGGAAACTTCCAGATGCCTGCTCCGATCGTCAATCCGTCTTCACAGATCAGGTGGCAAATTATCTATGGTCCAAGTTTCAGGCCGATCCAACGGTCGGATTGGGAGATATCAATTTTCGAAGTTCTAGGGGTCATGGACCGCCGATGTCTGGGTGGCCATGGGCGATGGCTCCATGCCTTAGCTTGAGAAAAGAAAAAGGCAAGAGGTCTAGGGTCAAGACCTGATGGGAGAAATATCCAAAAAGGTCCTTGGTCTTAGGATTGCCTTGTTAGAGTGTGCTGACTAGGATAAAGGTACCTCACCTTACTTTTTAGGTGAGGCGAGATCCTTGTGTGCTAGCCATGGACACATGGCGATTCTCCATGNGTTTGTGGGTGATGTGACCACTTGGAGTGTGCCATGAGAGCATTCTCTAGCTCTCTAGGTCGTGTGTGACTGGTCAGCCTGATTGTTGGGCTGATTTCCTCCCTTGTGTGAGATTGTGGACTCTAGTGTGTGAGCCTTAGCCTCCATGGCTAAGTGGTGTGGCTTGTGAGAGGGCTGACTTGCCCAAGCTCTAGCTCTAGCTCTATATGTACTCCATCATTTTGAGTGATTTAACAACCATTCTTCAGTACAACTGATGCCCTTTCAGTCCCACATGCTCGTTGCTCCAAGGCTCTCTCTCTCCTCCAGTTCCAACACTTTTGTATTGAGAAAGGAGCCATCCGGCTTAATTTCAGGTCTACAAGAGCAAGTTCCAGGAAACTATCAGATGCCTGATCTGATCGTCAATCCGACTTCATCATTGGAAAGATCACATGGCAAAATATCTACGGTCCAAGTTTCAAGCTGATCCAACAGTTGGATTGAGAGATATGAATTTTTAAAGCTTCTGGGATCATGGACCGCCTGTGTTTGAGTGACCATGGGCGATGGCGCCATGCCTTAGCCTGAGAAAAGAAAAAGGGCAATAGGTCCAGGGTCAAGATCTGATGGGAGAAATATCCAAAAAGGTCCTAGATTCTTGGATTACCTTGTTAGAGTGTGCTGACGAGGAAAAAGGTACCTCCTCATACTTTTGTAGGTGAGGTGAGATCCTTGTGTGCTAGCCATGGACACATGGCGATTCTCCATGGGATTGTGGGTTATCTGACCACTAGGAGTGTGCCATGAGAACATTTTCTAGCTCTCTACGTTGTGTGTGAATGGTTAGCGTGATTGCTAGGCTGATTTCTTCTCTTGTGTGAGATTATGGACTCTAGTATGTGAGCCTTAGCCTCCATATCTAAGTGGTTTGGCTTGTTAGAGGGCTTACTTGTCCAAGCTCTAGCTCTATATGTACTCTAACATTTTGAGATATTCAATAACCATTCTTCAGTACAACTGATGCCCTTTTTGTCCCACATGCTCACTGCTCCAAGGCTCTCTCTCCTCTAGTTCCAACATTTAGTATCAGAGCCAAGTTCTTCCAAATTCAGCTAGTATAGGCCGTCACTTTGAAAGTAACAGGTTAGGGTCAATCCTTGACAAAATTTGACGATCTACCACTAGAGCTCAAGATCGCGAAGATCCAATAGTCGGATTGAGCGTTATACTCAAAACGAGGTCGGCCAGGGCTACACTCTTCTCTATGAGGAAGACTGTCACCTTCTGATTACCATAACTCTCTTGGTTCTTTGTCAAATTTAAACTGTATTATATGCCAATTCTAGTATTTTTTCTAAGCTTCCCATTGGTGTAAAGATATTTGCATTCCATTGGTTCATTTGGAAATAATGCCGTTTACAAACTGGCTGGCCAGAGTTGGAATAGGAGCAGAAGCATACCCTGTTTTCAAGAGGGCATATCTTTCAAAATCCCCTATTGATGACCCTGTTTTATGGATCAATCTCAAAGATTTTGAGCTGCATTTTTCAGTGGTGGTCTCCATTTCTTCAAATTCCCAGTCTTTTGGCATCTACAGTCTATTTTTTGTCAGACAGATGTCTCTTAGAAGTAGGAGCAGAAGCAGGGAGAGCACTGCCACCCAAGGGCAGTGTTTGAGTATCACCAAAGCTCAAAACAGCAGCAGCAGGCATGGTCACTATAGCCCAGCCCTTGGAGAGGCTGGAAGGATGCGCCAACCTCACATTTTGGAAGATCCGTACTCGCCTCTTTTTGGAGGAGAGGGATTTGTGGCAGGTGATGAGCGGCGACGAGTGCACTCCACCTCCACAGGCAAAAGGCATCACCACAGTGCAGGTGGTGGAGGGGAAGATGTCGCAAAAAGATGCAGTAGATGCAAGTTCATCTACAACTACAACAGTGGCATATGAGGAGTGGAAGAAGAAGGGCAGGTAGGGTTATAAGCTCCTTGTTACCACCATCTCCAATTCGCATCTTTAGTATGTGAGTGACAAGGCTACTGCAAAAGAGGGGTATGACGCATTATGCAAGAAGTATGAGAGCATGGATCCTGCATTTCTCATGCTTTAGTAGGAGAAGATGATGGTATTGAAAGTGCAGGGTGACGAAGGGATGGAGGCATACTTAGACAGGGCAGAGGAGCTGGCAAAGCAGTTGAAAGCAACAGGCAATCCAATGGAAGAGGCGCGCTTCATCCTCCTCTTGCTGAGGGGACTCCCATCGAGCTACGACACAGTATGAGAGACATTGGAGTGCCAGCCGACTCTCGACCTTGACTTCATCTGCACGGACCTGGTACATGTAGAACTGTGTTAGAGTGCAACAATACGCGATGGCAGCGGCAGTGGTGAAGCAGCATTTGTGGCCACAAGCTCACATAACCAGCAGCAGCTGCAGTCTGGGCAGCAGAGAGGCAAGAAGAAAGGCATGTGCCACTACTGCTAGAAAGAGGGGCACTACAAGAAAGAGTGCTTCAAGCTCAAGAGGGACTAGAAGGAGCAGCAGCAGCAGCAGCAAAAGCATCAATCTCCACAGGAGCAACAACAACAGTCACAGTAGCGTCAGCAGCAGCAGCAGCAAAACCAGGTCCACGTGCGTCATTTTGGCAACATGAATATGGCCAAGGGGGTGTGCGACCGCCTCTTCATGGCGAAGTCGGACATGTCGTAGAAGGAGAAGGCGGATCTGGCATGGTACAAAGACTCAAGGTGTACCAAGAGCCTGACGCGTCACAAGGAGTGGTATATGCAGCTGCTCTCCATTCCTCTTCGACCAATTGCTTTGGGTGATGACTGGATGGTGTATGCTGAAGGGATTGGGATTGTGGGGATGTGGTTGGAGACACCGCGTGACATTGAAGTTGGAGTGGTCCATGGCGTGCTGTATGTACCTGATGCTGCATTGAACCTTCTCTCAGTGTCCTTTCTCACTAAGACAGGACTGCAAGTCGTCTTTGACGACGACTATGGCTACATCCTCGACACGGAAATGGGAGAGGAGTTTGCCGGGTCGGTGAAGGGAGGCGTCATATACCGCCTCTTGGGGGTGACCAAGATCCCGCGTGAGCAGAGTTTTATAATAGTGGTGCAGGCCACAGATGGCGAAATCTGGCATGTGTACTACAATCACATCGGCATGTGCTTCTTGCAGCAACTTCAAACAAAGCAGATGGTGCGTGACTTGCCCACCATCTCTAACTTTGAGCAGCAGTTGGAGGGGAAGCAGTATCGCGAGGCATTTTTGGGAGTAAAGGGGAGCATGCAAAGGAGGTACTGGAGCTGGTCCATACAGACTTGTATGGCCCGATGCAGACCTAGAGCTTTGAAGGCTCTATGTATTTTCTCACCTTCATGATGATTTCAGCCGTTACACTACTATGTACTTCCTTTCCTCCAAGGACTAGTGCTTTGACAGGTTCAAGGAGTTCAAGGTAATGGTGGAGAACCAGACTGGCAAGGAGTGTTGACCTGATATGCTCCTTGTCCATCGCTGACATTTGGACAGGCACACGATGGACTAGGCATGCACTGCTCCTTTGGAATAAGTCCCCTAAGTCTGGTCCAGACAGACAAGGCATGCGTTGCTCCTTTGGAGCAAGTCTCCTTGGTCTAAACTGGATAGTATAGCCAGTAAACACTACCTAGGATAACTCCTTGTGGCTTAGACGTTCCAGAGTTAGTCTCTTGAGCGAGAGGTCACTAGGTCAAATCCCAGCCCAATGACTACTTTTTCTTTGTGACCAAAAGGGGGACAGGAAGTTTTTAAGAGACATCTTAGAACATTCCAAGGTATTTCTTGGTGGCTAGTGTCATAAGAAGCGCCATGTAGGCAAGGGGGATGAAGCAATCCAGATTTCCCCCAAAGTGACTCCTCCAAGGAGCCATTGTACGCCTAGGCCAGATGCTGGCTCTATGATTATAAGAACCTGTCAGTTGCCTGTCATTGAGTAGAGTTCTTACCTTTGAGACTCCTCACAGAGTTGTCCACCAGAGGCAACACTAAAGAAGCATTGGTTGGTCTAAACCCCAGGAGTTAGCTCCTCGCGCGAAAGTCACCAGGTACTAAGGACACAGTGTAAGGAAGTGATTCATATGAACTGCTCAGTGTGGAACCTTGGCTCTGAGGGTGATATCACCTCTTGATTGCAATACCAAGACCGGTCGGTGGGAACCATTCTGTCGGAACCCGTTTTCTAGTCCGTCGCCTCACGCAGGTTGACAAAGGATTATGGACCCACACTGACTAGTTGTAAGGTACGCTTCCATGTACTCTCTCATCCTCTCTATCTTGCAGCACACATCAGCTCCATCAGGTCCATCTGTTCCATCTGCTCCATCAGCTCGAACAACGGATGCTGGCACTTAGCGAACAAGGGCCAAGAAAAGCTCTACCCTTGGAGATACGGCCCTTCGGCCCTAACCAGGATAAGCTCTTTCCTTGGAGGCACAATCCTGGGTTTGCTAGTGTGCGTTCTTCTCTATTTTCAGGTGATCAACGGCCAAGGGGTAAGCAACAGATCTGCACCTTCTAAACCGGTAGTAGAGAACAGCCTACATCAGCCTACATTGGCCTCAACAAAGCAAAAAAATAGAGAAGCAGAGAAGCAGTGTGACGACACCCACGACGCTCACTCTTGAGCAGGTCAACAGTGGGATATCAAAGTTCACAGGGATAGGTTTTCCCTTGTGGAAATGGCAATTTGAGATTGTCATGAGGATGCATGGCTACTAGGAGATATTCCTTGGAGAAGAGGTTGAACCTCCAAAAACAGATGCTGGATATGAAGCATGGAGTGTCAAAAATGACATGGCGCTTGCGGTTCTTGTGATATCAGTGCATGAGTCACAGCATGTCCACCTCCAAGGTATCACGTATGCATCAAAGGCTTATGAGAAGCTTGCACGCGTACACCAATCAATGGCTCTTGCAAATCGCCTCTTCATTCTTCAAAAGCTCATTTCGATGAGGGTGAGCAAGGGAGAATTGATTCCGGACTTCCTATTGCAGTTTGAAGGACTGCTGCAGTAAGTAACCCAAATGAACTGGGAAATCGACACCAACATGCAGGCCATGATCCTCCTCATGGCGCTACCTGAAAGCTGGGGACCTCTGATCATCGTCTTTGGCGGTTGGAAGGAAGAGGATTTGACGTATGAGGCGGTGTCCGAGTACGTACGCATTGAGACCATGCGTCGTAGCGGTAGTGAGTCTAACATTTCAGCCTATACTGCACAGTACGGTGGTCATGGCAACAACTCCTCTTCTGGTTAGAGCGGTAGGAGAAACTGTGGGATGGAGGAAACGGTAATGGTGGCGGTGGAAAGGGTTCAAAGCGTCTTGGGAAGTGCCATAACTGTGGCAAACGTGGGCATTGGGTACGGGAGTGTAGGGCTCCCAAGAAGGAAGACAGAGATCATGGTGGTAGAAATGAGGGCAAAGGAAAGGGTAAGAAGGAGTTGACGAACATGATGGCTGAGAGCGTGCCGGTAACCAAGGGAGCGGCACTGCTCAAGAGTGGAGTCTACGGGCTCGACTCTGGCACGAACCACCACTCTTCAAGGGAGAAGGATGGATTCGTCTCCATTGGGGATACTGAACATCGCTTCAGGTGTGCCAATGACAGCCTTGTCCATGCACAAGGCGAGGGAGATAAGTTGATCAGTATCAATGTGAACGGTGCTGAAAAAGACTTGAAGCTGGAGAACGTCGTCTACATGCCGTCTTTTACAGCAAGCCTCTTCTCAATGTCCAAAATCACGGACCATGATATGACGGTTGTCTTCACGGAGGAGGAGGCCGTAATTCTCAAGAACAAGGACATCAAGATCTCCTCTCCCAAGGAGTGTCTTGTCGGACAGGTCCCAAGAGTTGATGGACTCTACGTGCTACAGACCAAACCCCTTGAGAGTACGAATGAGGCATATGCGGCGGTTGAAGAGTCTGAGTCTCCAAAGCCTGATATTACACCACAAGCCATCACCATGGCGGCCAACTCCATCGACACAGATGCTGAGCTGTGGCACAGGCGGTTTGGCCATGTTGCCGACAGCACACTGCAAGCTATACAGCAGTACGAAGTGGTTCATGGGATGGAGGGATGCAAGGCCAAGGATGAGGGAAAGTGCAAAAAACTATATGAGCCATGCCTCCAAGGCAAGGCAAAGAGAAAGTGCTTTGAGCGTAATGGACAACATGCGGTAGCAATCTTGGACCTGATTCACTTTGATGTGTACGGACCATTCTGCACCCCTTCGAGGGCGATAACAAGTATTTCTTGACCTTCATCGATGACCACAGTCGCAAATTATGGATTTACTTCCTCAAGACAAAGGGAGAGGTCATGGAGAAGCTGCAAGAGTTTGTCGTAATGGTAGAGCGACAGACAAGTAAGAAGGTCAACGGTGGTGAGTACGAGGTGTGTAAAGACTGGTTGAGCCAATACGGTATCAACCACCAGACCTCCACTTCTTACACCTCCCAGAGTAATGGCATTGCCAAACGGATGAACCAGATGATCCTTGGCATGATATGAAGCATGTTTTTTTATGCCAAACTCCCACCTCGCTTCTGGGCTGAAGCTGCAAGATTTGCTTGCTACCTTGTGAATCTCACTCTAGCAGCCGCGCTTGGAAGGCGTAGTAAGAAGCAGCAAGAGAAGCAGTTCAGGATGCCACAGGATGCCACAGGAGGTCAAGGAAGAAGCCAGACGCCTCACACTTGAGGGTCTTTGACTGTACTGCCTGGACAAAGATCCAAGCAGGAGAAGGAAGTGGCAAGCTGGATGCACGTGCTCGCAAGTATGTAATGGTCGGATACGACATTGCACACAAGGCATACAGGCTGTGGGACCAAGCGGCTGGAAAGCTCATCAGGAGTCGAGATGTCGAGTTTGAAAAAAGGACCCTTTGCAAGGGAGAGTCACTGGATCCTGTCCATGCTCCCAAATCAGGAGAGTGGGTTGTATTGCTCGAGTCAGGTGATCAGGCACCTGAGAACTGGCAGATGGTTCCAATGAAGGATGGTACTACTGGGAGAGTAGCTATGCAGGCTGACACAGCGATGAACAATGACCGTGAATCTGAGTCGTCCAAGGCCTCTGAGCCAAACTCAAAGGCGCGTGGCTCTTCTTCACATAACGGATCACTAGGAGCGCAAGAGCAAAAGAAGTAACTAAGCCTTGAAGTTCCACCAGTAATACTCCGGCGTAATACGCGCCAGAAGAAGTCTCCGTCCAAGTATGATGCTGAGAGTACGGAATGGACCAGACTTAGCTGGTCATGCTTGGCTCAAGGAGAGCCTGTGACCGTAACGGAGGCTTTGAACATGCCACATGCGGCCAAGTGGAAGGAGGTAGTGGATAGTGAATTCGCATCCATTGAAGAGAACGGAACATGGGTTCTGGTGGACAGGCCCCAAACGTACACATGGTGGGATCAAAGTGGGTACTCCAGAAAACGTTCAAGCAGGATGGTACTATCGACAAGTATAAGGCAAGAGTTGTGGCGAAGGGGTTTTCCCAGCGTACAGGCTCAGAGTATGCGGAGACCTTCGCGCCTGTCGTCACCTTTGCCTCTATCAGATCCATGTTGGGCATCGCTACTGCAAAAGATCTGGAGGTCCACCAGATGGACATCAAGACAATTTTCCTCTACGGGAAGCTAGATAAAGAAGTGCTAATGGAAGGACCCGAGGGAGTGAAAGCTCCAAAGGGCAAGGTTTATAAAAAGGTCAAAGTACTCTACAGGCTGAAACAGGCCCGAAAGATGTGGTACAAGGAGATGGACGGCTTCATGGCCGGGCTCACCTTCACGTACTGCCAGAATGACCCTATTGTCTATGTGCGGGAGGATGAGCAAGGCTTGATGCTGGTTGTACTGTACGTGGATGACCTAATCATCTTCTCGTCATCAGTCGAGCTGTTGAACAAGCTGAAAACAGATCTCAGCAACAGGTTCAAGATGAAGGACATGGGTCCGCTCGAGTTCTACCTCGGAATAGCCGTCCAGCGTAATCGAGCAGCAGGCACCATCGAGCTGAACCAGACCAAGTACAGCATGGAGTTCCTCAAGTGCTACAACATGGAGGATTGCAAGCCCATCAGCACACCCATGAAAACAGACATCAAGCTCTCCTCCTCCATGAGCCCCAACACGGAAGCAGAATGGCATGAGATGGAGAACATTCCCTACCACTCTGATGTTAGCAGCCTCATGTACGCCATGGTGGGAACACACCCTGATATTTGCTATGCTATGGAACAAGTGAGCAGGTTTGTGGTCAATCCAGGGCCATAGTACTGGCAAGCAGTCAAGCGCTTCATGCACTATCTACAGAAGACACGACACATGGGACTCCAGTTTTAACCCACTACGGCTGGTGTACTACACAGATAACGACCGGGGAGGAAGAATTGATGACACAAAGTCCACCTCGGGTTTTGTATACCTCCTGAACGGTGGTGCAGTCTCCTGGGCAAGCAGAAAGCAAGACTATGTCTCCCTCTCTACCGCTGAGGCAGAGTACATCACTTTGTCAGATGCATGCAAATAGACACAGTGGCTACGCAGTTTGCTTACTGAGATGAAAGTGCCACCAATGGAAGCAACAGAGGTCCGCATCGACAATAAAAGTGCCATGAAAATGGCTCAGGATGATGTCATCTCCAGGCGGACCAAGGACATCGACATCAGGTACCACTACTCACGCGACCTGGTCGCAAAGGAGATCGTGGACCTGGAATAGGTGAAGATCAAGAAGATGCTCGCAGATTGTATGACAAAGGCGCATGACAGCGAATTGCACTCTACAAGTACTCGAGGCATCGTTATGGTCAATGTAGCGGACGAAGACTGAGGCCAAGACTGCTGGAGAGATCTCATAGCTAATGGACAGCGAAGCAAGGGAGAGTTTGTTTACCTGATATGCTCCTTGTCTATAGCTGACATTTGGGCAGGCACAGGACAGACGAGGCATGCACTTCTCCTTTGGAGTAAGTTCCCTAAGTCTGTTCCAGATAGACAAGACATGCACTGATCGTTTGGAGCAATTCCCCTTGGTCTAAACCGGAAAGTATAGCTAGAAAACACTACCTAGGACAACTACTTATGGCTTAGACATTCCGGAGTTCTCTGGAGCAAGAGGTCAATGGGTCAAATACCAGCCCAGTGACTAATTTTGTTTGTGACCAAAAGGGGGACAGGAAGGTTCTAAGAGACATCTTAGAACATACCAAGGTCCTTCTTGGTGGCTGGTGCCACTTGGCAGTTACAGGGAGCGCCATGTAGGCAAGGGGGATGATGCAATCCAGATTGCTCCCAAAGTGGCTCCTCCAAGGAGCCACTACGCGCCTAGGCTAGAGGCTGGCTGTAGGACTATAAGAACCTGTTAGTTGCCTGTCATTAAGTACTTTTCTTTCCTTTGAGACTCCTCACAGAGTTTTCCACCAGAGGCAGATACTAAAGAAGCATTGGTTGGTCTAAGCCCCAGGAGTCAGCTCCTCGCGCGAAAGTGACCTGGTGCTAAAGACACAGCGCAAGGAAGTGATTCATATGAACTGCTTAGTGTGGAACCTTGGCTCTGAGGGTGATATAACCTCTTGGTTGCAATACCAAGAGCGGTCGGCGGGAACCATTGTGTCGGAACCTGTTTTCTAGACCGTCCACTTAGGCAGGTTGACAAGGAGTTCCCGAACTACCTTACAGTACTTGGCATCAAGGTACAGCATACCACGCCATACTCGCTGCACCAAAACGGTGTAGCAAAACATGCCAACCGCACCATCGTTTAGTCGGTACATTCCATACTGCACGCGGCTCGGCTCACATACGACTTTTGGACTGAAGCAGTATTGGATCTGGAGGAGAGAGGGAGTCTTGGAGCAGTGAGCATATGGGACTGAAAGGGCATTTGTGGTGCTGAAGATTAATTATTGAATCCCTCAAAATGATGGAGTACATATAGAGCTAGAGCTTGGGCAAGTCAGCCCTCTCACAAGCCACACCACTTTGCCATGGAGGCTAAGGCTCACACACTAGAGTCCATAATCTCATACAAGAGAGGAAATCAGCCTAGGAATCAGACAAACGACTCACACATAACCTAGAGAGCTAAAAAATACTCCACAATCCCATGGAGAATCACCATGTGCCCACTTGTAGTATACAAGGATCTCACCTCACCTAAAAAGTAAGGAGAGGTACCTTTTTCCTAGTTAGTACACTCAGACAAGGCAATCCAAGAACCTAGGACCTTTTTGGATATTTCTCCCATCAGGTCTTGACCCTGGACCTCTTTCCCTTTTTCCCTTTCAAGCTAAGGCATGGAGTCATCGTCCATGGTCACCCAGACACCGACGGTCCATGATCCTGGAAACTTTGAAAATTCATCTCTTAATCCGACTGTTGGATCGGCTTGAAACTTAGACCGTAGACAATTTGTGACATGATCTTTCCTATAGTGAATCCAGATCGACAATCGGAGCACTAATATGGTAGGTTTGGGGAACGTGCTCCTATGGACCTCAAACTGAGCCGTATGGCTCCTTCTCCAACATTCTCCCATTTTGTCGCAGTGAGAGTGGGCTGAGTCCACATGCCTTCATGCAGAAGTGCTACTTCTCAGAGGTCAGAAATCAGCGACCTGCTTGCTGGTTGGAGTAAACTCTTGCTTGATAGCACCCTCCTACACCATGTGCCTGATGAAGTGATATGCGATGTCAATGGGCATGGTACGTGCATGGTGCTCAGGATTCTTGGCAAGTGTAATTGCGTTCTGGTTGTCAACGCGCACAGGAACTGGAATTGCTGCACTCCCACTCATCTCTGCCATGAGACGTTGAAGCCAAACTGCTTCCTTTGCTCCAAAACTGAGAGAGACATACTCAGCTGATGGCCCCGTCATTCATGAGGAACGCATGTCAAGAGATGGACTTGCAGTCCTCATGATTTAAAGCGCAATCTGTGTCTGTGTAGCCTATGATGATGTTGTCGTTGCCATAGTAGGTGATGCCAATGTTGATAGATCCTGCAAGGTAGCGGAAGATCCGCTTCACTGCCTTATGGTGCTCAGGTCCGGGATTGGCCATGTGCTAGTTCATAGCACTCACAGCCTGTGCAAAGTCGGGCCTGGTTGCCACCATCAGGTACATGAGAGTGCCAACGGTGCTCTGGTACTTCTGCTGCTCGGCTGTATCTGCTTCTCCACTAAAGCTCACGAGGTACTTCCGTGTCTCAAGCGGGGTGCTGATGGGTTTTTCCTCTGCCATGCCAAACCACTGCGAGACATCCTTGATATAGCGACTCTGCAGCAGCGAGAGAGGGTGTGATTTGTGGTCACGCATGATCTAGATATCGAGGAAGTATGACTCCCCCCCGAGATCAGACATATGGAAGGCTCTTGCATGGCGTCCTTGAACTCCTACAGTACTGATATGCTGTTGGAAAGGAGGAATATGTCATCCACAAAGATAATGATGATAAGGATCTCATGGTCATGCTGCTAGCGATACACACTGTAGTCTCACTCGCTGTGCGCAAATCCCATGCACTGCAATGCCGCATCAAACTTCTGGTTCCAGGCACGCGACGCTTGCTTGAAACCATACAGCTCTTCGGAAAGGAGCTGTCCGGCTCAGTTTCAGGTCCACAGGAGCAAGTTCCAGAAAACTTCCAAATGCATGCTCTGATCATCGATCCGTCTTCTTCATTGGAAAGATCAGGTGGCAAGTTATCGACGGTCCAAGTTTCAGGCTGATCCAACAGTCGGATTGGGAGATATGAATTTTCAAAGTTTCTGGGGTCATGGACCGCCGATGTCTGGGTGGCCATGGGCGATGGCAGGGTCAAGACCTGATGGGAGAAATATCCAAAAAGGNAGCAGCAGGCGTGGTAATAGCAGCCCAGCCCTTGGAGAGGCTGGAAGGATGCCCCAACTTCACATTTTGGAAGATCTGTACCCGCCTCCTTTTGGAGGAGAGGGGCTTGTGGGAGGTGGTGAGCGGCGACGAGCGCGCTCCGCCTCCACAGGCAAAAGGTATCACCGCAGCTGAGGTGGTGGCAGGGAAGATGCCACAGAAAGGTGCAGCAGATGCAAGTTCATCTACAACTGCAGCGACGGCGTATGAGGAGTGGAAGAAGAAGGACAGGCAGGCCTACAGGTTGCTTGTCAACACTATCTCCAACCCGCATCTTCAGTACGTGAGTGACTAGGCTATTGCAAAGGAGGGGTGGGACACGTTGTGCAAGAAGTATGAGAGCACGGATCCTGCATTCCTTATGTTTTTCGAGGAAAAGTTGATGGCGCTGAAAATGCAGGGTGGTGAAGGGATGGAGGTGTATCTGGACAGGGCAAAGGAGCTGGCGAAGTAGCTGAGAGCGGTCGGCAACCCTGTGGAAGAGACGCGCTTCATCCTCCTCTTGCTGAGGGGACTTCCAACTAGCTACGACACGGTGCGAGAGACGCTGGAGTGCCAGCCAACTCTCGACCTCGACTTCATCTGCACACACCTGGTGCAGGTGGAACTGCATCGCAATGCCGCAAAATGAAATGGTGGTAACAGAAGTAGTGAAGGAGCTTTTATGGCGATGGACTCACGCAACCAGCAGCAGCAGCAGTCCGGGCAGCAGAGAGGCAAGAAGAAGGGCAAGTGCCATTATTGCCAGAAAGAGGGGCACTACAAGAAAGAGTGCTTCAAGTTCAAGAGGGACCAAAAGGAGCAGCAGCAGCTGCTGCAAAAGCAGCAATCTCCACAGCAACAGGAGCAGCAGTCACAGCAACGTCAGCAGCACCAGCAGGAGCAGTAGCAGAACCAGACCGGCTTGTGCCATTTTGGCAACATGAACGTGGCCAAGGAGGTGCGCGACCGCCTCGTCATGGCGAAGTCTGACATGTCAAAAAAGGAGAAGGCGGATCTGGCGTGGTACAAAGACTCTGGTTGTACCAAGAGTCTGACGCACTACAAGGAGTGGTTTACACAGTTGCTGTCCATCCCTCCCCGTCCTATCGCTTTGGATGATGATCGGGTGGTGTATGCTGAAGGGATTGGGATTGTGGAGATGTGGTTGGAGACCCCGCATGGCATTGAAGTGGGAGTGTTCCATGGCGTGCTGTACGTACCTAATGCTACGCTCAATCTTCTCTCAGTGTCCTCTCTCACCAACACAGAACTGCGTGTCCTCTTTGATGACGACTATGGCTACATCCTCGACAAGGAAACAAGAGAGGAGTTGGCCAGGTCGGTGAAGGAAGGCGACATGTACCGCGTACTGGGGGCAACCAAGATCCCACGTGAGCTAAGTCTTGCAGCAGTGGTGCAGGCAACAGATGGCGAGATCTGGCATGCGCGCTACGGCCACATCGGCATGCGCACCTTGTAGCAGCTTCAAGCAAAGCAGATGGTACGTGACCTGCCTACCATCTCTAACTTTAAGCAGCAGTTGTGCATCGGCTGTTTGGAGGGGAAAGAGCACCGGGAGGCGTTCTCTGGAGCAGGGGAGCGTGCGAAGGAGGTGTTGGAGCTGGTCCACACGCACTTGTACGGACCGATGCAGACCCAGAGCTTTGGAGGCTCTAGGTATTTCCTAACCTTCATTCATGATTTCAGCCATTATACTGCTGTGTACTTCCTTCCTTCCAAGGACCAGTGCTTTGACAAGTTCAAGGAGTTCAAGGCCATGGTGGAGAACCAGACTGGCAAGAAGATCAAGGCGCTGTGCAGCGATCGCGGTGGAGAGTACCTAAGCAAGGAGTTCCAGGACTACCTCGCAACGGCTGGCATCAAGGCGTAGCGTATCGCGCCGTACTCGCCGCAACAGAACAGTGTAGCAAAACGCACCAACCGTACCATTGTGGAGTCGGCGCGCTCCATGCTGCACGCGGCTCGGTTGACCTACGACTTCTGGGCTGAAGCCGTGAGCACTGCGGTCTACATCAAGAACCGCAGTCAAACTAAGGTGCTGGAGCAGATCACGCCGTACGAGGTGTGGTTTGGCAAGAAACCGAGCGTGGGTCATCTCCGAGCATTTGGCAGCCTGGCGCACATGCACGTGCCCAAGGAGAAGCGGCAGAAATGGGACGCAAAGAGTACGCAGATGCCGATGATTGGCTACGACGTGGCAAGCAAGGCCTATTGCCTCTACGAGAGGGATACAGGCCACGTCATCATCTCCAGGGATGTCATCTTCAACGAGAGCAACGTCATCGGCACCAACATTGTCTGTGAAGAGGCAGCAGAACCAGCAGCTGAGGAGACAGTGGGAGCAGAAATCCTTCCTGACCCAGTCTCTCCCGATCATTCCTCTACTGTCACAGTGGGAGAATCACTCTACTCTCCCATGTCTGATGCAGCAGATACACCAGCCACACTGGCAGAAGTAGAGGAGGGAGATGTAGCACCACCATCAGCAGCAGTTGTGCCAGGAGCACCGCGCCAGCCGCCCGCTAATACTCCAGCACCAGGTCGTAGGTACCCTCTTAGGGTGCGTTACAAGCCTGGTGAGCGCGGCCATTTCTGGATGCTACAGAAACCAGAACAGATGAACGTCGCAGTTGCAGCAGATTCAGATGAGCCAACATCATACAAGGAGGCCATGGCTGCACCGGATGCAGCAGATTGGGTGCAAGCCGTGCAGCAGGAGATACAGTCGCAGCTGGACAAAGGCACTTGGGAGCTGACTGAGCGTCCACCTGGACGTAAGGTGATCAAGTGCAAGTGGATGTTCAAGAAGAAGCGGGGAGCAGATGGTAACCTGGAAAAGTACAAGGCGAGGCTGGTCGCCAAGGGCTACTCGCAGCAAGAGGGCATCGACTACACAGAAACTTTTGCCCCTGTTGCAAAGTTTGCCTCTGTGCGCACGCTCCTCTCTTATGCAGCAGCTGAGGATTTCCAGGTTCACCACATGGATGTCAAGACGGCATTCTTGAATGGTGACTTGGAGGAGGAGATCTACATGGATTAGCCGGAAGGGTTCGTCATGGATGGCCAGGAGCACCTGTTTTGCAAGCTGCACAAGTCGTTGTATAGTCTCAAGCAAGCGTCGCGTGCTTGGAACCAGAAGTTGGAAGCAACGTTGCAGTGCATGGGGTTTGAGCGCAGCAACTGTGACTACAGCGTGTATCGCTGGCAACATGAGCATGAGATCCTCATCATCATTGTGTATGTGGATGGCATACTCCTCCTTTCCAACAGCATGTCTGCACTGCAGGAGTTCAAGGAGGCCATGCAGGAGCGTTTCCAGATGTCTGATCTCGGGGAGGCATCATACTTCCTCAGCATCCAGATCATGCGTGACCGTAAATCACGCTCTCTCTCGCTACATCAGAGTCGCTACATCAAGGACGTCTTGCAGCGGTTTGGCATGGCAGAGGCCAAACACATCGGCACGCCGCTGGAGACGCGGCAGTACCTCGTGAGCTTCAGTGGAGAAGCAGATGCAGCTGAGCGGCAGAAGTACTCGAGCGCCGTCGGCAGTCTTATGTACCTGATGGTGGCAACCAGGCTTGACCTCGCACAGGCTGTGAGCACTGTGAGCCAACACATGGCTAATCCCAGACCAGAGCACCAGAAGGCAGTGAAGTGGATCTTCCGCTACCTTGCTAAAACCATCAACGTCGGCATCACCTACAACGGTAACGACAATAGCATCATCGGCTATACAGATGCAGATTGGGCTTCAAATCCTGAGACCCGCAAGTCCATCTCTGGACATCTGTTTCTCATGAATGGAGGTGCCATCAGCTGGTGCAGCAAGCGACAGGTGGTCGTGGCCACCTCGAGCACAGAAGCTGAGTACGTCTCTCTCAGCTTTGGAGCCAAGCAGTTTGGCTCCAGCGTCTCATGGCAGAGATGAGTGGGAGTGTAGCAGTTCCAGTACCTGTGCACGTCGACAACCAGAGCGCAATCGCACTCGCCAAGAATCCTGAGCACCATGCACGTACCAAGCACATTGACATCGCATATCACTTCATCAGGCACATGGTGCAGGAGGGTGGTATCAAGCTGGAGTTTACTCNAACCAGCAGGCAGGTCGCTGATTTCTGCACCAAGCCAGTGACCCGTGAGAAGCAGCAGTTCTGCATGAAGGCATGTGGACTCAGCCCACTCTGACTGCGGCAAAGTGGGAGATTATTGGGAAAGGAGCCGTCCGGCTCAGTTTTAGGTCCACAGGAGCAAGTCCCAGGAAACTTCCAGATGCCTTCTTCGAAAATCAATCCGTCTTCACCATTTCAAAGATCAGGTGGCAAATTATCTACGGTCCGAATTTCAGGCCGATCCAACGGTCAGATTGGGAGATATGAATTTTCGAAGTTTGAGGGGTCATGGACCGCCGATGTCTGGGTGGCCATGGGCGATGGCTCCATGCCTTAGCCTGAGAAAAGAAAAAGGCAAGAGGTCCAGGGTCAAGACCTGATGGGAGAAATATCCAAAAATGTCCTTGTTCTTAGGATTGCCTTGTCAGAGCGTGCTGACTAGGATAAAGATACCTCTCCTTACTTTTTAGGTGAGGTGAGATCCTTGTGTGCTAGCCATGGACACATGGCGATTCTCCATGGGTTTGTGGGTGATGTGACCACTAGGAGTGTGCCATGAGAGCATTCTCTACCTCTCTATGTCGTGTGTGACTGGTCAGCCTGATTGTTAGGCTGATTTCCTCCCTTGTGTGAGATTGTGGACTCTAGTGTGTGAGCCTTAGCCTCCATGGCTAAGTGGTGTGGCTTGTGGGAGGGCTGACTTGCCCAAGCTCTAGCTCTATATGTACTCCATCATTTTGAGTGATTTAACAACCATTCTTCAGCACAACCGATGCCCTTTCAGTCCCACATGCTCGCTACTCCATGGCTCCCTCTCTCCTCCAGATTCAATAACAGCGACTTTTGCAGCTTACAAACTAAGTGTTCCTGGCCATCCATGATGAATCCCTCCAGCTGCTCCATGTAGATCTCCTCCTCCAAGTTTCAGGCCGATCCAACGGTCGGATTAAGAGATTTGAATTTTCGAAGTTTCTAGGGTCAGGGACTGCCGATGTCTGGGGGACCATGGGTGATGGCTCCAAGCCTCAGCCTGATAAAAGAAGAAGGCAAGAGGTCCAGGGTCAAGACCTGATGGGAGAAATATCCAAAAACGTCCTTGGTCTTAGGATTGCCTTGTCAGAGTGTAGTGACTAGGATAAAAGTACCTCTCCTTATTTTTTAGGTGAGGTGAGATCCTTGTGTACTAGCCATGGACACATGGCTATTCTCCATGGGTTTGTGGGTGATGTGACCACTAGGAGTGTGCCATGAGAGCATTCTGTAGCACTCTAGGTCGTGGGTGACTGGTCAGCCTGATTGTTAGGCTGATTTCCTCTCTTGTGTGAGATTGTGGACTCTAGTGTGTAAGCCTTAGCCTCCATGGGTAAGTGGTGTGGCTTGTGAGAAGGCTGACTTGCCCAAGCTCTAGCTCTATATGTACTCCATCATTTTGAGTGATTCTATAACCATTCTTTAGCACAAGAGATGCCCTTTCAGTCCCACATGCTCGCTGCTCCAAAGCTCCCTCTCTTCTCTAGTTCCAACAATTCCAGCCTAGTGACTAATTTTCTGTGTGACCAAAAGGGGGACATGAAGCTTCTTAAAGCCATCTTAGAACAACCCAAGATCCTTCCTGGTAGTTGGCACCACTTGGCGGTCATAGGGAGTGCCATGTAGGCAGGGGAATAATGTAATCTAGATTGTCGCCAGAGTGTTTTATCCAAGGAGCCACTACGCGCCTAGTCTAGAGGCTAGCTTTAGGAGTATGAGAACCTGTCAGTTGCTTGACATTGAGTATAGTTCTTACCTTTAAGACTCTTCACATAAATGTCCACCAGAGGCAGATAGTAAAGAAGTATTGGTTGCTCCATGTCCCAGGAGTTAGCTGCTCGGGCAAAAGTAACCACGTACTAAGGACATAGTACAAGGAAGTGATTCATATGAACTACTCAGTATGGAACCATGATTATGAGGATGATATATCCTACTAGTTGCAATACTAGGAGCGGATGGCAAGTGCATTTGTGTTGGCTTTGTTTTCTAGTCTGTTGCCTCAGGCCGGTTGATCCTCAGCGAGTACTTGGACTCCACATTGACCACGATCTAAACCACACAGACATGTGGGATAAGATTGTTCAAAAAATTAGAGAAGCGGTAGAGATATGGCGATGTTTCTATTTTATCCTCCAAACAAGACTCACAATTATCAATGCATATCTTATAGAAAAATTCCTCTTCTAGTCTGAGCTTTCAAACCCTCCATGAATCTCGCTTAGAAAAATAAATAATACCCTTCTAAGCTTCTTATCATCTCGGAAAACCGATGGTAAATTGAGATTTTTCAGTAAAAATCTAGCAATCGCACCAAGAGCAGAGGGCGATCTCGTTATGTTTTAGCCACCCACGATCATCCAAGCACAAAGTGTACTCTGTGTCTACAAACTTCTCTCACCAGGCACAGAACACTGGAAAACCCTCCCAAGAAAAACAACATCCTCTTCCAAAAAAGGACACCTTTTCCTCTCGCACTCCCTGATCCTTAAATCAAAATACATAACACAGACAAGATGGACAAAGAACCTCAAAAACTTCATACTATCAGAATCAATCATACTCCTCCCAACATTAATCATTCAAGAAATCATGCACAAATATATTGCGTACAATAGAGAAATTCTGAAGCAAAATGGTAAATCTTTCGGAGTCGATACCAGAGGCATACTACGTCGACCTTTTCCCCGATCTGGCCGTTAAACTCCCTGGATTTCATCTCCAAATAAATCTCCATCCACCCAATCCAATGACGCAATATCATCAAACAGTAAACCAATCCCTGTCACCATCCTGGAATGAGCTCATCCACAGGGAAACACTATCCGACCTTAAAACATGAAGTTTATGGTGTATGTCAGCATTCGCACAGTAATTACCCTATTTTGTCTACCGAATTAGGAAAGTAAACAATATCCTTATACCCAAAACTCTCACCAAAGAACCAGATAGGTCACTAGCCACTACACAGTTCCCGCATAAACCGATCCTAACTTTAGAAGGCTGGATCCCTGTACATATCAATGGAAATAAGTTTCTCGGTGTTTGCTCAAACACATCCAACCAAAAATGGAGAATTGAAGGGAAGAAACCGCGTCTCATGAACATATATCAAACCATCCTACTTCATCAGCTAAAGCCAATCGACTATCCAACAAAATGGAGAAGTATCCAGGACTCAGACAGCATGATCATGAATACAATGAGCACAGTGGCCATACCAGTCAAATCCAACGATGTGTATCTACGGATAGTCATTTTCAGCATTCACGTCCGCGAACAAGTGAAATTCCTTCCACTCCCTTTCATTAATATCTGTCCATTATGCAACTTACACACGAAAATATACAACATGCCTTTTACAAGTGTCCCAAGATTTGTCAAGTCATTGATGAACTTCTAATGTGCGTATCTTTTATCTCTGATATCTCCCTGACTCATCCCTTTCTCTTTCATAGCAATCATCCTCGCTTCTTATGGCGGCAAGCCCTGCAATGTATCACTTTTCATGAGATCTGGAAATATCAATGTTCAGTATCCTGAGGTACGAGACCATCGCTACGTAAACCAACAACCCTATTCTGTTGAAACATTTTCAAAGCCTTTGAAGAACACGTCAATCTCTACCTATACCAACTAACCAAAAAATTCCCAAAGAAAAAAGTCCTTGCAACAGGAGGACATTGACTATACAGAAACCTTTGCCCCTGTTGCAAAATTTGCCTCTGTATGCACGCTCTTCTCTTATGCAGTAGCTGAGGACTTCGAGATTCACCACATGGATGTCAAGACGGCATTCTTGAATGGTGACTTGGAGGAGGAAATCTACATGGAGCTGCCGGAGGAGTTCATCATGGATGACCAAGAGCACATGGTTTGCAGGTTGCAAAAGTGATTATATGGCCTCAAGTAAGCATCACGTGCTTGGAACCAGAAGTTGGATGCAGTGTTTGTTGAGAAGGAGCCATCCGGCTCAGTTTCAGGTCCTCAGGAGCAAGTTCCAAGAGACTAAAAAATGCGTGCTCCGATCGTTAATCCAAATTCACCGTTAGAACGATCAGGTGGCAAATTGTCCACATTCCGAATTTCAGATCGATCCAACAGTTGGATTGGGAGATATGAATTTTCGAAGTTTTTGGAGTCATGGAACGCCAATATCAGGGTGACCATGGGTGACGGCTCCATGCCTTAGCCAGAGAAAAGAAAAGGGCAAGAGGTTAAAGATCAAGACCTGATGGGAGAAATACCCAAAAGGGTCCTAGATTCTTGGATTGCCTTATCAAAGTGTACTGACTAGGAAAAGATATCTCTCCTTACTTTTTAGGAGAGGTGAGATCCTTGCGTGCTAGCCATGGATACATGGCGATTCTCCATGGGATTGTGGATTATTTGACCACTGGGAGTGACCATGAGAGGATTCTCTAGCTCTCTAGGTTGTGTGTGACTGGTCAGCCTGATTGCTAGGCTGACTTCCTCTCTTGTATGAGATTATGGACTCTAGTGTGTGAGCCTTAGCCTCCATGTATACGTGGTGTGGCTTGCGAGAGGGCTTACTTGCCCAAGCTCTAGCTCTATATGTACTCCATCATTTTGAGCGATTCAACAACCATTGTTCAGTACAACTGATGCCGTTTCAGTCCCACATGCTCGCTGCTCCAAGACTCCCTCTCTCCTGGAGTTCCAATATTTCGTATCAGAGCCAAGTTCTGCCAGTTTTAGCCGGCAGAGACCGTCACTTTGAAAGTGACGGGTTAGAGTCAACCTTTATTGAATTTGATGATCGACCACTCGATCTTCACGTTTGGAAGACAAGCTTTCCAACGAGCCCAAGATCTCAAAGATCCAATGATGGGATTGAGAGTTATGCTCAAAACGAGGTCGGCCATGGCTACAATCTTTTTTATGAGTAAGACTGTCACCTTGTGATGACCATAACTCTCTCGTTCCTCTGTCAAATTTAAAAAGTGGCACATGAAAATTGATGTATTCTTCCCAAGTTTTCCAACGGGAGAAACGTCGTTTAGCAACTGGCTTGTTTGAGTTGGAGTAGGAGCAGAAGCATACCTTGTTTTCAAGAGGGTATATCTTTCAAAATCCCCTCTTGATGACCCTGTTTTATGGGTCGATCTGAAAATTTTTAATCGAAATTTTCCATTGGTGGACCCAGTTTTTCCAAATTCCCAGTCAACTAGCATCTACAGTCCATTTTTTGTCAGACAGATTACTACTCAACGCTGCCACCCTAGGGTAGCGTTGAGCATCACCAAAGCTCAAAATGGCAGCAGCAAGCATGGTCATAGTAGCCCAGCCCGAGAGGCTGGAAGGACGCACCAACTTCATGTTTTGGAAGATCCGTACCCGCCTTCTTGTGGGAGGTGGTGAGCGGCGACGAGCGCGCTCCGCCTCCACAGGCGAAAGGCATCACTGCAACGCAGATAGTGACTGGGAAGACGTTGCAGAAAGATGCAGCAGATACAAGTTCATCTACAACTACAGTAGCGACATATAAGTGGAAGAAGAACAGGAAGGCTTACATGCTGCTTGTTAATACCATCTTCAACCCGCATCTTCAGTATGTGAGTGACAAGGCAACTGCAAAACAGGGGTGGAACTATGAGACCAAGGATCCTGTATTTCTCATGCTTTTGGAAGAGAAGATGATGGCATTGAAAATATAGGGTGCTGAAGGGATAGAGGCGTACTTGGACAGGGCAAAGGAATTGGCAAAGCAGCAAAAAGCGGTCGGTAACCCTGTGGAAAAGATGCACTTCATCCTCCTGTTATTGAGGAGACTCCCAATGAGTTACAATACGGTGCGAGAGACGTTGGAGTGTCAGCCGACTCTCGACCTGGACTTCATCTGCACGTACCTCGTACAAGTAGAACTACGTCGCAATGCAGCAAAGCGTAATGGCAGTGGGAGTAGTGAAGTAGTATTTCTGGCCACAAGCTCACGTAATTAGCAGCAGTAGTAATCTGGTCAGTAGAGAGACAAGAAAAAAAGGCAAAAGCCACTATTGCCAGAAAAAGGGACACTACAAGAAAGAGTACTTCAAGTTCAAGAGGGACCAGAAGGAGCAACAGCAGTAGAAGCAAAAGCAACAATCTCTATTGTAGTAATAATAGCAATCATAGCAGCGTCAGTAGTAGTAGCAGGAGCGGAACCAGACCGGCGTGTGCCATTTTGACAACATGAATGAGCCAGATGGCTCCTTTCCAAACAATCTCCCACTTTGCCGCGGTCTGAGTGGGCTGAGTCCACATGCCTTCATGCAGAACTACTGCTTCTCACTGTTGGGAAAGGAGCCATCCGCCTCAGTTTCAGGTCCACAGGAGCAAGTTCCAGGAAACTTCCAGATGCCTACTCCATTCGTTGATCCATCTTCACCATTAGAAAGATCAGGTGGCAAATTATCTACAGTCCAAGTTTCAGGCTGATCCAACGGTCGGATTGGGAGATATGAATTTTCGAAGTTTCCGGGGTTATGGACTGCCTATGTCTGGGTGACCATGGGTGATGGCTCCATGCCTTAGCCTGAGAAAAGAAAAGGGCAAGAGGTCCACGGTCAAGACCTGATGGGAAAAATATCCAGAAAGGTCCTTGGTCTTAGGATTGCCTTGTCATAGTGTACTGACTAGGATAAAGGTACCTCTCCCTACTTTTTAGGTGACGTGAGATCCTTGTTTGCTAGCCATGGATACATGGCGATTCTCCATGGGTTTGTGGGATATGTGACGACTAGGAGTATTCCATGAGAGCACTCTCTAGCTCTCTAGGTTGTGTGTGACTGGTCAACCTGGTTGTTAGGCTGATTTCCCCCCTTGTGTGAGATTGTGGACTCTAGTGTGTGAGCCTTAGCCTCCATGGCTAAGTGGTGTGGCTTGTGAGAGGGCTGACTTGCCCAAGCTCTAGCTCTATATGTAATCCATCATTTTGAGTGATTCAACAACCATTCTTCAGCACAAGTGATGCCCTTTCAGTCCCAGATGCTCGCTGCTCCAAAGCTCCCTCTCTCCTCCAGATCCAACATTTGATATCAGAGCCAAGTTCTGCCAGTTTCAGC
>SZWC01000022.1:779885-792253 GCA_023375785.1 Penium margaritaceum | reverse complement strand
CAGCAGAACCAGCAGCTGACGAGACAGTGGGAGCAGAAATCCTTCCTGACCCAGTCTCTCCCGATCCTTCCTCTACTGTGACAGTGGGAGAATCACTCTACTCTCCCATGTCTGATGCAGGAGATACAACAGCCTCACTGGCAGAAGCAGAGGAGGGAGATGTAGCACCACCAGCAGCAGCAGTTGTGCCAGCAGCACCGCACTAGCCGCCCGCTATCACTCCAGCACCAGGTCGCAGGTACCCTCTTAGGGTGTGTTACAAGCCTGGTGAGCGCGTCCATTTCTGGATGTCGCAGAAACCAGAACAGATGAACGTCGCAGTTGCAGCAGATTCAGATGAGCCAACGTCATACAAGGAGGCCATGACTGCACCGGACGCAGCAGATTGGGTGCAAGTCGTGCAGCAGGAGATACAGTCGCAGCTGGACAATGGCACGTGGGAGCTGACTAAGCGTCCACCTGGGCGTAAGGTGATCAAGTGCAAGTGGGTGTTCAAGAAGAAGCAGGGAGCAGATGGTAACCTGGAAAAGTACAAGGCGAGGCTCGTCGCCAAGGGCTACTCGCAGCATGAAGGCATTGACTACACAGAGACTTTTGCCCCTGTTGCAAAGTTTGCCTCTATGCGCACGCTCCTCTCTTATGCAGCAGCTGAGGACTTCGAGGTTCACCACATGGATGTCAAGACGGTATTCTTGAATGGTGACTTGGAGGAGGAGATCTACATGGAGTAGCCGGAGGGATTTGTCATAGATAGCCAGGAGCACCTGGTTTGCAAGCTGCAGAAGTCGTTGTACGGCCTCAAGCAAGCGTCGCGTGCTTGGAACCAGAAGTTGGATGCGGCGTTGCAGTACATGGGGTTTGAGCGCAGTGAGTGTGACTACAACGTATATTGCTGGCAGCATGAGCATGAGATCCTCATCATCATTATCTATGTGGATGACATGCTCCTCCTTTCCAACAGCATGTCTGCACTGTACGAGTTCAAGGAGGCGATGCAGGAGCGCTTCCAGATGTCTGATCTCGGGGAGGCGTCATACTTCCTCGGTATCCAGCTCATGCGTGACCGCAAATCAGGCTCTCTCTCGCTACAGCAGAGTCGCTACATCAAGGACGTCCTGCAGCGGTTCGGCATGGCAGAGGCCAAACCCATCGGCACGCCGCTGGAGACGCGGCAGTACCTCGTGAGCTTCAGTGGAGAAGCAGATGCAGCTGAGCGGCAGAAGTACCAGAGCGATGTCGGCAGTCTCATGTACCTGATGGTGGCAACCAGGCCGGACTCACACCGGCTGTGAGCGCTGTGAGCCAACACATGGCAAGTCCCGGACCTAAGCACCTGAAGGCATTGAAGCGGATCTTCCGCTACCTTGCTGGAACCATCAACGTCGGCATCACCTACAATGGCAAGGACAACAGCATCATCGGCTACACAGACGCAGATTGGGCTTCAAATCCTGAGACCCGCAAGTCCATCTCTGGACATGTATTTCTCATGAATGGAGGTGCCATCAGCTGGTGCAGCAAGTGACAGGTGGTCATGGCCACCTCGAGCACAGAAGCTGAGTACGTCTCTCTCAACTTTGGAGCGAAGGAAGCAATTTGGCTCCAGCGTCTCATGGCGGAGATGAGTGGGAGTGCAGCAGTTCCAGTTCCTGTGCGCGTCGACAACAATAGTGCAATCGCACTCGCCAAGAATGCTGAGCACCATGCACGCACCAAGCACATTGACATCGCATATCACTTCATTAGACACATGGTGCTATCAAGCTGGAGTTTACTCCAACCAGCAGGGAGCTCGCTGATTTCTGCACCAGGCCAGTGACCCGTGAGAAGCAGCAGTTCTGCATGAAAGCATGTGGACTCAGCCCACTCTGACTGCGGCAAAGTGGGAGATTGTTGGAAAAGGTGCCGTCCGGCTCAGTTTCAGGTCCACAGGAGCAAGTTCCAGGAAACGTCCAGATGTCTACTCCGATCGTCGATCTGTCTTCACCATTGTGTCTTCACCACATGAGCAAGTTCCAGGAAATATCCAAATAGGTCCTTGGTCTTAGAATTGCCTTGTCAGAGTGTGCTGACTAGGATAAAGATACCTCTCCTTACTTTTTAGGTGAGGTGAGATCCTTGTGTTCTAGCCATGGACACATGGCGATTCTCCATGGGTTTGTGGGTGATGTGACGACTAGGCGTGTGCCATGAGAGCATTCTCTAGCTCTCTAGGTCATGTGTGACTGGTCGGCCTGATTCTTAGGTTGATTTCCTCTTTTGTATGAGATTGTGGACTCTAGTGTGTGAGCCTTAGCCTCCATGGACGAGCCAACTTCATGTTTTGGTACATCCATACCAACCTCCTTTTGGAGGAGAGGGGCTTGTACGAGGTGGTGAACGGCGATAAGTCAGCTCCAAATGCACAAGCAACAGGCATCACCGTAGTACAGGTGGTGGCGGGGACGATGCCACAAAGGGATGCAACCGGTGTAGGGTTATCTGCAGCTACACCAGCAATATACGAGTGGAAAAGGACAGGCAGGCCTACAAGTTGCTTGTCAATACCATCTCCAACCCGCATCTTCAGTACGTGAGTTACAATACTACTGTAAAGGAGGTATGGGACACGTTATGCAAGAAGTACAAAAGCAAAGATCCTATACTCCTCATGTTTTTGGAGGAGAAGATGATGGCACTGAAAATGCAGGGTGGTGAAGGGATGGAGGCATACTTGGACAGGTCAAAGGAGTTGGCAAAGCAACGAGAGCATATGGCAATCCTATGGAAGAAACACGCTGCATCTTCCTCTTGCTTAGGAGAATCCCAACGAGCTACAATACAGTACGAGAGATGCTGGAGTGCCAGCCAACTCTCCATCTCGACTTCATCTATACACACCTGGTATAGGTGGAATTGCATCATAACGCAGCAAAGCGTAATGGCGGCGGCAACAGCGAAGCAGCTTTTGTAGCTACGAGCTCACGCAATAAATAGCAAGAGCAGTTGGACAGCAGAGAGGCAAGAAGAAAGGTAAATGCTACTACTGCCACAAGGAGGAACACTATAAAAAGGATTGTTTAAAGCTCAAGTGGGACGTGAAGAGCGCATAGATGCTGATGATTGGCTATGATGTGGCAACCAAAGCCTATCACCTTTACGAGAGGAATACAAGCCATGTCATCATCTGTAGGGATGTCGTCTTCAACGAGAGCAACGTCGTCTTCGAAGAGGTAGCCAAACCAGTCGCTAAAGAAGCAGTGGGAACAGATATACTTCTAGACCTTGTCTCTCCTGATCCATTTTCCACTGTAACAGGGGAGAACCAGTCTAGTGTCCCATGTCTGATACAGCAGATACAACAGCCTCATCGCTACAAGCAGATCAAGACAGAGATTCAGCATCACAAGCAGCAGTAGTTATGCTAGAAGCACCACGCTTGCCGTCTGCTTACGCTCCAGCACCAAGTCGCAAATATGCTCTCAGGGTGCACTACAAGCCTGATGAACACGACTATTTCAAGATGTTGGAGAGACCAGAACAGATGAACGTAGCAGTTGTAGTACATTCAAATGAGCCATTGTCATACAAGGAGGCCATGGCTGCACCAGATGTAGTAGATTGGACGCAAGCCGTGCAGCAAGAGATATAGTCGTAACTGGACAATAGGATGTGGGAACTGACTCAGCGTCTTCCTGGGCGTAAGGAGATCAAGTGCAAGTGGGTGTTCAAGAAGAAGCAAGGGGTAGATGGCAACCTGGAAAAGTACAAGGCAAGGTGTTGGAACTCGAGGAGAGAGGGAGCCTTAGAACAGCGAGCATATGGGACTGAAAAGGCATCACTTGTGCTAAAGAATGGTTGTTAAATCACTCAAAATGATGGAGTACATATAGAGCTAGAGCTTGGACAAGTAAGCCCTCTCACAAGCCATACCATTTAGCCATGGAGGCTAAGGCTCACACACTAGAGTCCACTATCTCATACAAGGGAGGAAATCAGCCTAACAATCAGGCTGACCAGTCACACACGACCTAGAGAGCTAGAGAATGCTCTCATGGCACACTCCTAGTAGTCACATAACCCACTATCCCATGGAGAATCGCCATGTGTCCATGGCTAGCACACAAGGATCTCACCTCACCTAAAAGGTAAGGAGAGGTACTTTTATCCTAGTCAGCACACTCTGACAAGGCAATCCTAAGACCAAGGACCTTTTTGGATATTTCTCCCATCAGGCCTTGACCCTGTACCTCTTGCCTTTTTCTTTTCTCAGGCTAAGGCATGGAGCCATCGCCCATGGCCAGCCAGACATCGGCGGTCCAAGACCCCTGAAACTTCGAAAATTTATATATCCCAATCCGACCGTTGGATTGGCCTGAAACTTTGACCGTAGATAATTTGCCACCTGATCTTTCCAATGGTAAAGAAGGATTGAGGATCAGAGCAGGTATCTGGAATTTTCCTGGAACTTGCTCCTGTGGACCTGAAATTGAGCCGGATGGCTCCTTTCCCAACAATCTCCCACTTTGCCGCAGTCAGAGTGGACTGAGTCCACATGCCTTCATGCAGAACTGCTGCTTCTCACGGATCACTAGCTTTGTGCAGAAATCAGCGACCTGCCTGCTGGTTGGAGTAAACTCCAGCTTGATAGCACCCTCCTGTACCATGTGCCTGATGAAGTGATATGCGATGTCAATGTGCTTGGTGCGTGCATGGTGCGTGCATGGTGCTCAGGATTCTTGGCGAGTGCGATTGCGCTCTGGTTGTCGACGCGCACAGGAACTGGAACTCTTATACTCCCACTCATCTCCGCCATGAGACGCTGGACCCAAACTACTTCCTTGGCTCCAAAGCTGAGAGAGACGTACTCAGCTTCTGTGCTCGAGGTGGCCAGGACCACTTGTCGCTTGCTGCACCAGCTGATGGCACCTCTATTCATGAGAAACACATGTCCAGAGATGGACTTGCAGGTCTCAGGATTTTAAGCCCAATCTGCATCTGTGAAGCCGATGATGCTGTTGTCGTTGCCATTGTAGGTGATGCCGACGTTTATGGTTCCAGCAAGGTAGCGGAAGATCCGTTTCACTGGCTTCTGGTGCTCCGGTCCAGGATTAGCCATGTGCTCGCTCACAACGCTCACAACCTGTGCGAGGTCTGGCCTGGTTGCCACCATCAGGTACATAAGACTGCCGACGGCGCTCTGGTACTTCCGCTGCTCAGATGCATCTGCTTCTCCACTGAAGCTCACGAGGTACTGCCGCGTCTCCAGTGGCGTGCCAATGTGTTTGGCCTCTGCCATGCCGAACCGCTGCAAGACGTCCTTGATGTAGTGACTCTGCTGTAGCGAGAGAGAGCGTGACTTGCGGTCACGCATGATCTGGATGCCGAGGAAGTATGACGCCTCCCCGAGATCAGACATCTGGAAGCCCTCCTCCATGGCCTCCTTGAACTCCTGTAGTACAGACATGCTGTTGGAAAGGAGGAGCATGTCATCCACATAGACAATGATGATGAGGATCTCATGCTCATACTGCCAGCGATACATGCTGTAGTCACACTCGCTGCGCTCAAACCCCATGCACTACAACGCCGCATCCAACTTCTGGTTCCAAGCATGCGACGCTTGCTTAAGGCCGTACACCGACTTCTGCAGCTTGCAAACCAGGTACTCCTGGCCATCCATGACGAACCCCTCCGGCTGCTCCATGTAGATCTCCTCCTCCAAGTCACCATTCAAGAATGCTGTCTTGACATCCATGTGGTGAACCTAGAAGTCCTCAGCTGCTGCATAAGAGAGGAGCGTGCGCACAGAGGCAAACTTTGTAACATGGGCAAAAGTTTCCATGTAGTCAATGCCCTCCTGCTATGAGTAGCCCTTGGCGACCAGCTTTGCCTTGTACTTTTCCAGGTTATCATCTGCTCCCCGCTTCTTCTTGAACACCCACTTGCCCTTGATCACCTTACGTCCAGGAGGACGCTCATCCAGCTCCCACGTGCCGTTGTCCAGCTGCGATTGTATCTCCTGCTACACGGCTTGCGCCCAATCTGCTGTATCCGATGTAGCCATGGCCTCCTTGTATGACGTTGGGTCATCTGAACCTGCTACAACTACGACATTCATCTGTTCTGGTTTCTGTAGCATCTAGAAATGGCCGTGCTCACCAGGCTTGTAACGCACCCTAAGAGGGTACCTACGACCTGGTACTGGAGCGTTAACGGGCGGCTGGCGCGGTGCTGTTGGCACAACTGCTGCTGCTGGTGGTGCTACATCTCCCTCTTCTCCTTCTGCTGGTGAGGTTGTTGTATCTGCTGCATCAGACATGGGAGAGTAGAGTGATTCTCCCACTGTCACTGTAGAGGAAGGATCGGGAGAGACAGGGTCAGGAAGGATTTCTGCTCCCACTGTCTCGTCAGCTGCTGGTTCTGCTACCTCTTCACCGACAATATTGGTGCCGATGATGTTGCTCTCGTTGAAGACGACATCCCTGGAGATGATAACGTGGCGTGTATCCCTCTCATAGAGGCGATAGGCCTTGCTTGCCACGTCGTAGCTAATCATCAGCATCTGTGCACTCTTTGCGTCCCATTTTTGCCGCTTCTCCTTGGGCACGTACATGTGCACTAGGCTGCCAAATGCTCGGAGATAACGCACGCTCAGTTTCTTGCCGAACCACGCCTCGTACGGCGTCATCTGCTCCAGCACCTTAGTTGGACTACGGTTCTTGATGTTGACCGCAGTGCTCACGACTTCAGCGTAGAAGTCATAGGTCACCCGAGCCGCGTGTAGCATGGAGCGCGCCGACTCCACAATGGTACGGTTGGCGCAATTTGCTACACCGTTCTGCTGTGGTGAGTACGGCACGGTACGCTGCGCCTTGATGCCAGCTACTGCGAGGTAGTCCTGGAACTCCTTGCTCAGGTACTCTCCACCGCCATCGCTGTGTAGCGCCTTGATCTTCTTGCCAGTCTGGTTCTCCACCATGACCTTGAACTCCTTGAACCTGTCAAAGCACTGGTCCTTGGAAGGAAGGAAGTACACAGCAGTATAACGGCTGGAATCATCAATGAAGGTCAGGAAATACCTAGAGCCTCCAAAGCTCTGGGTTGCATCGGTCCCCACAAGTCCGTGTGGACCAGCTCCAACACCTCCTTCGCACGCTCCCCTGCTCCAGAGAACGCCTCCCGCTGCTGCTTCCCCTCCAAACAGCCGATGCACAACTGCTGCTCAAAGTTAGAGATAGTAGGCAGGTCACGTACCATCTGCTTTGCTTGAAACTGCTGCAAGACGCGCATGCCGATGTGGCCGTAGCGCGCATGGCAGATCTTGCCATCTGTCGCCTGCACCACTGCTGCAAGACTCTACTCACGCGAGATCTTGGTCGCCCCTTGCAGGTGGTACATGTCGCCCTCCTTTACCGACCTGGCCAACTCCTCTCCTGTATCCTTGTTGAGGATGTAGCCATAGTCATCATCGAAGACGACGCGCAGTCCTGTGTTTGTAAGAGAGGAGACTGAGAGGAGGTTGAATGCAGTATCAGGTACATTCAGCACGCCATGGAACACTCCCACTTCAATCCCACGTGGGGTCTCCAACCACATCTCCACAATCCCAATCCCCTCAGCATACACCACCCGATCATCACCCATAGCGATAGGACTAGGAGGGATGGTAAGCAGCTGTGTAAACGACTCCTTGTGATGTGTGAGGCTCTTGGTACACCCTGAGTCCTTGTACCATGCGAGATATGCCTTCTCCACCTGCGACATGTCAGACTTTGCCATGAAGAGACGGTCGCGCACCTCCTTGGCCACATTCATGTTGCCAAAGTGGCGCACACAAACCTGGTTTTCCTGCTGCTGCTGCTGCTGACGATGCTGTGACTGCTGCTGCTGCTGTTACTACTTTTGCTGCTACTGCTGCGATGACTGCTGCTACTGCGATGACTGCTGCTGCTGCTGCTCCTTCTGGTCCCTCTTGAGCTTGAAACACTCCTTTTTGTAGTGTCCCTCTCTCTGGCAGTAGTGGCATTTGCCTTTCGTTTTGCCTCTCTGCGGCCCAGAGTGCTGCTACTGCTACTGGTTGCGTGAGCTCGTGGCCACAAAAGCTGATTCACCGCTGTCGCCGCCATTACGCTTTGCTGCATTGCGATGCAATTCCACCTGCACCAGGTGTGTGCAGATGAAGTCGAGGTCGAGAGTTGACTGGCACTCCAGCGTCTCTCGTACTCTGTCGTAGCTGGTTGGGAGTTCCCTCCGTAAGAGGAGGATGAAGCGCGTCTCTTCCACAGGGTTGCCGGCCGCTCTTAGCTGCTTCGCCAGCTCCTTTGCCCTCTCCTGGTACGCCTCCATCCCTTCACCATCCTGCATTTTCAGCGCCATCATCTTTTCCTCCAAAAGCATGAGGAATGCAGGATCCTTGCTCTCATACTTCTTGCACAACGTGTTCCAACCCTCCTTTGCAGTAGCCTTGTCACTCACGTAATGAAGATGTGGATTGGAGATGGTATTGACAAGCAACCTGTAGGCCTGCCTGCCCTTCTTCTTCCACTCCTCATACGCCGCTGGTATAGCTGCAGAAGAACCCGCATCAGCTGCACCCTTTTGCAGCGTCTTCCCCACCACCACCTGCGCTGCGGTGATGCCTTTTGCCAGTGGAGGCGGAGCGCCCTTGTCGCCGCTCACCACCTCCCACAAGCCCCTCTCCTCCAAAAGGAGGCGGGTACGGATCTTCCAAAATGTGAAGTTGGCGCGTCCTTCCAGTCTCTCCAAGGGTTGGGCTGCTGTTACCATGCCTGCTGCTGCCATTTTGAGCTTTGGTGATGCTCAACGCTGCCCTTGGGTAGTGGCGCTACCCCTGCTTCTGCTACTGCTGCTGCTTCTGCCAGAAATCTGTCTGACAGAAAATGGACTGTAGATGCCAGCAGACTGGGAATTTGGAAAACCTCAGCCCACCACTGGAACATTCAGCTCAAAACCTTTCAGATCGACCCATAAAACAGGGTCATCAACAGGGCATTTTGAAAGATATGCCCTCTTGAAAACAGGGTGTGCTTCTGCTCCTTCTCCAACTCAGACCAGCCAGCTTGTAAACGGCGTTTCTCCCAACAAATCAATGGAATACAAATATTTTTGCACTAATAGAAATCTTAGGAAAAACACTACAATTCGCATGTGCCACGTTTTAAATTTGACAAAGAAACAAGAGAGTTATGGTCATCACAAGGCGACAGTCTTACTCATAGAGAAGAGTGTAGCCCTGGCCGACCTCGTTTTGAGCATAACTTTCAATCCGATTGTTGGATTGTCGCGAGTTTGGCCTCGTTGGAAATCTTGTCTCATGAACTTGACGATCTTGTGGTCGATTGTCAAATTTTGTCAAGGTTTGACCCTAACCTGTCACTCTCAAAGTGACGGCCTGTGCTGGCAGAATCTGGCAAAACCTGGCTTTGATACCAAATGTTGGAACTCGAGGAGAGAGGGAGCCTTGGAGCAGCTAGCATGTGGGACTGAAAAGGCATCACTTGTGCTGAATAATGGTTGTTAAATCACTCAAAATGTTGTAGTACATATGGAGCTAGAGCTTGGGCAAGTCAGCCCTCTCACAAGCCACACCACTTAGCCATGGAGGCTGACTCACACACTAGAGTCCACAATCTCATACAAGGGAGGAAATCAGCCTAACAATCAGGCTGACCAGTCACACACGACCTAGAGAGCTGGAGAATGCTCTCATGGCACACTCCTAGTAGTCACATAACCCACAATCCCATGGAGAATCGCCATGTGTCCATGGCTAGCACACAAGGATCTCACCTCACCTAAAAGGTAAGGAGAGGTACCTTTATCCTAGTCAGCACACTCCGACAAGGCAATCCTAAGACCAAGGACCTTTTTGTATATTTCTCCCATCAGGTCTTGACCCTGGACCTCTTGCCTTTTTCTTTTCTCAGGCTAAGGCATGGAGCCATCGCCCATGGCCACCCAGACATCGGTGGTCCATGATCCCTGAAACTTCGAAAATTCATATCTCCCAATCCGACTATTGGATCGGCCTGAAACTTGGACCATAGATAATTTGCCACCTGATCTGTCCAATGCTGAAGACGGATTGACAATCGGAGTAGGCATCTGGAAGTTTCCTGGAACTTGCTCCTGTGGACCTGAAAGTGAGCCGGACGGCTCCTTTCCCAACACAAGGATGGTTGCAAGGGATACTCACAGCAAGAGGGGATCGAGTACACAGAAACCTTTACCCCTGTTGCAAAGTTTACCTCTGTGCGTACGGTCCTCTCTTATGAAGTNGATAGCATTCTTAAATTGTAACTTGGAGGAGGAAATCTACATGGAGCAGCCGGAGGGGTTCATCATGGATGGCCAGGAAAACTTGGTTTGTAAGTTGCAAAAGTCACTGTACGGCCTGAAGCAAGCGTCGCATGCTCGGAACCAGAAGTTGGATGTGGTGTTGCAATGCATGGGGTTCAAGCATAGCGAGTGTGACTATAATGTCTATTGCTAGCAGCATGGACATGAGATCCTCATGATCATTGTCTATGTGGATGGCATACTCCACCTTTCCTCCAGTATGTCTGAACTAGAGGAGTTAAAGGAGGCCATGATTGAGTGCTTCCAGATGTCTGATCTTTGAAAAGCATCATACTTCCTCAGTATCCACATCACCCTTGACTGTAAATCATGCTGTCTCTTGCTGCAGCAGAGTCGCTACATAAAGGACGTCTTGTAGCGGTTCGGCATGGCATGGGCCAAACCAATCAGCTCGCTTTTGGAGACACGACAGTACCTCTTGAGCTTCAGTAGAGATGTAAATGCAGTTGAGGGACAGAATAACCGGAATGCCATCGGCAGTCTCAATAACCTGATAGTGGTAACAAGGCCGGAACTCAGACAAGCTGTGAGCATTGTGAGCCAACACATGGCTAATCCTAGACCTCAGCACCAGAAGGCAGTGAAACAAATATTCCGTTACCTTACCAGAATCATACACATCGGCATCACCTACAACGCCAACAACAACAGCATCATCGGCTACACAGACGCAGATCAGGTGGTAATTTGTCTGCGATCCAAGTTTCAGACTGATCCAATATTCAGATTGGGAGATATGAATTTTCAAATTAGGTGGGGTCATGGACCGCCGATTTCTGGATGACCATGGGTGACGGCTCCATACCTTAGCCTGAGAAAAGAAAAAGGCAAGAGATCCAGGGTGAAGATCTGATGTAAGAAATATCCAAAAAGGTCCTTGGTCTTGTAAGATCTGGAGGAGAGAGGGAGCCTTGGAGCAACGAGTATGTGGGACTGAAAGGGCATCAGTTGTGCTGAAGAATGGTTGTTGAATCACTCAAAATGATGGAGTACATATAGAGCTAGAGCTTGGGCAAGTCANTGTATCCATGGCTAGCACACAAGGATCTCACCTCACCTAAAAAGTAAGGTGCGGTACCTTTATCCTAGTCAGCACACTCTGAGAAGGCAATCCTAAGACCAAGGATCTTTTTGGATATTTCTCCCATCAGGTCTTGACCCTGGACCTCTTGCCTTTTTCTTTTCTCAGGCTAAGGCATGGAGCCATCGTCCATGGCCACCCAGACATCGGCGGTCCATGACCCCTCAAACTTCGAAAATTCATATCTCCCAATCCGACTGTTGGATAGGCCTGAAACTTGGACCGTAGATAATTTCCCACCTGATCTTTCCAATGGTAAAGACAGATCGACGATCTAAGTAGGTATCTGGAAGTTTCCTGGAACTTGCTCCTGTGGACCTGAAACTAAGCCGGACGGCTCCTTTCCCAACAATCTACCACTTTGCCGCAGTCAGAGTGGGCTGAGTCCACATGCCTTCATGCAGAACTGCTGCTTCTCACGGGTCACTAGCTTGGTGCAGAAATCAGCGACCTGCCTGCTGGTTGGAGTAAACTCTAGCTTGATAGCACCCTCCTACACCATGTGCCTGATGAAGTGATATGCGATGTCAATGTGCTTGGTGCGTACATGGTGCTCAGGATTCTTGGCGAGTGCGATTGCGCTCTGGTTGTCGACGTGCACAGGAACTGGAACTGCTACACTCCCACTCATCTCCGCCATGAGACGCTGGAGCCAAACTGCATCCTTGGCTCCAAAGCTGAGAGAGACGTACTTAGCTTCTGTGCTCGAGGTGGCCACGACCACCTGTCGCTTGCTGCACCAGCTGATGGCACCTCCATTCATGAGAAACACATGTCCAGAGATGGACTTGCGGGTCTCAGGATTTGAAGCCCAATCTGCATCTGTGTAGCCGATGATGCTGTTGTCGTTGCCGTTGAAGGTGATGCCGACGTTGATGGTTCCAGCAAGGTAGCGGAAGATCCGCTTCACTGCCTTCTGGTGCTC
>SZWC01000022.1:749869-773822 GCA_023375785.1 Penium margaritaceum | reverse complement strand
CTGAGAAAAGAAAAAGGCAAGAGATCCAGGGTGAAGATCTGATGTAAGAAATATCCAAAAAGGTCCTTGGTCTTGTAAGATCTGGAGGAGAGAGGGAGCCTTGGAGCAACGAGTATGTGGGACTGAAAGGGCATCAGTTGTGCTGAAGAATGGTTGTTGAATCACTCAAAATGATGGAGTACATATAGAGCTAGAGCTTGGGCAAGTCAGCCCTCTCACAAGCCACACCACTTAGCCATGGAGGCTAAGGCTCACACACTAGAGTCCAGAATCTCACACAAGGGAGGAAATCAGCCCAACAATCAGGCTGACCAGTCACACACGACCTAGAGAGCTAGAGAATGCTCTCATGGCACACTCCTAGTGGTCACATCACCCACAAACGCATGGAGAATCGCCATGTGTCCATGGCTAGCACACAAGGATCTCACCTCACCTAAAAAGTAAGGTGAGGTACCTTTATCCTAGTCAGCACACTCTGACAAGGCAATCCTAAGACCAAGGACCTTTTTGTATATTTCTCCTATCAGGTCTTGACCCTGGACCTCTTGCCTTTTTCTTTTCTCAGGCTAAGGCATGGAGCTATCGCCCATGGCAACCCAGATATCGGCGGTCCATGACCCCAGAAACTTCGAAAATTCATATCTCCTAATCCGACCGTTGGATCGGCCTGAAACTTGGACCGTAGATAATTTGCCACCTGATCGAAGATCGGAGCAGGCATCTAGAAGTTTCCTGGAACTTGCTCCTGTGGACCTGAAACTGAGCCGGACGGCTCCTTTCCCAACAGGTCTTAGGATTATTTTGTCAGAGTGTGGTGACTGGGATAAAAGTATCTCTGTTTACTGTTTAGATAAGATGAGATTCTTGTGTGCTAGCCATGGACACATGGCGATTCTCCATGGGATTATGGGTTATGTAATCACTAGGAGTGAGCCATGAGAGCATTCTCTAGCTCTTTAGGTTGTGTGTGAATGGTTAGCCTGATTCATAGGCTGATATCCTCTCTTGTGTGAGATCGTGGACTCTAGTGTCAGACCTTTAGACTCCATGGCTAAGTGGTGTGGCTTGTGAGAATGCTGACTTGTCCAAGCTCTAACTCTATATATATTCCATTTTTTTGGGATTCTATAACCATTCTTCAGCATAACTGATGCCTTTTCTGTTCTATATGCTCCCTGCTCCAAGGCTCCCTCTCTCCTCCAGTTCCAAGATTTGGTATTTGAGCCAAGTTCTGCTAGATTGAGCCAGCACAAGCCGTCACTTTCAAAGTGACGGGTTAGGGTCAAATCTTGACCAAACTTGACTATCGGCCACTAGATTTGCATTCCATTGATTCGTTTGGGAGAAACACCGTTTACAAGTTGGCTGGTCTGAGTTGGAGTAGGAGGAGAAGCATATCCTATTTTCAAGAGGACATATCTTTCAAAATCCCTTATTCATGACCCTTGTTTATGGGTCGATGTGAAAGGTTTAGAGCTGTATTTTCCAGTACTATACTTAGTTTTTCCGAATTCCCAGTCTGTTGGCATCTACAGTCCATTTGTAGTTAGACAGATTTCTTACAGAAGCAGTAGCAGAAGCACGGATAGTGCCGCTATCCAAGGGTAGCGGACAGCATCACCAAGGCTCAAAATGGTAGGAGCAGGCATTGTGACAGCAACCTAGCCTTTGGAGAGGCTATAAGGACACTCCAATTTCACGTTATGGTAGATCCATACTAGCCTCCTTTTGGAGGAGTAGGGCTTGTGGGAGGTGGTGAGCGGCAACAAGTCAGGTCCAAATCCGCAAGTAACAGGCATCGCCGTCGTACAGGTGGTAGCGGGGATGATGTCGTAGAGAGGTGCAGCCGGTGTAAGGTCATCTGTAGCTACACTAGCGACGTATGAGGAGTGGAAGAAGTGTTGGAACTGGAGGAGAGAGGGAGCCTTGGAGCAGCGACCATGTGGGACTGAAAGGGCATCAGTTGTACTGAAGAATGGTTGTTAAATCTCTCAAAATGATGGAGTACATATAGAGCTATAGCTTGGGTAAGTCAGTCCTCTCACAAGCCACACCACTTATGAAGGATAAGGCTCACATACTAGAGTCCATAATCTCACACAAGAGAGGAAATCAGCCTAGCAATCAGGCTGACTAATCACACACGACCTAGTGAGCTAGAAAATGCTCTCATGGAATACTCCTAGTGGTCACATAACCCACAATCCCATGGAGAATTGCCATGTATCTCTGGCAAGCTCACAAGGATCTCACCTCACCTAAAAAGTAGGGAGGGGTACCTTTTTCCTAGTCAGCATACTCTGACAAGGTAATCCAACAATGTAGGAGCTTTTAGATATTTCTCCCATCAGGTCTTGACCCTGGACCTCTTGCCCTCTTTATTTTCTCAGACTAAAGCATGGAGCCAATGACCATGGTCACCCAAACATCGGCATTCCATGACCCTAGAAACTTAAAAAATTCATATCTCACAATCCGACCGTTGGATCGGCCAAACACTTTGACCGTAGACAATTTGCCACCTGACATTTCCAATGGTGAAATTGGATCAACGATCGGAGAAGGCATCTGGTAGTTTCCTGGAACATGCTCTTGTGGACCTGAAACAGAGCTAGATGGCTCCTTTTCCAACGATCTCCTACTTTACCGCAGTCAGAGTGGGCTGATTCCACATGCCTTCATGCAGAACTGCTGCTTCTCATGGGTCACTGGCTTGGTGCAGTAATCAGCGACCTGCTTGTAAGTTGGAGTAAATTCCAGCGTGATAGCACCCTCTTGCANGCCACGACCACCTGTCGCTTGCTACACCAGCTGATGGCCCCGTCATTCATGACGAACACATGTCCAGAGATGGACTTGCGGTCCTCAGGGTTTGAAGCCCAATATGCGTTTGTGTAGTCGATGATGCTGTTGTCATTGCCGTTGTAGGTGATGCCAATGTTGATGGTTCCAGCAAGGTAGCGGAAGATCCGCTTCACTTCCTTCTGGTGCTCAGGTCCGGGATTGGCCATGTGCTGGCTCACAATGCTCACAGCCTGTACGAGGTCCGGCCTGGTTGCCACCATCAGGTACATGAGACTGGCGACGGCGCTTTGGTACTTCTGCTGCTTAGCTGCATCCGCTTTTCCATTGAAGCTCACGAGGTACTTTCGCGTCTCCAGCGGCGTGCCGATGGGTTAAGCCTCTGCCATGCCGAACCGGTGCAAGACATCCTTGATGCAATGGTTGTGCTCTAGCGAGAAAGAGCGTGATTTGCGGTCGGGCATGATCTGGATACCGAGGAAGTTTGACGCCTCCCCGAGATCAGACATTTGGAAGTGCTCGTGCATGGCCTCCTTGAACTCCTGCAGTGCAGACATGCTGTTGGAAAGGAGGAGCATGTCATCCACATAGACAATGATGGTGAGGATCTCATGCTCATGCTATCAGCAATACACAGTATAGTCACATTCGTTGCGCTCAAAGTCCATGTATGCAGCACCGCATCCAAGTTCTGGTTCCAAGGACGCGACACTTGCTTGACGCCGTAGAGTGACTTTTGCAGCTTGTAAACCAAGTGCTCCTGGCCATCCATGACGAACCCCTTCGGCTGCTCCATGTAGATCTCCTCCTCCAAGTAACCATTCAAGAATGCCGTCTTGACATCCATGTGCTGAATCTCGAAGTCCTCAACTATTGCAGAAGAAAGGAGCATGCGTACAGAGGCGTACTTTATAACAGGAGTAAAAGTTTCCATGTAGTCGATGCGTTCCTGCTCAGAGTAGCCCTTGGCGACTAGCCTCGTCTTGTACTTTTCCAGGTTGCTATCTGCTCCTCGCTTCTTCTTGAATACCCACTTGTATTTAATCACTTTATGTCCAGATGGACGCTTAGTCAGCTCCCACATACCGTTATCGAGCTGCGACTGTATCTCTTGCTGCACAGATTACGCCAAATCTGCTTCATCTGGTGCAGCCATGGTCTCCTTGTAGGACGTGGACTCATCTGAATTTGCTACAACTTTGATATTCATCTGGTCTGGTTTTCTAGCATCCAAAAATACCCGCGCTTACCAGGCTTGTAGTGCAACCCGAGAGGATGCATACAACCTGGTGCTAGGGCATTAGCAGACGGCTGACGTGGTGTTGTACTGCTGCTTCTCCTTCAAGATGCGCGAAGATGACTCACGCTCGGTTTCTTGCCGAACCATACCTCGTACGGTGTCATCTCCTCCAGTACCTTTCTTGGACTGCGGTTCTTGATGTATGCTGTAGTGCTCAGTGATTTGGCACAAAAGTCGTATGTGAGCCTCGGCTCACATACAAATGCAGCATGGAGCGCGCTCACTCAACGATGGTACGGTTGGCACATTCTGCTACACAGTTCTGCTGCAGTGAGTATGGCGTGGTACGCTATACCTTGTTGCCAGCTGTTGTAAGGTAGTCCTGGAACTCCTTGCTCAGGTACTCTCTACCGCGGTCGCTGCACAACGCCTTGATCTTCTTGCTAGTCTGGTTCTCCACCAATGTCTTGAACTCCTTGAACCTGTCAAAGTACTGGTCCATGGAGGAAAGGAAGAACACAGTAGTGTAATGGCTGAAATCATCAATAAAGGTGAGAAAATACCTAGAGCTTCCAAAGCTCTGGGTCTGTATTGGGCCACACACGTCTGTGTAGACCAGCTCCATCACCTCCTTTACACACTCTCCTGCTCCGCAGAATGCATCGCGATGCTATTTCCCCTCTAAACAGCCCATGCACAACTGCTGCTCAAAGTTAGAGATGGTGGATAAGTCACGTACCATCTGCTTTGTTTGAAGTTGCTTCAAGGCGCGCATGCCGATTTGGCCATAGCGCGCATGCCAGATTTTCCCATCTGTGGCCTGTACCACTATGATAAGACTCTGCTCGCGCTTATCTTAGTCGCCCTCAGGCGACATGTACCGCCGTACATGTCGCCTTCCTTTACCAACTTGGCCAACTCCTCTCCCGTTTCCTTGTTGAGGATATAGCCATAGTCGTCATACAAAATGGCTCACAGTCCTGTGATGGTGAGAGAGGATACTGAGAGAAGGTTGAATGCAATATCTGGTACATACATCACGCCATGGAACACTCCCACTTCAATGCCACGCGGGATCTCCAACCACATCTCCACAATCCCAATCCCTTCAGCATACACCACCCGGTCATCATCCAAAGTAATCGGATGGGGAGAAATGGAGAGCAGCTGCGTAAACCACTCCTTGTGATGCGTTGGGCTCTTGGTACACCCTGAGTCCTTGTACTACGCGAGATCTGCCTTCTCCACCTACGACATATCGGACTTCGTCATGAAGAGGCGGTTGTGCACCTACTTGGTCACGTTCATGTTGCCGAAATTGCCCATACCGGTCTTCTTCTACTACTGCTTACGCTGCTATGACTACTGCTGTTGTTGCTGTGGACATTGCTACTTTTGCTACTGTTGATGCTGTTCCTTCTGGTCCCTCTTGAACTTGAAGCACTCTTTCTTGTAGTTCCCCTCTTTCTGGCAATAGTGGTTCTTGCCTTTCTTTTGTCTCTCTTCTGCCCAAACTACTGCTGCTGCTGGTTACGCGAGCTTGTGGCCACAAATATTGCTTCACTACTACCGCTGTCATTGCGCTTTGCTGCACTACGATGCAGTTCTACCTGCACCAGGTACGTGTAGACGAAGTCCAGGTTGAGAGTCGGCTGGCACTCCAACGTCTCTCATACTGTGTCATAGGTCATTGTGAGTCCCCTCACAAAGAGGAGGATGAAGCGTGTCTCTTCCACAAGATTCCCGGCCGCTTTCAGCTGCTTTGCCAACTTCTTTGCCATGTCCAAGTATGCCTCCATCCCTTCGCCACCCTGCATTTTCAACGCCATCATCTTTTCCTCCAAAAGCATGAGAAATATAGGATCCTTGCTCTCATACTTCTTGAACAACGCGTCCCACCCCTCTTTTGCAGTAGCATTGGTACTCTCGTACGGAAGATGCGCGTTGGAGATGGTGTTAATAAGTAGCCTGTAAGCCTGCCTGTCCTTCTTCTTCCACTCCTCATATGCCGCAGTTGCAGTTGTAGATGAGCTTGCATCTACTGCATCTTTTTGTGGCATCTTCCCCTCCACCACCTGTGCTGCGGTGATGCCTTTTGCCTGTGGAGGCAGAGCACGCTCATCGCCGCTCACCACCTCCCACAAGCCCCTCTCCTCCAAAAGGAGGCGGGTATAGATCTTTCAAAATGTGAAGTTGGCGCATCCTTCCAGCCTCTCCAAGGACTGGGCTACAGTGACCACGCCTGCTGCTGCCATTGTGAGCTTTGGTGATGCTCAACGATACCCCTACTTCTACTGCTACTTCTACCAGAGTCTGAGTAACAGAAAATGGACTGTATATGCCAGCAGCCTGGATATTTGAAAGAACCGACCCCATCACTGGAAAGTTCAGATCAACACCTTTCAGATCGACCCATAAAAAAAGATCAACAGGGGATTTTGAAAGATATACCCTCTTGAAAATAGGATATGCTTCTGCTCCTACTCCAACTCCAACTCAGACCAGCCAGCTTGTAAACGACATTTCTCCTAAACCAATCAATGGAATGGAAATATTTTTTTACACCAATGAAAAGCTTAGGAATAATACTACAATTAACATGTACCACCTTTTAAATTTGACAAAGAACCAAGAGAGTTATGGTCATCACAAGGCGACAGTCTTACTCATAGAAAAGAGCGTAGCCCTGCTCGATCTTGTTTTGAGCATAACTCTTAATCTGACTGTTGGATCTTCGCGATCTAGGACTTGTTCGAAGACTTGTCTTGCGAACTTGAAGATCTTGTGGTCAATTGGCAAATTTGGTCAAGGTTTGATCCTAACCTGTCACTTTCAAAGTAATGGCCTGTGCTGGCTGAAACTGGCACAACTTGGCTCCGATACCAAAAATTGGAACTGGAGGAGAGGGGGAGCCTGGGAGCACCAAGTATGTGGGACTGAAAGGGCATCAGTTGTGCTGAAGAATGATTGTTGAATCACTCAAAATGATGGATTTCATATAGAGCTAGAGTTTGGGCAAGTCAGCCCCCTTACAAGCCACACCAATTAGCCATGGAGGTTAAGGCTCATACTCTAGAGTCCATAACATCACACAAGAGAGGAAATCAGCCTAGCAATCAGGCTGACTACTCACACATGACTTAGAGAGCTAGAAAATACTCTCATGGCACACTCCTAGTTGTCACATAACCCACAATTCCATGGAGAATCGTCATGTATCTATGGCTAGCTCACAAGGATCTCACCTCACCTAAAAAGTAAGGAGAGGTACCTTTTTTCTTAGTCAGTACACTCTGACAAGGCAATCCAAGAATCTCAGACCTTTTAGATATTTCTCCCATCAGGTCTTGACCTTGGACCTCTTGCCCTTTTTCTTTTCTCAGGCTAAGGCATGGAGCCATCGCCCATGGTCACCCAAACATCGGCGGTCCATGATTCCGTCAACTTAAAAAATTCATATCTCTCAATCCGACCGTTGGATTGGCCTGAAACTTGGACCGAAGACAATTTGCCACCTGATCTTTCCAATGGTGTAGTGGGATTGACAATTGAAGCAAGTATCCGGTAATTTCCTGGAACTTGCTCCTGTGGACGTGAAACTGAGCCGGACGGCTCCTTTCCCAATAAGAAGGACTGGCAGGCCTACAAGTTGCTTGTCTACACCATCTCCAACTCGCATCTTTAGTATTTGAGTGACAAAGCTACTATGAAGGAGGTATGGGACACATTGTGCAAGAAGTATAAGAGCAAGGATCCTATATTCCTCATGTTTTTGGAGGAGACGATGATGGCGCTAAAAATACAGGGTGGTGAAGGGATGGAGGCATACTTGGACAAGGCAAAGGAGTTGGCGAAGCAGCTGAGAGTGTGTGGTTATCCCATGGAAGGGACCTGTTGTATCTTCTTCTTGCTGAGGGGAGTCGCAACCTGCTACTATACAGTACGAGAGATGCTGGATTGCCAGCCAACTCTCAATCTCGACTTCATCTGCACACACCTAGTACAGGTTGACTTGTACATTATGCAGCAAAGCGCAATGGGTGCGGCATCAGCGAAGTAACTTTTGACGCCACGAGCAGGCATCTGGTAGGTATCTGGAACTTGCTCTTGTGGACCTGAAACTGAGCCGGATGGCTCCTTTCCCAACAATCTCCTACTTTGCTAATGTCAGAGTGGGTTGAGTCCACATCCCTTCATGCACAACTACTGCTTCTCACGGGTCACTGGCTTGGTACAGAAATCGGGGACCTGTTTGTTGGTTGGAGTAAATTCGAGCTTGATAGCACCCTCCTACACCATGTACCTGATGAAGTGATATACGATATCAATGTGCTTTGTATGTGCATGGTGCTCAGGATTCTTTGCGAGTTCAATTACGATCTGGTTATTGACGCGTACAGGAACTCGACCTACTATACTCCAACACATCTCCGTCATGAGACGCTGATACCAAACTGCTTCCTTGGCTCCAAAGCTAAGAGAGACATAATCAAGTTTTGTACTTGAGGTGGCCACAACCACCTGCCGCTTGCTACACCAGCTAATGGTCCCGCCATTCATGAGGAACACATGTCCAGAGATGGACTTGCGGTCCTCAGGGTTTGATACCCAATCTGCGTCTCTGTAGACGATGATGCTGTTGTCGTTGCCGTTGTAGGTGATCTGGAAGTTGATGGTTCCAGCAAGGTAGCAGAAGATCCATTTCATTTCCTTCTGGGACTTCTCAGGTCCAGGATTAACCATGTACTGGCTAACAACGCTCACATCCTATGCAAGGTGTGGCGTGGTTGCCACCATCAGGTACATGACACTCTCGACAGCTCTTAGGTACTTCTGCCGCTCAGTAGTATTTGCTTCTCTACTAAAACTCACGAGGTACTACCACATCTCAAGTGGCAAACTGATGGATTTTGCCTCTTCCATGCGGAATCATTAAAAAATACCCTTGATATAGGAGCTCTACTATAGCGAAAGAGAGCGTGATTTGCGGTCATGCGTGATCTGGATACCAAGGAAGTATGACGTCTCTCCGAAATCAGACCCCTAGAAGCACACCAGCATGGCCTCTTTTAACTCCTGTAGTGTATATATACTGTTGCAAAGGAGGAGCATGTCATCCACATACACAATGATCATGAGGATCTCATGCCCATGCTGCCTGCAATAGAGGCTATAGTCATACTCGCTGCGCACGAACCCCATGTACTACAGGACCGTATCCAATTTCTGGTTCCAAGTACGCGACACTTGCTTGAGGCCGTACAGCGACTTCTGCAACTTGCAAACCAGTTGCTCCTGGCCATCCATGATGAATTCCTCTGGCTACTCCATGTAGATATCCTCCTCCAAGTTATCGTTCAAGACCGCCGTATTGATATCCATGTGGTGGATCTCGAAGTCTTGAGCTGCTGCATAAGATAGGAACATGTACACAGAGGCAAACTTTGCAAAAGGAGCAAAGGTTTCAGTATAGTTGATGGCTTCCTGCTCTGAGTAGCCCTTGGTGACGAGCCTCGCCTTGTATTTTTCGAGGTTACCATCTGTGCCCCTCTTCTTCTTGAACACCCACTTGTACTTGATTACCTTGCATCTAGGTAGACGCTCAGTCAACTCCTACATACCGTTGTTGAGCTGCGAATGTATCTCGTGTTGTATAGCTTACGTCCTATCTGCTGCATCTGGTGCAGTCATGACCTCCTTGTAGGACGTGGGCTCATCTGAATGTGTTGCAATTGCGACATTCATCTGGTCTGGTTTTTGTAGCATCCAGATATGCCCGTGCTTACCAGGCTTGCAGCGCACCCTCAGAGGGTACCTACGACCTAGTGCCGGGACCTTAACGGGCCTTAACAGCACCGCGCCAGCCGCCTTGCTGGCGCGGTGTTGTAGGTGCAACTGCTACTGCTAGTGATGCTGTATCTCCTTTTTCTGCTTCTGCCAATGAGGCCGCTATATCTGTTGTATCAGACATGGGAGAGTAGAGTGGCTGTTCCATAATCACAATAGAGGAAGGGTCAGGAGAGACAATGTTAGAGAGAGTATCATCTGCACCAACGCCTTTGTTGGACTGTGGTTCTTTATGTACACCGGAGCGCTCACTGCTTTGGCCCAGAACTCATAGGTGAGCCGAGCCGCGTGGAGCATGGAGTGCGCTGACTCAATAATGGTGTAGTTGGCATGTTCTGCTATGCCGTTCTACTGCGGCGAATATGGCGTAGTGCACTACACCTTGATGCCTGTTACTCTGAGGTATTCCAGGAACTCCTTACTCAGGTACTCTCTTCCATGGTCATTGCACAACGCCTTGATCTTCTTGCCGGTCCGGTTCTCCACCATTGCCTTGAACTCCTTGAACCTGTCAAAACACTTGTCCTTGGAGGAAAGGAAGTACTCACAAGTGTAACGGTTGAAATCATCAATGAAGGTAAGAAAATACCTAGAGTCTCCAAAGCTCTGGATTTACATTGGACCACACAAGTCTGTATGGACCAGCTCTAGCACCTCCTTCGTGTCAACGTACCTGAGGCAACGGACTAGAAAACAAGGCCAACACAATGGCATTTGCCGTCCGGTCCTAGTATTGCAAGTAGGAGCAAATATCACCCTAAGAATCACGGTTCCACACTAAGCTATTCATAGGAATCACTTCCTTGCACTCTGTCCTTAGCAACTGGTCAATTTTGCACGAGGAGCTAACTCCTGGGGCTTAGACCAACCAATGCTTCTTTAGTGTCTGCTTCTGGTGGACAACTCTGTGAGGAGTCTTTAAGGTAAGAACTATACTCAATGACACGCAACTGACAGGTTCTTATAGTCCTAGAGCCAGCCTCTAGCCTAGGCACAAAGTGGCTCCTTAGATGAGCCACTTTGGAGGCAATCTGGATTGCATCATCTCCCCTACCTACATGGCATATTATGTGGCCACCAAGTGGCACCAGCCACGTGGAAGGACGTTGGAATATTCTAAGATATCTCTTAGAATCTTCCTGTCCTCCTTTTGGTGACAAAGAAAATTAGTCACTGGGCTGGGATTTTGTTGACCTGATATGCTCCTTGTCCATCGCTGATATTTGGATGGGCACAGGACGGACTAGGCATGTACTGCTCCTTTGGACTAAGTCCTCTAAGTCTGGTCCAGATAGACAAGGCATGCACTACTCCTTTGGAGCAAGTCCCCTTAGTCTAAACTGGATAGTATAGCCAGCAAACACTATCTAGGACAACTCCTTGTGGCTTAGACGTTCCAGAGTTAGTATCTGGAACGAGAGGTCACTGGGTCAAATCCCACTAATTCTCTTTGTAACCGAAAGGGGGACAGGAAGGTTCTAAGAGATATCTTAGAACATTCCAAGGTCCTTCCTGGTGGCTAGCGCCACTTGGCGGTCACAGGGAGCGCCATGTAGGCAAGGGGGATGACGTAATCCAGATTGCCCCTAAAGTGGCTCCTCCAAGGAGCCACTGCGCGCCTAGGCTAGAGGCTGGCTCTATGACTATAAGAACCTGTTAGTTGCCTATCATTGAGTACAGTTCTTACCTTTGAGACTCCTCACAGAGTTATCCATCAGAGGCAAACACTAAAGAAACATTGGTAGGTCTAAGCCCCACGAGTTAACTCCTCGCGCGAAAGTGACCAGGTGCTAAGGATACAGTGTAAGGAAGTGATTCCTATGAACTGCTCAGTGTGGAACCTTGGCTCTGGGGGTGATATTACCTCTTGGTTGTAATACCAAGAGCGATCGGCGGGAACCATTGTATCGAAACCCGTTTTCTAGACCGTCGCCTCAGGCAGGTTGACATATTTAATCCAGTGACCTCTTGCTCCAGAGACTAACTCTGGAACGTCTAAGCCAAAAGGAGTTGTCCTAGGTAGTGTTTGCTGCCTATACTATCCAGTTTAGACCAAGGGGACTTGCTCCAAAGGAGCAGTGTATGCCTTGTCTATCTGGACCAGACTTAGGGGACTTACTCCAAGGGAGAAGTGCATGTCTTAGTCCATCCTGTGCCTGTCCAAATGTCAGCTATAGACAAGGAGTATAGCAGGTCAATACTTCGCATGCTCGCTTGCTCCAGAGAACGCGTCACGATGTCGCTTCCCCTCCAAACGGCCGATGAACAACTATTGCTCAAAGTTAGAGATGGTGGGCAAGTCACGCACCATCTGCTTTGTTTGAAGTTACTGCAAGGTGCGCATGCCCATGGGCCGTAGCACACATGCCAGATCTTGCCATCAGTGACGTGCACCACTGCTGTAAGACTCTGCTCACGCGGGATCTTTGTTACCCCTAACAGGCGGTACATGTCACCTTCCTTCAACGGCCAACTCTTCTCCCATTTCCTTGTCGAGGATGTAGCCATAGTCGTCATCAAAGACGACTCATAGTCTTTTGTTAGTGAGAGAGGACACTGAAAGAAGATAGAAAGGAGAATCAGGTACATACAGTGCGCCATGGAACACTCCCACTTCAATGCCACGTGGGGTCTCCAACCACATCTCCACAATCTCAATCCCCTCAGAATATACCACCTGATCATCACCTAAATTAATCAGTCGGGAGGGGAATGAGAGCAGCTTTGTAAACCACTCTTTGTGATACGTCAGGCTCTTGGTACACTCAGAGTCCTTGTTCCATGCGATATCTACCTTCTCCACCGGTGACATATCAGACTTCGCCATGAAGAGGCTATTGCGTACCTCCTTCGCCACATTCATATTGCCAAAATGGCGCACTCTAGCCTGGTTCTGTTGCTGCTGCTGCTATTGACATTGATGTGGAGATAGCTGCTGGTGCTGTGGACATAGCTCATTTCGGTGGTGCTGCTGCTTCTCCTTCTGGTCCCTCTTGAGCTTGAAGTACTCTTTCTTGTAATGTCCCTCTTTGTGGTAATAGTGGCACTTGCCTTTCTTCTTGCCTCTCTGTTGCCCAAACTGTTGTTGCTGCTGCTGGTTATGCAAGCTCGTGGCCACATAAGCTGCTTCACTATTGCCACGATCATTACGCTTTGGTATATTGTGACAATTCAACCTGCACTAGGTCTATACAGATGAAGTTGAGGTCAAGAGTTGGCTGGCACTCCAGCGTTGTTGGATCTGGAGAAGAGAGGGAGTCTTGGTGCAGCGAGCATGTGGGACTGAAAGGGCATCACTTGTGCTGAAGAATGGTTGTTGAATCACTCAAAATGATGGAGTACATATAGAGCTAGAGCTTGGGCAAGTCAGCCCTCTCACAAGCCACACCACTTAGCCATGGAGGCTAAGGCTCACACACTAGAGTCCACAATCTCACACAAGGGAGGAAATCAGCCCAACAATCAGGCTGACCAGTCACGCACGACCTAGAGAGCTAGAGAATGCTCTCATGGCACATTCCTAGTGGTCACATCACCCACAAACCCATCGAGAATCGCCATGTGTTCATGGCTAGCATACAAGGATCTCACCTCACCTAAAAAGTAAGGAGAGGTACCTTTATCCTAGTCAGCACACTCTGACAAGGCAATCCTAAGACCAAGGACCTTTTTGGATATTTCTCCCATCAGGTCTTGACCCTGGACCTCTTGCCTCTTTCTTTTCTCAGGCTAAGGCATGGAGCCATCACCCAGGGCCACCCAGACATCGGTGATCCATGACCCCCGAAACTTCGGAAATTCATATCTCCCAATCCAACTGTTGGATCGGCCTGAAACTTGGACGGTAGATAATTTGCCACCTGATCTTTCCGATGGTAAAGACAGATCAACGATCGGAGCAGGCATCAGGTAGTTTCCTGGAACTTGCTCCTGTGGACCTCAAATTGAGCCGGATGGCTCCTTTCCCAACAATCTCCCACTTTGCCGCAGTCAGAGTGGGCTGTGTCCACATGCCTTCATGCATAATTGATGCTTCTCACGGGTCACTGGCTTGGTGCAGAAATTAGCAACCTGCCTGTTGGTTGGAGTAAACTCCAGCTTGATAGCACCCTCCTGCACCATGTGCCTGATGAAGTGATATGCGATGTCAATGTGCTTGGTGCGTGCATGGTCCTCAGGATTCTTGGCGAGTGCGATTGCGCTATGGTTGTCGACGCGCACAGGAACTGGAACTGCTGCACTCCCACTCATCTCTGCCATGAGACGCTGGAGCCAAACTGCTTCCTTGACTCCAAAACCGAGAGAGACGTACTCAGCTTCTGTGCTCGAGGTGGCCACGACCACCTGTCGCTTGCTATACCAGCTGATGGCACCTCCATTCATAAGAAACACATGTCCAGAGATGGACTTGCGGTCGTCAGGGTTTGAAGCCCAATCTGCGTCTGTACAACCGATGATGTTGTTGTCGTTGCCGTTGTAGGTGATGCCGATGTTGATGGTTCCAGCAAGGTAGCGGAAGATCCACTTCAAAGCCTTCTGGTGCTCAGGTCCGGGATTAGCCATGTGCTGGCTCACAGCGCTCACAGCCTGTGCGAGGTCAGGCCTGGTTGCCACCATCAGGTACATGAGACTGCCGACGGCGCTCTGGTACTTCTGCCGCTCAGCTGCATTTGCTTCTCCACTGAAGCTCACAAGGTACTGCCGCGTCTCCAGCGGCATGCCGATGGATTTGGCCTCTGCCATGCCGAACCGCTGCAGGACGTCCGTGATGTAGCGACTCTGCTGTACCGAGAGAGAGCGTGATTTACGGTCACGCGTGATCTGGATACCGAGGAAGTATAATGCCTCCCCGAGATCAGACATCTGGAAACGCTCTTGCATGGCCTCCTTGAACTCCTGCAGTGCAGACATGCTGTTGGAAAGGAGGAGCATGTCATCCACATACACAATGATGAAGAGGATCTCATGCTCATGCTGCCAGCGATACACGCTGTAGTCATACTCGCTGCGCTCAAACCCCATGCACTGCAACGCCGCATCCAACCTCTAGTTCCAAGCACGCGACGCTTGCTTGAGGCCGTAGAGCGACTTCTATAGCTGCAAAGCAGGTGCTCCTGGCCATCCATGACGAATCCCTCCGGTTGCTCCATGCAGATCTCCTCCTCCAAGTCACCATTCAAGAATGCCGTCTTGATTTCCATGGTGTGAACCTCGAAATCCTCAGCTGCGGCATAAGAGAGGAGCGTGCGCACAGAGGCAAACTTTGCAACAGGGGCAAAAGTTTCTGTGTAGTCGATGCCCTCCTGCTGCGAGTAGCCCTTGGCGACCAGCCTCGCCTTGTACTTTTCCAGGTTACCATCTGCTCCCCGCTTCTTCTTGAACACCCACTTGCACTTGATTACCTTACGTCCAGGGGGATGCTCAGTCAGCTCCCACGTGCCGTTGTCCAGCTGCGACTGTATCTCCTGCTGCATGGCTTGCGCCCAATCTACTACATCCGGTGCCTCCATGGCCTCCTTGTATGACGTTGGCTCATCTGAATCTGCTGCAACTGCGACATTCATCTGTTCTGGTTTCTGTAGCATCCAATAATGGCCGCGCTTACCAGGCTTGTAACGCACCCTAAGAGGGTACCTGCGACCTGGTGCTGGAGCGTTAGCGGGCGGCTGGCGCGGTGCTGCTGGCACAACTGCTACTGCTGGTGGTGCTACATCTTCTTCCTCTGCTTCTGCCGGTGAGGCTGCTATATCTGCTGCATCCGACATGGGAGAGTAGAGTGATTCTCCCACTATCACAATAGAGGAAGGATCGGGAGAGAGTGGGTCAAGAAGGATTTCTACTCCCGCTGTCTCGTCAGCTCCTGGTTATGCTACCTCTTCACAGATAATGTTGGTGCCGATGACGTTGCTCTCGTTGAAGACGACATCCCTAGAGATGATGACGTGGCCTGTATCCCGCTCGTAGAGGCAATAGGCCTTGCTTGCCACGTCATAGCCAATCATCAGCATCTGCGTACTCTTTGCGTCCCATTTCTGCCGCTTCTCATTGGGCACGTGCATGTGCGCCAGGCTGCCAAATGCTCGAAGATTACCCACGCTTGGTTTCTTGCCGAACCACGCCTCGTACAGCGTCATGTGCTCCAGCGCCTTAGTTGGACTGCGGTTCTTGATGTAGACCACAGTGCTCACGGCTTCAGCCCAGAAGTCATAGGTCAGCCGAGCCGCATGCAGCATGGAGCGCGCCGACTCCACAATGGTACGGTTGGCGTGTTCTACTACACCGTTCTGCTGCGGCGAGTACGGCGCGGTACGTTGCGCCTTGATGCCAGCTGCTGCGAGGTAGTCCTGGAACTCCTTGCTCAGGTACTCTCCACCGCGATCGCTGCGCAGCGCCTTGATCTTCTTGCCAGTCTGGTTCTCCACCATCGCCTTGAACTCCTTGAACCTGTCAAAGCACTGGTCCTTGGAAGGAAGGAAGTACACAGTAGTGTAACGGCTGAAATCATCAATGAAGGTCAGGAAATACCTAGAGCCTCCAAAGCGCTGGGTCTGCATCGGTCCGCACAAGTCTGTGTGGACCAGCTCCAACACCTCCTTCGCACGCTCCCATCCTCCAGAGAACGCCTCCTGGTGCTGCTTCCCTTCCAAACAGCCGATGCACAACTACTGCTCAAAGTTAGATATGGTAGGCAGGTCACGCACCATCTGCTTTGCTTGAAGCTGCTGCAAGGCGCGCATGCCGATGTGGCCGTAGCGCGCATGCCAGATCTCGCCATCTGTCGCCTGTACCACTATTGCAAGACTCTGCTCTCGGGGGATCTTGGTCACCCCCAGCAGGCGGTACATGTCGCCCTCCTTCACCGACCTGGCCAACTCCTCTCCTGTATCCTTGTTGAGGATGTAGCTATAGTCATCATCGAAGACGACGCACAGTCGTGTGTTTGTAAGAGAGGAGACTGAGAGGAGGTTGAATGCAGCATCAGGTACATACAGCACGCCATGGAACACTCCCACTTCAATGCCACGTGGGGTCTCCAACCACATCTCCACAATCCCAATCCCCTGAGCATACACCACCCGATCATCACCCATAGCAATAGGACGGGGAGGGATGGACAACAGCTGCGTAAACCACTCCTTGTGATGTGTGAGGCTCTTGGTACACCCTGAGTCCTTGTACCATGCGAGATCCGCCTTCTCCACCTGTGACATGTCAGATTTTGCCATGAAGAGACGGTCGCGTACCTCCTTCGCTACATTCATGTTGCCAAAGTGGCGCACACCAGCTTGGTTTCGCTGCTGCTCCTGCTGAGGCTGACGCTGCTGTGACTGCTGCTGCTGCTGTTACTGCTTTTGCTGCTGCTGCTACTGCGATGATAGCTGCTGCTGCTGCTCCTTCTGGTCCCTATTGAGCTTGAAACACTCCTTTTTGTAGTGTCCCTCTTTCTGGCAGTAGTGGCATTTGCCTTTCTTTCTGCCTCTCTGCTGCCCAGACTGCTGCTTCTGCTGCTGGTTGCGAGAGCTCGTGGCCACAAAAGCTGCTTCACTGCTGCCGCCGCCATTGCGCTTTAGTGCATTGTGACGCAATTCCACCTGCACCAAGTGTGTGTAGATGAAGTCGAGGTCGAGATTTGGCTTGCACTCCAGCGTCTCTCGCACCGTGTCGTAGCTGGTTGGGAGTCCCCTCAGCAAGAGGAGGATGAAGTGCGTCTTTTCCACAGGGTTACCGGCCGCTCTCAGCTGCTTCGCCAGCTCCTTCGCCCTGTCCCGGTACGCCTCCATCCCTTCACCACCCTGCATTTTCAGCGCCATCATCTTTTCCTCCAAAATCATGAGGAATGCAGGATCCTTGCTCTCATACTTCTTGCACAACGTGTCCCACCCCTCCTTTGCAGTAGCCTTGTCACTCACGTACTGAAGATGCGGGTTGGAGATAATGTTGACAAGCAACCAATAGGCCTGCCTGTCCTTCTTCTTCCACTCCTCATACGTCGCCGCTGCAGTTGTAGATGAACTTGCATCTGCTGCACCTTTCTCAGCGTCTTCCCCGCCACCACCTCAGCTGCGGTGATGCCTTTTGCCTGTGGAGGCGGAGCGCACTCGTCACCGCTCACCACCTCCCACAAGCCCCTCTCCTCCAAAAGGAGGCAGATACGGATCTTCCAAAACGTGAAGTTGGCGCGTCCTTCCAGCCTCTCCAAGGGCTGGGCTGCTGTTACCACGCCTGCTGCTGCCATTTTGAGCTTTGGTGATGGTCAACGCTGCCCTTGGGTGGCGGCGCTACCCCTGCTTCTGCTGCTGCTTCTGCAAGAAATCTGTCTGACATAAAATGGACTGTAGATGCCAGCAGATTGGGAATTTGGAAAAACTAAGCCCACCAATAGAAAATTCAGCTCAAAACCGTTCAGATCGACCCATGAAACAGGATCATCAACAAGGGATTTTGAAAGATATGCCCCCTTGAAATCAGGGTATGCTTCTGCTCCTACTCTAACTCAGACCAGTCAGCTTGTAAACAGCGTTTCTCCCAAACGAATCGATGGAATGCAAATAGTTTTGCACCAATGAAAAGCTGAGGAAAAATACTACAATTCGCATGTGCCACTTTTTAAATTTGACAAAGAAACAAGAGAGTTATGGTCATCACAAGGCGACGGTCTTACTCATAGAGAAGAGTGTAGCCCTAGCCGATCTCGTTTTGAGCATAACTCCTGATCCGACCGTTGGATCGTCGTGATCTTGGGCTCCTTGGAAAGCTTGTCTCGTGAACTAGAAGATACAGTGGTCCATTGTCAAATTTGGTCAAGGTTTGACCCTAACCCGTCAGTCTCGAAGTGACAGCCTGTGCTGGCTGAATCTGGCAGAATCTGGCTCTGATACCAAATATTGGATCTGGAGGAGAGAGGGAGTCTTGGAGCAGCGAGCATGTGGGAATGAAAGGGCATCAGTTGTGCTGAAGAATGGTTGTTGAATCACTCAAAATGATGGAGTACATATAGAGCTAGAGCTTGGGCAAGTCAGCCCTCTCGCAAGCCACACCACTTAGCCATGGAGGCTAATCAGCCCACACACTAGAGTCCACAATCTCACACAAGGGAGGAAATCAGTCCAACAATCAGGCTGACCAGTCACACACGACCTAGAGAGCTAGAGAATGCTCTCATGGCACACTCCTAGTGGTCACATCACCCACAAACCCATGGAGAATCGCCATGTGTTCATGGCTAGCATACAAGGATCTCACCTCACCTAAAAAGTAAGGAGAGGTACCTTTATCCTTGTCAGCACACTCTGACAAGGCAATCCTAAGACCAAGGACCTTCTTGGATATTTCTCCCATCAGGTCTTGACCCTGGACCTCTTGCCTCTTTCTTTTCTCAGGCTAAGGCATGGAGCCATCATCCAGGGCCACCCAGACATCGGCGGTCCATGACCCCCGAAACTTTGAAAATTCATATCTCCCAATCCGACCGTTAGATCGGCCTGAAACTTGGACCGTAGATAANTTGCCACCTGATCTTTCTGATGGTGAAGTCGGATTGACGATCGGAGCAGGCATCAGGTACTTTCCTGGAACTTGCTCCTAGGGACCTGAAATTGAGCCGGATGGCTCTTTTCCCAACAAGCGTCTCTCGTATTATGTCGTAGCTGGTTGGAAGTCTTCTTGGCAAGAGGAGGATGAAGCCCGTCTCTTGTACAAGGTTGCCGGCCGCTCTCTGCTACCTCGCTAACTCCTTTGCCCTGTCCAGGTACGCCTCCTTCCCTTCACCACCCTGTATTTTCAACGCCATCATCTTCTCCTCCAAAAGCATGAGGAATTCAGGATCCTTGATCTCATACTTCTTGCACGATGTGTTCCATCCCTCCTTTGTAGTAGTATTGTCACTCACGTACTGAAGAGAAAGGATGGAGATGGTGTTGAAAAGCAACTTGTATGACTGGTATCCTTCTTCTTCCACTCTTCATACGCCATTGGTGTAGCTACAGATGAACCTGTACCGGTTGCACCCTCTCCTCCAAAAGGAGGCAGGTACGGATCTTCTTAAATGTAAAGTTGTCATATCCCTCCATTCTCTCCAAAAGGTGGGCTGCTGTTACAACAGCTACTGCTGCCATTTTGAGCCTTGGTGATGCTCAGCCTACCGTTGGATAGCGGCGCTATCGCTACTTCTGGTGTTGCTTCTGCTGAAAATGTGTCTGACAGAAAATGGACTGTAGATACCAGTAGACCAGGAATTCAGAAAAATTGAGTCCACCACAAGAAAATTCTGCTCATCTTTCATATAGAACCATAAAACAATGTCATCATGACGGTCATCAAAAGGGGATTTTGAAAGATATGTCCTCTTGAAAATGGGGTATGCTTCTGCTCCTTCTCCCATTCTGATGGAGCTGGAGGAGAGCGGAAGAGTTGGATCTAGAGGAGAGAGGGAGAGTTGGATCTGGAGGAGAGAGGGAGTCTTGGAGTAGTGAGCATGTGGAACTAGAAGGACATCAGTTGCTGAAGAATGATTGTTGAGTCACTCAAACTAATGGAGTACATAGAGAGCTAGAGCTTGGGCAAGTCAGCCCTCTCACAAGCCACACCACTTAGCCATCGAGGCTAAGGCTCACACACTATAGTCCACAATCTCACACAAGAGAGGAAACCAGCCTAGCAATCAGGCTGACCAGTCACACACCACCTAGAGAATGCTCTCATGGTACACTTATAGAGGTTACATAACCCACAATCCCATGGAGAATCGCCATGTATCCATGGCTAGCATTCAAGGATCTCACCTTTCCTAAAACGTAAGGAGAGGTAGTTTTATCCTAGTCAGTACACTTTGATAATTCAAATCCAAGTCTAAGGACCTTTTTGGATATTTTCTCCTTCAAGTCTTGACCCTGGACCTCTTGCCTTTTTTCTTTTCTCAGGCTAAGGTATGGAGCCATTGTTGAATCTTGAGGAGAGAGGGAGCCTTGGAGAAGCGAGCATGTGGGACTGAAAGGGTATCACTTGTGCTGAAGAATGGTTGTTGAATCACTCAAAATGATGGAGTATATATAGAGCTAGAGCTTGGACAAGTCAGCCCTCTCACAAGCCACACCACTTAGTCATGGAGGCTAAGGCTCACAAACTAGAGTCCAGAATCTCACACAAGAGAGAAAATCAGCCTAGCAATCAGGCTGACCACTCACACACGACCTAGAGAGCTAGAAAATGCTCTCATGGCACACTCCTAGTGGTCACATAACCCACAATCCCATGGAGAATCGCCATGTATCCATGGCCTAGCACACAAGGATCTCACCTCACCTAAAAAGTCAAGAGAGGTACCTTTTTCCTAGTCGGTAAACTCTGACAAGGAAACCCAAGAATCTAGCACCTTTTTGGATATTTCTCCCATCAATTCTTGACCATGGACCTCTTGCCTTTTCCTTTTCTCAGGCTAAGGCATGGAGCCATCGCCCATGGTCACCTAGATATCGGCAGTCGATGACCCTGGAAACTTTGAAAATTCATATCTCCAAATCCGACTGTTAGATCGGCCTCAAACTTCAACCGTAGACATTTTTCCACCTGATCCTTCCAATGGTGAAGTCGGATCAACGATCAGAGCAGGCATCTGGTAGTTTCCCGGAAATTGCTCTTGTGGACTTGAAACTGAGCCGGATGGCTCCTTTCCCAACAATCTCCCACTTTGCCATAGCCAGAGTGCGCTGAGTCCACATGCCTTCATGAAGAACTGCTGTTTCTCACGGGTCACTCGCTTAGTGTAGAAATCAGCGACCTGCTTGCTGGTTGGAGTAAACTCTAACTTGATAGCATCCTCTTGCACCATGTGCCTGATGAAGTGATATGCGATGTCAATGTGCTTGGTACGTGCATGGTACTCAGGATTTTAAGCGAGTGCAATTGTATTCTGGTTGTCAACACGCAGAGGAACTGGAATTGCTGTACTCCCACTCATCTCTGCCATGAGACGCTGAAGCCAAACTGCTTCCTTGGATCTAAAGCTGAGAGAGATCTACTCAGCTATCGTGCTTGAGGTGGCTACGACCACCTGCCGCTTACTGCACCAGCTGATGGCCCTACCATTTATGAGGAACACATATCCGGAGATGGACTTGCGGTCCTCAGATTTTGAAGCCCAATTTGCGTCTGTGTAGCTGATGATGTTGTTGTCGTTGCCATTATAGGTGATGCCGATATTGATGGTTCCAGCAAGGTAGCGGAATATCTGCTTCATTGCCTTCTAGTGCTCAGGTCCGGGGTTTGCCATGTGTTGGCTCACAGCGCTCATAGCCTGTGCAAGGTCCGGCCTGGTTGCCACAATCGGGTACATGAGAATGCCGACAGCGCTCTGGTACTTCTGCCGCTCATGAGGTACTGCCGCGTCTCCAATGAAGCTCATAAGGTACTGCCGCGTCTCCAGCGACGTGCCGATGGATTTGGCCTCTGTCATGCCGAACCGCTACAAGATGTCCTTGAGGATGTTGTATCTGCTGCATGAGATATGGGAGAGTAGACTGGTTCTCCCACTGTCACAGTGGAGGAAGGATCAAGAGAGACTAGGTCAGGAAGGATATCTGCTCCCACTACCTCATCAGCTGCTGGTTCCGCTGCCTCTTCAAAGACAATGTTGGTGCCAATGACGTTGTTCTCATTGAAGATGACATCCCTGGAGATGATGACGTGGCCTGTATCCCTCTCATAGAGACGATATGCCTTGTTTGCCATGTCATAGCCGGTCATCAACATTTGTACGCTCTTTGCGTCCCATTTCTGCTGCTTTTCATTGGGTACGTGCATGTGCACCAAGCTGCCAAACGCGCGAAGATGACTCACGCTCGGCTTCTTTCCGATCCACGCCTCATAGGTGAGCCGAGCCGCGTGCAGCATGGAGCGCGCTGATTCAACGATGGTGCGGAAGGCGCGTTCTACTACGTCATTCTGCTATGACGAGTATGGTGCGGTCCACTGCGCTTTGATGCCTTCCGCTACGAGGTAGTGTTGGACCTCTTTGCTCAGGTACTCTCCGCCACCATCGCTAAGCAACGCCTTGATCTTCTTGCCAGTCTGGTTCTACACCATTGCCTTGAACTTCTTGAACCTGTCAAAGCACTGATCCTTGGAAGAAAGGAAGTACACAGCAGTGTAACGACTGAAATTATCAATGAAGGTGAGAAAATACCTAGAGCCTCCAAAGCTCTGGGTCTACATCGGGCCACACAAGTCTGTATGGACCAGTTCCAGCACCTCCTTTGCATGCTCCCCTTCTCCCGAGAACACCTTGTGATGCTGCTCCCCCTCTAAACAGCCGATGCATAATTGCCACTCAAAGTTAGAGATGGTGGACAAGTCACGTACCATCTACTTTGTTTGAAGTTGCTGCAAGGCACGCATGCCGATGTGGACATAGTGCGCATGCCAGATTTTGCGATCTGTCGCATGTACTACTGCTGCAAGACTCTGCTCGCGCGGGAATTTAGTCGCCCCTAACAGGCGGTACATGTCGCCTTCTTTCACCGACCTGGCCAATTCCTCTCCTGTTTCCTTGTCGAGGATGTAGCCATAGTCGTTCTCAAAGACTCGCAGTCCTGTGTTGGTGAGAGAGGACACTGAGAGATATTGAACGTAGTATTAGGTACGTACAGCACGCCATGGAATACTCCCACTTGAATACCACGCGGGGTCTCTATCCACATCTCCACAATTCCAATCCCTTCAGTATACACCACCCAATCATCACCCAGAGCGATAGCATGGGGAGGGATAGACAGCAGCTGTGTAAACTACTTTGTGTTGTATCAGGCTCTGGGTATACCCTGAGTCCTTCTACCATGCGAGATCCGCCTTTTCCACCTGTGATATGTCAAACTTCGCCATGAAGAGACGGTCGCGTACCTCCTAAGCCACATTCATATTGCCAAAGTGCCGCACACCAGCCTGGTTTTGCTGCTACTACTGTTGCCACTGACACTGTTGTGAGTGTTGCCGCTGCTGTTGTGGAGATTGCTGCTTTTACTAGTGCTGCTGCTACTCCTTTTGGTCCCTCTTGAACTTGAAACACTC
>SZWC01000022.1:715637-741984 GCA_023375785.1 Penium margaritaceum | reverse complement strand
ATGGGCAACTTTCCACATGCCTGTTACTGCCATTTTGAGCTTTCGTGATGCTTAGCGTTGTCCTTGAGTGATGCCGCTACCCCTGCTTCTGCTGCTGCTTCTGCCAGAAATCTGTCTGACAGAAAATGGACTGTAGAGGCCAGCAAACTAGGAATTTTGAAAAACGGAGACCACTACTTAAAAATTCAGCTCAAAACCTTTGAGATAGACCCATAAAACAGGGTCATCAACAGGGGAGTTCTAGAGATATGCCCTTGTGAAAGCAGGGAATGTTGCAACTCCTATTCCAGCTCAGACCAGCCAGCTTGTAAACAGAGTTTCTCCCAAACGTACCAATGGAATGCAAATATTTTTGCACCAATGGAAAGCTTATGAAAACTAATTCAATTCGCATGTGCTATGTTTTACATTTGACAAAGAAACAAGAGAGTTATGGTCATCACAAGGCGACAGTCTTACTCAGAGAGAAGACTGTAGCCCTGGCCAACCTCCTTTTCAGCATACCTTTCAATCCAACTGTTGGATCTTCGTGATCTTGGGCTCGGTCGAAAGCTTCTCTCTAGAACTTGAAGATCCTGTGGTTGATTGTCACATTTGGTGAATATTTCATCCTAACCCGTCACTCTCAAAGTGACAGCCTGTGCTGGCTGAAAGTGGCAGAACTTGGCTCTGATACCAAATATTGGATCTTGAGGAGAGAGTGAGCCTTGGAGCAGGGAGCAAGTAGGACTGAAAGGCCATCACTTGTGCTGAAGAATGATTATTGAATCACTCAAAATGATGGATTACATATAGAGTTAGAGCTTGGGCAAGTCAGCCCTCTCACAAGCCACACCACTTAGCCATGGAGGCTAAGGCTCACACACTAGAGTCCATTATCTCACACAAGAGAGGAAATCAGCCTAGCAATCAGGCAAACCACTCATACACGACCTAAAGAGCTAGAAAATGATCTCATGGCACACTCCTAGTGGTCACATAACCCACAATCCCATGGAGAATCGCCATGTGTCCATGGCTTAGCACACAAGGATCTCACCTCACCCAAAAAGTAAACAGAGGTACCTTTTTCCTAGTCAGCACACTCTGACAAGGCAACCCAAGAATCTAGGACCTTTTTTGATATTTCTCCCATCAGGTCTTGACCATGGACCTCTTGCCTTTTTCTTTTCTCAGGCTAAGGCATGGAGCCATCGCCCATGGACACCCAGATATCGGCGGTTGATGACCCCGGAAACTTTGAAAATTCATATCTCCCAATCCGACCGTTGGATCATCCTCAAACTTGGACCGTACACATTTTACCACCAGATCTTTCCAATGGTGAAGTTGGATCGATGATCGGAGCAGGCATCTGGTAGTTTCCTGGAACTTGCTTCTGTGGACCTGAAACTGAGCCGGATGGCTCCTTTCCCAACAGCCGTCACCCGTGGTGACCTAGCCACCGGCGGTCCATGACCTCGAAAACTTTGAAACCTCATATCTCCCAATCTGACCATTGGATCGGCCTGAAACTTGGACCATAGACAAATTTTCACCTGATCGTTCCAATGGTGAAGTTGGATTGTCGATCGGAGCAGGCACTTGGTAGCTTTCTGGAACTTGCTTCTATGGACCTGAAACTGAGCCGCATGATCCTATGTCCAACATGGTTGTCGACACGCATGGGAACCGGAATCGCAGTACTCCCACTCATCTGTGCCATGAGTCGCTAAAGCCAAACTACTTCCTTGACTCCAAAGTTGAGAGAGACGTACTCAGTTTCCGTGTTTGAGCTGGCCATGATCACCTGCCGCTTGCTATACCAGCTGATGGCCCCGCAATTCATGAGGAAGACATCTCCAGATATGGACGTACAGTCCTCAGGATTTGAAGTCCAATCTGTGTCTATGTAGCCGATGATATTTGTAATTACTATTGTAGCTGATCCCGATATTGATAGTAGCATAAGATCCACTTCACTACCTTCTCGTACTCATGTCGAGGATTAAACATGTGTTCGCTCACAGCTCTCATAGCTTGTACAAGGTCTGGCTTGGTTGATACCATTCGGAACATGAGAATGCTGTTGGTTCTCTTGTATTTTTGCCGCTCAGTTATATCTGCTTCCCCACTAAAACTCACGAGGTACTGTTGCGTCTCTAGCGGCGTGCTGATGTGTTTGGCTTCTGCAATGCCAAACCACTACATGATATCCTTGACATAGCGACTCTGTTACGGCAAGAGAGAGTATGATTTGTGGTCACGTCTGATCTAGATGCTAAGGAAGCATGACTCCTCTCCAAGATTAGGCATCTAGAAGTGCTCTTGCATAGTGTCCTTGAACTCCTACAGGATAGACATGCTACTGGAAAGGCGCATGTCATCCACATAGACAATGATCATGAGGATCCCATGCCCATTTTGTCATTGATACACGCTGTAGTCATACTCGTTGCGCTTGAATCTCATGTACTGCAATACCGCATCTATTGTCTGGTTCCAAGCATACGATGCTTGATGCCTTAAACAAGTTTTGTAGCTTACAAACCAGGTACTCCTAGGCATCCATGACGATTCCCCTGGTTGCTCCATGTAGATATCCTCCAAGCCACCATTTGACAATAGCGTCTTGACATCTATGTGGTGAACCTCAAAGTCCTTCACTGTCACATAAGAGAGGAGTGCACGTGCACAGGCAAACAAGTCTCACTGTGTACTTTTCCAGGTTACCATCTGCTCCTTGCTTCTTCTTGGATACCCACTTGTACTTTACCATCTTGCATCTAGGTGGATGTTCAGTCAGCTTGTTGACCTGATATGCCTCTTGTCCAGAGCTAATATGTGGACAGGCATAAGATGGACTAGGCATACACATCTCTTTTTGGAGTAAGTCTCCAAAGTCTGGTCCACATAAACAAGGTATACACTGCTCCTTTGGAGCAAGTTTCCTGGTCTAAACAGGATAGTATAGCCCACAAACACTACCTAGGATAACTCCTTGTGGCTTAGATGTTCCAGAGTTCACTGGAGGGAGAGGTCACTGGGTCAAATCCCAGCCTAGTGACTAATTTTCTTTCCAACCAAAAGGGGGATAGGAAGGTAGTGAGAGATATCTTAGAACATTCCAAGGTCCTTCTTGGTGGCTAGTGCCAGTTGGCGGTCACATGGAGTGCCATGTAGACAGGGGGGATGATGTAATCCACATTACCCCCAAACTGGCTCATCCAAGGTGCCACTGTGCGTCTAGGCTAGAAACTGGCTCTAGGACTATAAGAACCTCTCAGTTGCTGGTCATTGATTATAGTTTCATCTTTGAGACTCCTCACAGAGTTTTCCATCACATGCAGAGACTAAAGAAGCATTGGTTAGTCTAAATCCTAGGAGTTAGCTCCTTGTAAAAGTGCCATTGTGTCGGCCTTGTTTTCTAGTCTATTGCATCAAGCTGGTTGACAAAGGATTATGAGCCTTCACTGACTAGTTGTAAGGGATGTTTCTCTATGCTTTCTCGCCCTCTGTGTCTTGCAGGAAGCATCAGCTCATTCTGTTCCATCTGCTCAATCACCTCCTATGGCGGGTGCTGGCACTTAGTGAACAAGGACCAAGGAAAGCTCTCCCCTTGGAGGTACAACCCTTGGGTCCTAACCAAGATAAACTCTGCCCTTGGAGACACGACCGTGGATTCACAAGAGTGTGTTATTCTCTCTTTGCAGGTGATCAACGGCTAACGGATAAACAACAGATATGTACCTTCTAAACCGGTAGTAGACAATAGCCTGCATCAACCTATATTGGCCAAAATGAAGCAGAGAAGCAGAGAAGTAGCATGATGCTATCTACGACGCTCAGTCTTGAGCAGATAAATGGTGGCATGACTAAGTTCACAGGGATTAAACTTCCCTTGTGGAAATGGCAGTTTGAGAATGTCATGAAAGTACGTGGCTACTTCAAGATGTTCCTTGGGGAAGAGGTTGAACAACCAAAAGAAAACATGGGGTATAAAGCATGAAGCAGCAAAAATGAGGTAGCACTGGCCATTGTTGGGAAAGGAACCATGCAGCTCAGTTTCAGGTCCACAAGAGCAAGTTCTAGGAAATAACCAGATACTTACTCCGCAATCCGACTTCACCATTGAAAAGATCAGGTGGCAAATTGTCAATGGTCCAAGTTTCAGGCCGATCCAACAGTCGGATTGAGAGATATGGATTTTCAAAGTTTCCACGTTAATGGACCGCCGGTGTCTCGGTGACCATGGGCGATGGCTCCATGCCTTAGCCTGAGAAAAGATAAAGGACAAGAGGTCCAGGGTCAAGACATGATGGGAGAAATATCCAAAGGTCCTAGATTCTTGGATTGCCTTGTCAGAGTGTACTGACTAGGAAAAGGGTACCTCTCCTTAGTTTTTAGGTGAGGTGAGATCCTTGTGAGCTAGCCATGGACACATGGCAATTCTCCATGGAATTGTGGATTATATGACCACTAGGAGTGTGCCATGCGAGCATTTTCTAGCTCTCTAGGTTGTGTGTGAGTGGTCAGCCCGATTGCTAGGCTGATTTCCTCTCTTGTATGAGATTATGGACTCTAGTGTGTGAGTCTTAGCCTCCATGGCTAAGTGGTGTGGCTTGTGAGGGCTGACTTACCCAAGCTCTAGCTCTATATATACTCCATCATTTTGAGTGATTCAATAACCATTCTTCAGCAGTACTGATACCCATATAGTTTGATATGCTTGCTGCTCCAAGGTTGTTTCTCTCCTCCTGTTCCAACATTTGGTCTCAGAGGCAAGTTCTACTAGTTTCAGCAACTTCCGGCCGTCACTTCAAAAGTGACAAGTTAGGGTCACACCTTGACTAAATTTGAGAATCGACCACCGGATCCTTAAGTTTGAAGACAAGCTCTCCAACAAACCCAAGATCGTGAAGATCCAACGATCGTCTTGTAATGACAACAACTCTCTTGTTTCTTTATCAAATTTGCAAAGTGGTATAAGCGAGTTGTAGTATTTTTCCTAAGCTTTCCATTGGTGAAAACATATTTGCATTTCATCGATTTGTTTGGAAGAAACGACGTTTACAAGCTAGCTGATCTGAGTTGGAATACGAGCAAAAGCATATCCAGGGTATATCTTCAAAACCCCCTATTGATGACCCTGTGTTATGGATCGATGTGAACATTTTTCAGATGCATTTTCCAGTGGTAAGGTAAGATTTTTGGAATTCCCAGTCTGCTGGTATCAACATTCCATTTTCTATTAGAAAGATTTCTGGCAGAAGCAGCAGCAGAAGCAGCAGTAGTGCCACCACCCAGGGGCAACGCTGAGTATCACCAAAGCTCAAAATGAAAACAATAGCAGTTGTGACAGCAACGGGAGGCTAGAGGGATAATCAACTTCACGTTTTGGAAGATTCGTACCCGCCTCCTTTTAGAGGAGAGGGGCTTGTGGGAGGTGGTGACCGGCGACGAGTAAGTTCCAGATCGGCAAGCAAAATGCATCACTGCACTACACGTGGCGGTGGTGGTCATGCCATAGAGAGGTCCAGCCACTGTAGGTTCATCTCTGGCTATGCCAGTGGTCTATGAGGAGTGGAACTAGAAGGACAGGCAAGCATACAGGTTGCTTGTCAATCCCATCTCCAACCCGTATCTTTAGTACGTGAGTGACAAGGCTACTACAAAGGAGGGATGGGACACATGGTGCAAGAAGTATGGGAGCAAGGATCCTGCATTCCTTATACTTTTGGAGGAGAAGATGATGGCAGTGAGACAGGGTAGTGAAAAGATGGATGCGTACTTTGAGAGGGTAAAGGAGCTCGCAAAGCAGCTTAGAGCAGCCGGGAACCCTGTGGAAGAGACGTGATTCATCCTCCTCTTGCCGAGGAGACTGCGAACCAGGTATGACACGGTGCGAGAGACGTTGGAGTGCCAATAAACTCTCTACCTCGACTTCATCTGTACACACCTGGTGTAGGTAGAATTGCATCGTAATACAGCAAAGCACAATAATGGTGGCAGCGATGAAGGAGCTTTTGTGGCCACAAACTTACGCAACCAGCAGCAACAGCAGTGGTCAATGCAGCACAGAGGCAAGAAAAAAGGCGAATACTACTACTGCTTGAATGAAGACCACTACAAAATAGAATATTTCAAGCTCAATAGGGATAAGAAGAAGTAGTAGTAGCAGTAAAAGTAATAGTGTCCACAGGAACAGTTTGAGAAATCACAACAGCATCAGCAATAGCATCAACAACAGCAGTAGAGCCTGGCTGGAATATATCACTTTGGCAACATGAACATGGCAAAGGAGGTACGCGACCGCGTCTTCATGGTAAAATCTGATATGTCATAGGTAAAGAAGGCGGATCTCGCATGGTACAAGACCTCAGGGTGTACCAAGAGCTTGACGCACCACAAGGAGTGGTTTACGTAATTGCTCTCTTTTTCCAGCCGACCGATTTCTTTAGGTGATAATCGGATGGTGTATACTGAGGGGATTGCGATTGTGGAGATGTGATTGGAAACTCCACGTGGCATTGAAGTGTGAGTGTTCCACGGCATGTTATATGTAGCGGATGTTGCATTCAACCTCCTCTCAGTGTCCTCTCTCACCAACACAGGACTGCGAGTCATCTTTGACGACGACTATGACTACATCCTCGAGAGGGAAATAGGAGAGAAGATGGCCAGGTCCGTGAAAGAAGGCGACATGTACCGCTTGTTGGGGGCAACCAAGATCCCGTCTTAGTAGAGTCTTGCAGCAGTGGTACAAGCGACAATTGGCAAAATCTGGCATGCGCACTATGGCCATATTGGCATGCGCGCCTTGTAGCAATTTCAAACGAAGCAGATGGTACGTGACTTACCTACCATCTCCAACTTTGAGTAGTACTTGCTCATCGGCTGTTTGGAGGAGAAGCAGCATCGCGAGACGTTCTCTGGTACAGGGGAGCATGCGAAGGAGGTGCTGGAGCCGGTTAACATAGACTTGTTTGGCCTGATGTAGACCCAGAGCTTTGGACGCTCTAGGAAATTCCTAGCGTTCATTGATGATTTTAGACATTACACTTCTATGTACTTCCTTGCTTCCAAGGACCAGTACTTTGAAAGATTCAAGGAGTTCAAGGCAATGGTGGAGAACCAAGGTGCTGCACAATGTCTGTGATGGAGAATACCTAAGCAAGGACTTCTTGAACTATCTCACACGACTAGCATCAAGGTGCAGTGTATTACGCCATACTTTGTTGGAAAAGGAGCCATCCAGCTTAGTTTCAGATCCACAAGAGAATGTTACAGGAAACTATTTGATGCCTAGTCCGATCGTCAATCCAACTTCATCATTGGAAAGATCAGGTGGCAAAATGTCTACGGTCCAAGTTTTAGGCCAGTCTAATGGTCGGATTGAGAGATATGAATATTCAGAGTTTCTGGGATCATGGACCGCAAGCGTCTGGGAGACCATGGGCAACGGCTACATGCCTTAGCCTGAGAAAAGAAAAAGGGCAAGAGGTCCAGGGTCAAGACCTCATGAGAGAAATATCCAAAAGGGTCCTAGATTCTTGGATTCCCTTGTCAAAGTGTACTGACTAGGAAAAAGATACCTCTCCTTACTTTTTAGGTAAGCTGAGATCCTTGTGTGCTAGCCATGGACACATTGCGATTCTCCATGGGATTGTGGGTTATGTGACCACTAGGAGTGTGCCATGAGAGCATTTTCTAGCTCTATAGGTCGTGTGTGAATGGTCAGCCTGATTGCTAGGCTGATTTCCTCTCTTGTATGAGATTATGGACTCTAGTGTGTGAGCCTTAGCCTCCATGACTAAGTGGTATAGCTTGTGAGAGGGCTGACTTGCACAAGCTCTAGCTCTATATGTACTCCATCATTTTGAGTGATTCAATAACTATTCTTCAGCACAACTGATGCCTTTTCTATCCCACATGCTCGCTACTCCAATCCTCCCTCTCTCGTCCAGCTCCAACATTTGGTATCAAAGCCAAATTCTGCCAGTTTTAGCCAGAATAGGACGTCACTTTGAATGTGATGGGTTAGGGTCAAACCTTGACCAAATTTAACTGTCAACCACCGGATCTTCAAGTTTGCGAGACAAGTTTTCCAACGAGCTGAACGGTCGGATTGAGAGTAATGCTCAAAACAAGATCGGCCAGGGCTATACTCTTCTCCATGAGTAAGACTGTCACCTTGTGCTGACCATAACTCTCGCGTTTCTTTGTTAAAATTAAAAAGTAGCACATTCTAGTAGAATTCTAGTATTTTTCCTAAGCTTTCCATTGGTATACAAATATTTACATTCTATCCATTCGTTTGGGAGAAATGTCGTTTACAAGCTGGCTTGTCTGAATTGGAGTAGGAGCAGAAGCATATCCTGTTTTCAAGAGGGTATATCTTTCAAAATCCTCAGATGATGACCCTGTTTTATGGGTCAATCGGAAAGGGTTTTAGCTGAATGTTTGAGTAGTGGGCTCACGTGGTGGGCTCACGTTTTTCAAATTCCCAGTCTGCTAGTATCTACAGTCCATTTTCTGTCAGACAAATTTCTGACAGAAGTAGTAGCAGAAGCAGGGATAGCGCCGCCATTCAAGGGTAGCGTTGAGCATCACAAACACTCAAAATGACAGCAGCAGGCATGGTCACTGTAGCCTTGCCCTTGGAGAGGCTGGAAGGACATGCCAACTTTACATTTTGGAAGATTTGTACCTACCTCCTTTTGGAGGGGAGGGGCTTGTGGGAGGTGGTGAGCGGCGACGAGAGCGCTCCACCTCCACAGGCAAAAGGCATCATCGCAGTACAGGCGATGGCGAGGAAGACACCGCAGAAACGTGCAGTAGTTGCAAGTTCATCTATAACTGTAGTAGCGGCATATGAGGAGTGGAAGTAGAAGGATAGGCAAGCTTACATACTGCTTCTTAACACCATCTCCAACCCACATCTATAGTACGTGAGTGACAAGGCTACTGCAAAAGAGGGGCGGGACACATTGTGCAAGAAGTATGAGAGCAAGGATCCTGTATTTCTTATGCTTTTTTAGGAGAAGATGATGAAGTTGAAAATGGAGGATAACGAAGGGATGGAGGCATGCTTGGACAGGACATAAGAGCTGGCAAAGCAGCTAAAAGCAGCTGGCATCCCTCTGGAAGAGACGCGCTTCATCCTCCTCTTGCTGAGGGGACTTCCAGCGAGCTACGACATGGTGCGAGAGATATTAAAGCTACGACACGGTGCAGGTAGAATTACGTTGCAGTGTAGCAAAGCGCAATGGCAGCGGCGCCAGAGAAGCCGCATTTTTTGCCGAAAGCTGGGTAGCACAGAGGCAAGAAGATAGGCAAGTACTTCTATCGGCAAAAAGAGAGACACTACAAAGAAGAGTGCTTGAAGTTCAAGAGGGACCAGAAAGAGCAACAGCAGTACCAGCAAAAGTAGGAATCTCCATAGCAGCAACAGCAGCTGTCACAGTAGTGTCAGCAGTAGTAGGAGCAAAACAAGACTGGCGAGTGCCATTTTGGCAACATGAACGTGGCCAAGGAGGTGCGGGACCGCCTCTTCATGGCGAAGTCTGATATCTCGCATGTGGAGAAGGCGGATCTCCCATGGTACAAGGACTCAGGGTGTACCAAGAGCCTGACGCACCACAAGGAGTGGTTTACGTAGCTGCTCTCTATTCCCTACCGTCCGATTGCTTTTGGTAATGTTCGGGTGATGTATGCTGAAGGGATTAGGATTGTGGAGATGTGGTTGGAGACTCCGCATGGCATTGAAGTGGGAGTATTCCATGGTGTACTGTGTATACCTGATGCTGCCTTCAACCTTCTCTCAGTGTCCTCTCTCACCAACATAGGACTACGAGTCGTTTTTTAGAAAGACTATGACTACATCCTCGACAAGGAAAGGGGAGAGGAGTTGGCCAGGTCGGTGAAGGAAGGCGACATGTACCGCCTGTTAGGGGCGACCAAAATTTCGCGCGAGCAAAGTCTTGTAGCAGGGGTGCCGGCCACAAATGGTGAAATCTGGCATACGCTGTATGGCCACATCCGCATGAGCGCCTTGAAGCAACTTCAAACAAAGCAGATGGTACGTGACTTGTCCACGATCTCTAACTTTGAGCAGTAGTTGTGCATCGGCTGTTTGGAGGGGAAGTAACACCGCGAGGTGTTCTTTGGAGCAGGAGAGCGTGCGAAGGAGATGCTAGAGCTGGTCTATACAGACTTGTCTGGCCCAATGTAGACCAAGAGCTTTTGAGGCTCTTGGTATTTTCTCACCTTCATTGATGATTTCAGCTGTTACACTGCTGTGTACTTCCTTTCTTCCAAGGACCAGTGCTTTGACAGGTTCAAACTGTTCAAGGCAATGGTGGAGAACTAGACTGGTAAGAAGATCAAGGCGTTGCGTAGCGACCGCGATGGAGAGTACCTGAACAAGGAGTTACAAGACTACCTCGCACTAGCTGGTATCGAGGCACAACGAACCGCGTCATACTCGCCGCTTCAGCACTCTGTAGTAGAACGTGCCAATCGCACCATCGTTGAGTTGATGCGCTCCATGCTGCACGCGGCTCGGCTCACATACGAGTTTTGGGCTGAAGCAGTGACCTCTGCGGTGTACATTAAGAACAATAGTCCTACTAAGGCACTGGAGGAGATGATACCGTACGAGGCGTGGTTCGGCAAGAAACCGAGCGTGGGTCATCTTCGAGCGTTTGGCAGGTTGGCAGAAATGCACGTCCCGAAGGAGAAGCAGTAGAAGTAGGACGCAAAGAGTGTATAGATGCTGATGATAGGCTATGACGTGGCAAGTAAGGCCTATCGCCTCTACGAGAGGGATACAAGCCACCTCATCATCTCCAGGGATGTCATCTTCAATGAGAGTATCGTCATCGGTACCAACATCATCTGCAAAGTGGCAGCAGAACCAACAAATCACGAGGCAGTGGGAGTAGATATCCTTCCTGACCCGGTCTCTCCTGATCTTTCCTCTATTGTGACAGTGGGAGAATCACCCTCCTCTCCCATGTCAGATGCAACAGATACAGCAGCCTCATCAACAGAAGCAGAGGAGGGAGATGCAGCACCACTAGCAGTAGTAGTGCCACCAGCACCGTGCCAACCGCTCGCAAACGCCCCAGTACCAGGTCGCACGTACCCTCTTAGGATGCGCTACAAGCCTGGTTAACGCGACCATTTCTGGATGCTGCAGAAACCAGAACAAATGAACGTCGCAGTTGTAGCAGATTCAGATGAGCCATCGTCATACAAGGAGGCCATGCTTGTACCAGATGCAACACATTGGACGCAAACCGTACAGCAGGAGATATAGTCGCAGCTTGACAACGGTACGTCGGAGCAGACTGAGCGTCCACCTAAATGCAATGTGATCAAGTGCAAGTGGGTTTTCAAGAAGAGGCAAGGAGCAGAAGACAACCGGGAAAAGTACAAGACGAGGGTGGTCGTCAAGGGCTACTCTCAGCAAGAACGCATCGTTTGCTCCTGTTGCAAAGTTTGCCTCTGTACACATGCTCCTTTCTTAGGGAGCAGCTGAGGGCTTCGAGATTCAACACATGGATGTGTTGGCTCACAGCGCTCACAGCCTGTGCGAGGTCCGGCCTGGCTGCCATTATCAGGTACATGAGACTGCCAACGGCGCTCCAGTAAATCTGTCGCTCAGCTGCATCCGCTTCTCCATTGAAGCTCACGAGATACTGCCGCGTCGCCAGCGGCGTGCCGATGGGTTTAGCCTCTGCCATACCAAACCGTTGCAAGACATCCTTGATGTAGCGGCTCTATTGCAGTGAGAGAGAGCGTGATTTGCAGTCACGCGTGATCTGGATACCGAGGAAGTATGATGCCTCCCCGAGATCAGACATCTGGAAGCGCTCTTGCATGGCTTCCTTGAACTCATGTACTACAGACATGTTGTTGGAAAGAAGGAGCATGTCATCCACATAGACAATGATGATGAGGACCTCATGCTCATGCTGCCAGCGATACACGCTGTAGTCACACTCGCTGCGCTAAAACCCCATGCACTACAGCGCCGCATCTAACTTCTGGTTCCAAGCACGCGACGCTTGCTTGAGGCCGTACACCGACTTTTGTAGCTTGCAAACCAGGTGCTCCTGGCCATCCATGACGAACCCCTCTGGCTGTTCCATGTAGATCTCCTCCTCCAAGTCACCGTTCAGGAATGTCGTCTTGACATCCATGTGGTGAATCTCGAAGTCCTCAGCTGCTGCATAAGAAAGGAGCGTATGCACAGAGGCAAATTTTGCAACAGGAGCAAAGGTTTCTATGTAGTCGATGCCTTCCTACTGCGAGTAGCCCTTGGTGACCAGCCTCGCCTTGTACTATTCCAGGTTGCCATCTGCTCCTCTCTTCTTCTAGAACACCCACTTGTACTTGATCACCTTGCGTCCAGGTGGACGCTCAGTCAGCTCCCACGTGCCGTTATCCAGCTGCTACTATATCTCTTGCTGGCGGCTTGTGCCCAATCTGCTGCATCAGGTGCAGCCATGGCCTCCTTGTATGATGCTGGATCATCTGAATCTACTATAACTACGACGTTCATCTGCTCTGGTTTCTGCAGCATCCAGAAATTGCCGCGCTCACCAGGCTTGTAGTGCACCCTAAGAGGATACCTGCGACCTGGTACTAGAATGTTAGCGGGCAGCTCGCGCGGTGCTGCTGGCACAACTGCTGCTGCTGGTGGTACATCATCTTCTTCCTCTGCTTCTGCGGATGAGGCCGCTGTATCTGCTACATCAGACATGGGAGAATAGACTGGTTCTCCCACTGTCATAGTGGATGAAGGATAAGGAGGACTGGGTCTGGAAGGATATCTTCTCCTACTGCCTCGTCAGCTGCTGGTTCTGCTGCCTCTTCACACACAATGTTGGTTCCGATGATGTTGCTCTCGTTGAAGACGACATTCCTGGAGATGATGACTTGGCTTCTATCCCTCTCGTAGAGGCGATACGCCTTGCTTGTCACGTCATAGCCAATCATCAGCATCTGCGCGCTCTTTGCGTCCCACTTTTGCCGCTTCTCCATTGGCACGTGCATCTACGCCAAGCTGCCAAACGCATGAAGATGACCCACGCTCGGCTTGTTATCAAACCACACCTCATATGGCGTCATCTGCTCCTGGGCCTTGGTTGCACTATGGTTCTTGATGTACATCGTAGTGCTCACTGCTTCCGCCCAAAAGTCGTAGGTGAGCCGAGCCGCGTGCAGCATGGAGCGGCCGACTCAACAATGGTGCGGTTGGCGTGTTCTGCTACGCCATTCTGCTACGGCGAGTATGGCACGGTGCGCTGCACCTTGATGCCTGCTGCTGCGAGGTAGTCCTGGAACTCCTTGCTCAGGTACTCTCCACCGCAGTCGCTGCGCAGCGCCTTGATTTCTTGCCAGTCTGGTTCTCCACCATGGCCTTGAACTCCTTGAACCTGTCAAAGGATTGGTCCCTACAAGAAAGGAAGTACACAGCAGTGTAACGGCTGAAATCATCAATGAAGGTGAGAAAATACCTAGAGCCTCCAAACCTCTGGGTCTGCATTGGGCTACATAAGTCTGTTTGGACCAGCTCTAGCACCTCCTTCGCGCACTCCCCTGCTCCAGAGAATGCCTCGCGATCCTACTTCCCCTCCAAACAGCCGATGCACAACTGCTGCTCAAAGTTAGAGATGGTCGGTAAGTCACACACCATCTACTTTGTTTGAAGTTGCTGTAAGGCACGCATGCTGATGTGGCCGTAGTGCGCATGCGAGATTTTGCCATTTGTGGCCTGCACCATTGCTGCAAGACTCCGCTCGCGCGGGATCTTCGTCGTCCCTAGCAGGCAGTATATATCACCTTCCTTCACCGACCTGGCCAACTCCTCTTCCCTTTTCTTGTCGAGGATGTAGTCATAGTCGTCATCAAAGACGACGCGCAGTCCTGTGTTGGTGAGAGAGGACACTGAAAAAAGGTTGAACGCAGCACCAGGCACATACAGTACGCCATGGAACACTCCCACTTCAATGTCACGCGGGGTCTCCAACCACATCTCCACAATCCCAATCCCCTTAGCATACACTACCCGATCATCACCCAAAGCGATAGGACGGGGAGGGATAGACAGCAGCTGCGTAAACCACTTCTTCTGATGTGTCAGGCTCTTGGTACATCCTGAGTCCTTGTACCATACGAGATCCGCCTTCTCCACTTGCGACATGTCAGACTTTGCCATGAAGAGACGGTCGCACACCTCCTTGACCACATTCATGTTGCCAAAGTGGCGCACACCAGCCTGGTTTTGCTGCTGCTGCTGACGCTGCTGTGACTGTTGCTGCTGTTGCTGTGGAGGTTGCTGCTTTTGCTGCTGTAGCTGCTGCTCCTTCTGGTCTCTCTTGAACTTGAAATACTCTTTATTATAGTACCCCTCTTTTTGGCAATAGTGGCAGTTGCCCTTCTTCTTGCCTCTCTGCTGCCCGGATTGCTACTGCTATTGGTTGCATGAGCCCATTGCCATGAAAGCTGCTTCAGTGCTGCTACTACTGCCATTGTGCTTTGGGCATTGGGACGTAGCTCTACCCACACCAACTACGTGCAGATGAAGTCGAGGTCGAGAGTTGGCCGGCACTCCAACGTCTCTCGGACCGTGTCATAGCTCGTTGGGAGTCCTCACAGCAAAAGAAGGACGAAGCGCGTGTTTTCCACAGGATTGCCGGCCGCTTTCAGCTGCTTCGCCAACTCCTTCGCCCTGTCGAGGTACACCTCTATCCCTTCGTCACCCTGCATTTTCAACCCCATCATCTTCTTCTCCAAAAGCATGAGGAATGCAGGATCCTTGCTCTCATACTTCTTGTACAACATGTCCTATCCCTCTTTTGCAGGAGCCTTGTCACTCACGTAATGAAGATGCAGGTTGGAGATAGTGTTGACATGCAGCCTAAGCCTGCCTGTCCTTCTTCTACTCATATGCCGCCGCTGCAGTTGCAGATGAACTTGCATCTGCTGCACCTTTGTGCGGCGTCTTCCCCGTCACCACCTGCGCTACGGTGATTCCTTTTGCGTGTAGAGGCGGAGCGCGCTCGTCGCCGCTCACCACCTCCCACAAGCCCCTCTCCTCCAAAAGGAGGCGGGTACGGATCTTTCAAAACGTGAAGTTGGCGCGTCCTTCCAGCCTCTCCAAGGGCTGGGCTGCTGTTACTACACATGCAACTGCCATTTTGAGCCTTGGTGATTTTCAGCGCTGCCGTTGAGTGGCAGCGCTACCCCTGCTTCTACTATTGCTTTTTCCAGAAATCTGTCTGACAGAAAATGGACTGTGGAGGCCAGAGGGCTGGGAATTTTGAAAAACTGAGGCCACCACTCGAAAATTCAGCTCAAACAATTTCAGATCGACCCATAAAACAGGATCATCAACAGGGGATTTTGAAAGATATGCCCTCTTGAAAACAGGGTGTGCTTATGCTCCTACTCCAACTCAGATCAGCCAGCTTGTAAACAGCGTTTCTCCTAACCAAATTGATGGAATGCAAACATTTTTGCACCAATACAAAGCTTAGGAAAAATACTACGATTCGCATGTGCCACTTTTTAAATTTGACAAAGAAACAAGAGAGTTATGGTCATCACTAGGCGACAGTCTTACTCATAGAGAAGAGTGTAGTCCTGGCCGACCTCGTTTTGAGTATAACTCTCAATCCGACTGTTTGATCTTTGCAATCTTGGGCTTGTTTGAAAGCTTGTCTTGCAAATTTGCGATCGTCAAATTTTGTCAAGGTTTGACCCTAATCCGTCACGTTCAAAGTGACGGCCTGTGCTGGCTGAAATTGGCAGAACTTGGCTTTGATATCAAATGTTGGAACTGGAGGAGAGGGAGCTTTGGAGCAGCGAGCATTTGGGACTGAAAGGGCATCACTTGTGCTGAAGAATGGTTATTTAATCACTCAAAATGATGGAGTACATATAGAGCTAGAGCTTGGACAAGTCAGCCTTCTCACAAGCCACACCACTTAGCCATAGAGGCTAAGGCTCACACACTAGAGTCCATAATCTCACACAAAAGGTGAATTCAGCCTAGCAATCAGGCTGACCAGTCACACACAACCTAGAGAGCTAGAGAATGCTCTCATGGTACTTTCCTAGTGGTTACATCACCCACAAACCCATGGAAAATCGCCATGTGTCCATGGCTAGCACACAAGGATCTCACCTCACCTAAAAAGTAAGGGGAGGTACCTTTATCCTAGTCAGTACACTCTGACAAGGCAATCCTAAGACTAAGGACCTTTTTGGATATTTCTCCTATGAGGTCTTGACCCTGGACCTCTTGTCTTTTCTTTTTCTCAGGCTAAGCCATGGAGCCATCACCCATGGCCACCCAGACATCGGCGAACCATGACCCCCGAAACTTTGAAAATTCATATCTCCTAATCCGACTGTTGGATCGGCCTGAAACTTGGACCGTAGTTAATTTGCCACCTGATCTTTCCAGTGAAGAAGACGGATCGACGATCGAAGTAGGCATGTGGAAGTTTCCTGGAACTTGCTCTTGTGGACCTGAAACTGAGCCGGATGGCTTCTTTCGCAACAGGAATTTGACCAAGTGACCTCTTGTCCGGATACTAACTCTGGAATGCCTAAGCCATAAGGAGTTGTCCTAGGTAGTGTTTTCTGCCTATACTATCCATTGAACACCAAGGAGACTTGCTCCAAAGAAGTAGTACATGCCTCGTCTATCTCGACCAGACTTAGGAGACTTACTCCAAGGGAGCAGTGCATGCCTAGTCCGTCTTATGCTTGTTTAAATATCAGCTATGGACAAGGAGCATATTCGGTCAACAAACACTCCCTTACACCTTTTTTCATTACCTGTGATTTATCTCCTCTCTCCAGCAGTCTTGGCCAGAGTCTTTGTTGGCTATGTTGACCATACGGATGCCTCGAGTATCTGTAGAGTGGAATTCGCTGTCAAGCACCTTTGTCATACAATCAGTGAGCATCTTCTTGATCTCCATGTATTCCAGGTCCACGATCTCTTTTGCGACCAGGTCGCATGAGTAGTGGTATCTGATGTCAATGTACTTGGTCCGCCGGGAGATGACATCATCATGTGCCACTTTCATGACACTCTTGTTATCAATGCAGACCTCTATTGCATCCTTTTGTGGCACTTTCATCTTGGCAAGCAAATTACATAGCCACTGTGTCTCCTTGTATGCTTCTGACAAAGCGATGTTCTCTGCTTTAGTAGTAGAGAAGGAGTCACAGTCTTGCTTTTTGCCTGTCCAAGAGACTATACCACCATTCAAGAGGCACACAAAGCCAGAGATAGACTTCCTATCATTGATTCTTCCTCCCCAGTCGGCGGTTTTAGCACACCTGCCGTAGCGGGTCAGATCTCTCTTGGCCTCCAAACTGGACTCCAATGTGTCATGTCTTCTGTAGATGGTGCATAAGGCGCTTGACTGCTTGCCAGTGCTGTGGCCCAGGATTGGCCACAGACCTTCTCACTTGTCCCACAGCATAGGAAATATGAGGGCATGTTCCTACCATGGTATACATGAGGTAACAAACATCAGTTTGGTAGGGAATGTTCTCCATCTCATGATGTTCTGCTTCTGTACTAGGATTCATGGAGGAAGAGAGGTTGATGTCTGTTATCATGGGTGTACTGATGGGCTTACAGTCCTCCATGTTGTAGTGCTTGAGGACCTTCATGATATACTTGGTCTGGTTCAACTCGATGGTTCCTGCTGCTTGATTACGCTGGATGGCTATCTCAAGGTAGAACTCAAGCGGACTCATGTCTATCTTGAATCTGTTGCTGAGATCTATCTTCAGCTTGTTCAACAGCTCGACTGACGACGAGCAGATGATCAGGTCATCCACGTACATTGCAACCAGCATGAAGCCTTACTCATCCTCCCACACATAGACATTAGGGTAATTCTTGGAGTGCCTGAAGGTGAGCCTGGCCATGAAGCCGTCCATCTCCTTGTACTATATCCATGGAGCCTGTTTTGGCACGTAGAGTACTTTGACCTGTTTGCAAACCTTGCCCTCTAGAGTTTTCACTCCCTCGAGAACTTCTATAAGCATTTCTTTGTCTAGCTTCCTATAGAGGAAAGCTGACTTGAGATCCATCTCGTGGACCTCCAGATCTTTGGCAGTAGTGATGCCCTACATGGATCTGATGGAGGCAAAGGTGATGATAGGCGTGAAGGTCTCCTTGTATTCTGGGCCTGCATGCAAGGAAAATCCCTTCGTCATAACTCTTGCCTTGTACTTGTCGATAGTACCACCCTGCTTGAACGTTTTCCGGAGTACCCACTTTGCCCCAACTACGAGTGTATTAAAGGGCCTATCCACCAGAACCCATATTTTGTTCTCTTTAATGGATGCGAGTTCGCTATCCACTGCCTCCTTCCACTTGGCTGCATCTGGCATGTTTAATGGATGTAGACTGTAGTGCTTATCGCTTCGGTCCAAAAGTCATAGATCAGCTAGGACGCATGTAGTATGGAGCACGCTAATATAGCGATGGTACCGTTGAGGCGTTCCATTATACCGTTCTGCCGCGGCGAGTATGGCACGGTACGCTGTGCCTTGATGCCAGCTGCTACGAGGTAGTCCTAGAAGTCCTTGGTCGCTGTGCAATGCCTTGATATTTTTTCCGGTCTGGTTCTCCATCATTGTCTTGCACTCCTTGAACCAGTCAAAGCGATGGTTCTTGGAAGCAAAGAAGTAAATAGTAGTGTAACGGCTGAAATAATCAATAAACGTTAGGATGTACCTAGAGCCTCCAAAGCTCTAAATCTGCATCAAGCCACAGAAGTCAGTGTAGACCAGCTCAAGCACCTCCTTGGTACGCCCCCTACTCCAGAGAACGTCTCGTGATGCTGCTTCCCCTCCAAACAGCCGGAGTACAAGTGTTGGTCAAAGTTGGAGAAGGTAGGCAAGTCACACACCATCTGCTTTGTTTGAAGCTACTGCAAAGTACGCATGCCGATGTGGCCATAGCGCACATACCAGATTTCACCATGTTTGTAGTATCCCTCCTTTTGGCAGTCGTGGCATTTGCGTTTCTTCTTGCCTCTACTATCCAGACTGATACTACTACTGCTGCTTGCACGAGCTCGTGGCCATAAAAATTGCATCACTGCTGCCACTACCATTGTGTTTTACTGCATTGGGATGCGCAGTAGTAATAGAACATACCAACAATAGTGCGGTTGGCACGTTTTACTCCTCCGTTTTGCTACGACGAGTATGGCACAGTACACTACGCCTTCATACCAAGTGCTGCGAGGTAGTCCTGGAAGTCCTTGCTCAGGTACTCTGTACCACCGTCGTTGTACAGTACCTTGATCTTCTTGCTGGTCTAGATCTCCACCATTGCCTTGAACTTCTTGAACATGTCAAAACATTGGTTCTTGGAAGAAAGGAAGTACACAGCAGTGTGACGGCTGAAATCGTCAATGAAGGTTAGAAAGTACCTAGAACCTCTAAAACTCTTGGCCTGCATCGAGCTATACAAATCTGTGTGGACTATTAGGTACTGAGCTAACCACCTCCGACACAGAAGCCGCGAAACCGAAAAGCTCACAAAGGTTTTTACACCTTCTTCTTTTGTAGGTATATGTTGTGCACTCCAAATTTAATCAGGCATACACTTCACCTTCAAGAGTACTAATGTCTTAACATTACATCTCAAGAAGAGCTCAAGTCGTCAATATGCAAGAGGGCATCAACTAAGAGTTAATTGATCAGCATGCAAGACAAGTCCTTTTATAGCTGTCTATCCAGTCCTAGAACTCAAAAGCACATTCCTAAGAAGTGGCTTGACCCTACCACATCACCAAGAGACTTGCGCTATGGGCTTGATACATAATCATGTCCCAAGGAAACTGAACAGCCATGTTTCTTCCTAGAAGCTACGAACATTCTTTCTTGGAAGCTTCCATAATAACCAAGATGTGCATGGACCCAGGATCGAACTCATGATCTTGTTGGGAAATGAGCCATCCGACTCAGCTTCAGGTCCAAAGGAGCAAGTTCAGGGAAACTTCAAGATTCCTGCTTCAATTGTCAATCCAACTTCACCATTGGAAAATTCAGGTGGCAAATTGTCTACGGTCCAAGTTTCAGGCCGATCCAACGGTCGGATTGGGAGATATGAATTTTTGAAGTTTTTGGGGTCATCGACCGGCGGTACCCGGGTGACCATGGGCGATGGCTCCATACCTTAGCCTGAGAAAAGAAAAAAAGCAAGAGGTCCAGGGTCAAGACCTGATGGGAGAAATATCCAAAAGGTCATAGATTCTTGGATTGTCTTGTCAGAGTGTACTGACTAGGAAAAGGTACCTCTCCTTACTTTTTAGGTGAGGTGATATCCTTGTGAGCTAGCCATTGACACATGGCGATTCTCCATGAGATTGTGGGTTATGTGACCACTAGGAGTGTGCCATGAGAGCATTTTCTAGCTATCTAGGTTGTGTGTGAGTGGTCAGCCTGATTGCTAGGCTGATTTTCTCTCTTGTGTGAGATTATGGATTCTAGTGTATGGGCCTTAGCCTCCATGGCTAACTGGTGTGGCTTGTGAGAGGGCTGCCTTGTCTAAGCTCTTATTCTATGTGTATTCCACCATTTTGAGTGATTCAAGAACCATTCTTCAGCACAACTGATGTCCTTTCAGTCCCACATGCTCGCTAATCCAAGGCTCCCTCTCTCCCCCAGTTCCAAGATTTGGTATCAGAGTCAAGTTCTGCCAGTTTCAGCCAGCACAGGCCGTCACTTTGAGAGTGACAGGTTAGGATAAAAACTTGACCACATTTGACAATCAAGTACGAGATACTCAAGTTCGCGAGACAAGCTTTCCAAAGAGCCCAAAATCACAAAGATCCAACGGTCGGATTGAATGGTATGCACAAAACGAGATCGGCCAGGGCTACACTCTTCTCTATGAGTAAGACTGTCGCCTTGTGATGACCATAACTCTCTTGTTTCTTTGTCAAATTTAAAACGTGGCACATGAAAATTGTGGTTTTGTTTCTAAGCTTTCCATTCATGGAAAACTTTTTGCATTCCATTGTTTTATTTGGGAGAAACACCATTTACAAGCTAGCTAGTCTGAGTTCGAGTAGGAGCACAAACATACCCTGTTTTCAAGAGGACATATCTTTCAAAATCCCCTGTTGATGACCCTGTTTTATGGGTTGATCTGAAAGGTTTTGAGATGAAATTTCTAATAGTGGGCTCAGTTTTTTCCAATTCCCAGTTTGCTGGCATCTACAGTCCATTTTCTGTCAGACAAATTTCTGGTGGAAATAGCAGCAGAAGCAGGGGTAGCGCCACCACGCAAGGGCAGTGTTGAGCATCACCAAGGCTCAAAATGGCAGCAGCAGGCGTGGTCACAGCAGCCCAGTTATTGGAAAAGCTGGAAGGACATGCCAATTTCACGTTTTGGAAGATTCGTACCCGTCTCCTTTAAGAGGAGAGAGGCTTGTGGGAGGTGGTGAGCGGCGACGACCGCGCTCCGCCTCCATAGGCAAAAGGAATCACCATAGCTTAGGTGGTGGCGAGGAAGTTGCCGCAGAAATGTGCAGTAGATGCAAGTTCATCTACAACTACAGCAGCGGCATATGAGGAGTGGAAGAAGAAGAATAGGCAGGCCTACAGGCTGCTTGTTAATACCATCTCCAACCTGCATTTTCAGTACGTGAGTGACAAGGCTACTGCAAAAGAGGGATGGAACACGTTGTGCAAGAAGTATGAGAGTACGGATCTTGCATTCTTCATGCTTTTGGAGGAGAAGATGATGGCACTGAAAATACAGGGTGGTGAAGGGATGGATGCGTATCTGGATAGGGCAAAGGAGCTGGCAAAGCAGCTGAGAGTAGCCGGTAACCCTTTGGAAGAGATGCGTTTCATTCTCCTCTTACTGGGGGGACTCGCAACGAGCTACGATACAGTTCGAGAGACGCTGGAGTGCTAGTCCATTCTCGACCTTGACTTCATTTGCACACACCTAGTGCAGGTGGAATTGCGTTGCAATGCAGGCAAGTACAATGGCAATGGCAGTAGTGAAGTAGCTTTTGTGGCTACAAACTCACACAACCAGTATCAGCAGCAGTAGTCTAGGCAGAAGAGAGGTAAGAAGAAAGGTAAATGCCACTACTGCCAGAAAGAGGGACACAATAAGAAGGAGTACTTCAAGCTCAAGAGGGACCAGAAGGAGCAGAAGCACTAGCAGCAAAAGCTGAAGTCTCCATAGCAGCAGCAGTAGGAGTCGTAGCAGCATCAGCAGTAGCAGTAGTAGCAGCAAAACCATGCTCATGTTCGCTACTTTGGTAACATGAATGTCGCCAAGGAGGTGCGCGACCGTCTCTTCATGGCAAAGTCTGACATGTCGCAGGTGGAGAAGGCGGATCTCGCATGGTACAAGGACTCAGGGCGTACCAAGAGCCTCACACATCACAAGGAGTAGTTTACACAGCTCCTGTCCATCCGTCCCCGTCCTATCGCTCAAGGTGATGATCGGGTGCTGTAAGCTTAGGGAACAGGGATTGTGGACATGTGGTTGGAAACCCCACGTGGCATTGAAGTGGGAGTGTTCCATGGCGTACTGTATATACCTGATGCTGCGTTCAACCTTCTCTCAGTGTCCTCTCTCACCAACACAGGACTACGAGTTGTCTTTGACGAGGACTATCGCTACATCCTCAACAAGGAAACGGGAGAGGAGTTGGCCAAGTGAGTGAAGGAAGGCGACATGTACTGCCTGTTGGGGGCGACCAAGATCCCGTGCGAGCAGAGTCTTGTAGCAGTGGTGCAGGCCACTGATGTGCGCTACGGCCACATCGGCAGGCGCGCCTTGCAGCAACTTCAAACAAACCAGATGGTACGCGACTTGCCCACCATCTCCAATTTTGAGCAGCAGTTGAGTATGAGCTGTTTGGAGGGGAAGCAGCATTACGAGGTGTTCTCAGGAGAAAGGGAGTGCGCAAAGGAGGAGCTGGAGCTGGTCCACACAGACTTGTGTGACCGGATGCAGACCCAGAGCTTTGTAGGCTCTAGGTATTTTCTCACCTTCATTGATGATTTTAGCCGTTACACTACTGTGTACTTCCTTTCCTCCAAGGACCAGTATTTTGACAGGTTCAAGGAGTTCAAGGCCATGGTGGAGAACCAGACTGGCAAGAAGATCAAGGCGCTGCGCAGCGATCGCGGTGGAGAGTACGTGCGCAAGGAGTTCAAGGACTACCTCGCAGCAGCTGGCATCAAGGCAGAGCGTACCGCAGCGTATGCACTACAACAGAACGGTGTAGCAAAATGCGTCAACCGTTCCATCGTTGAGTCGGCACGCTCTATGCTGCACGTGGCTAGGCTTAGATACAATTTCTAGGCCAAAGCAGTGAGCACTGTGGTGTACATCAAGAACCACAGTCCAACTAAGGCATTGGAGCAGATGACTCCGTACGAGGCATAGTTTGGCAAGAAGTCGAGCGTGGGTCATCTTTGCATGTTTGGTAGCTTGGCACACATGCACGTGCCAAAGGAGAAGCAACAGAAGTGGGACGCGAAGAGCGCACACATGCTGATGATTGGCTACGACGTGGCAAGGAAGGCCTTTCACCTCTATAAGAGGGATACAGGCCACGTCATCATCTCCAGAATATCGTCTTCAACGAGAGCAACGCCATTGGTACCAACATTTTCTGTGAAGAGGCAGCACAACCAGTAGCTGACAAGGGAGTGGGAGCAGATATCCTTCCTGACCCAGTCTCTCCTGATCCTTCTTCCACTTTGACAACGGGAGAACCAGTCTATTTCCATATCTGATACAGCAGATATTGCGGCCTCATCGGCAGAAGCAGAGGAAGAAGGTATCGCACCACCAGCAGAAGCAGTTGTGCCGACAGCACCGCGCCAGCCGCCCGCTAACGCTCCAGCACCTGGTCGCAAGTACCCTCTTAGGGTGCACTACAAGCCTGGTGAGCGCGACCATTTCTGGATGCTGCAAAAATCAAAACAGATGAACATTGTAGTTGCAGCAGATTCAGATGAGCCACCGTCATAGAAGGAGGCCATGGCTACACCTGATGTAGCAGATTGGGTGCAAGTCGTGCAGCAAGAGATACTGTTGCAGCTGGACAAGGGCACGTGGGAACTGACTAAGCGTCCACCTGGACGCAAGGTGATCAAGTGCAAGTATGTGTTCAAGAAGAAGTAGGGAGCAGATGGCAACCTGGAAAAGTACAAGGTGAGGCTGGTCGCCAAGGGCTATGCGCAGTAGGAAGGTATTGACTACACGCAAACCTTTGCTCCTATTGCAAAGTTGACCTCTGTGTGCACGCTCCTTCCTTATGCAGCAGCTAAGGACTTCGAGATTCACCACATGGATGTCAAGACAGGATTCTTGAACGGTGACTTGGAGGAGATCTACATGGAACAGCCGGAGCACCTGGTTTGCAAGCTACAAAAGTCACTGCACCGCCTCAAGCAAGCATCGTGTGCTTGGAACTAGAAGTTGGATGCGACACTGCAGTGCATGGGGTTTGAGCGCAGCGAGTGTAACTATAGTGTGTATCGCTGGCAGCATGAGTATGAGATCCTCATCATCATTGTCTATATGGATGACATGCTCCTCCTTTCCAACAGCATGTCTGCACTGCAGGAGTTCAAGGAGGTCATGCAATAACGCTTCCAGATGTTCCATCTCGGGAAGGCATCATACTTCCTCGGTATCCAGATCACACGTGACCGTAAATCATGCTCTCTCTCGCGATAGCAGAGCGACTACATCAAGGATGTCTTGTAGCGGTTCGGCATGGTAGAGGCTAAATCCATCGGCACGCCACTAGAGACGCAACAGTACCTTGTGAGCTTCAATAGAGAAGCGGATACAGCTGAGCGGCATAATTACCAGAGCACCGTTGGTAGTCTCATGTACCTGATGGTGGTAACCAGGCCGGACCTCGCACAGGGTGTGAGCGCTGTGAGGCAGTACATGGCGAACCCCGGACCTGAGTACCCGAAGGCAGTGACAACAATATCATCGGCTATACAAACGCAGATTGGGCTTCAAACTCTGAGGACCGCAAGTCTATGTGTGGACATGTGTTCCTCATGAATGGTGGGGCCATCAGCTGGTGGAGCAAGCGGCAGGTGGTCGTGGCCACCTCAAGCACGGAAGCTGAGTACGTCTCTCTCAGCTTTGGAGCCAAGGAAGCAGTTTGGCTTCAGCGTCTTATGGAAGAGATGAGTGGGAGTGCAACAGTTCCAGTTCCTGTGTGCGTCGACAACCAAAGCACAATCACACTCGCCAAGAATCCTGAGCACCATGCACGCACCAAGCACATTGACAACGTATATTACTTCATCAGGCACATCGTGCAGGAGGGTGCTATCAAGCTGGAGTTTACTCCAACTAGAAAGCAGGTCGCTCATTTCTGCACCAAGCCAGTGACCCATGAGAAGCAACAGTTGTGCATGAAGGCATGTGGACTCAGCCCACTCTAACTGCGATAAAGTGGGAGATTGAAGTTTTCATCTTGGTCTTCAAGACGTAGAGTTCATCAATGCGAGTGACCTGTGCAACAACCTTCTTGGCAGGATAGGAAATGTTGATGTCCTTGGTAGGGACTATCACTGCTTCCTTTCGTGTAAAAATAACTGTCATACCATGGTCAGTTATATTAGAGATACAGAGCAGGTTTGCCGTGAAGAGGGCAAGTAGACTATTTCCTCTAGCTTGAGGTCGGAGTCCGCACCGTTGACATCCACTGTGACCAGCTTAACACCTATCCCCTCAGCTGCCTCAACCTTGCCGTTGGCAACTCTGAAGTTTTTGTTGCATGGAGCAAGAGAGATGAAGTCTCTCTTCTCATAAGTGGTGTGCTCATTTGTGGCCGAGTCAAGGCCGTAAACTCCTGGCCTGAGTATCGCTTTCCCTTTGTTGGAGGTACACTCGGCTATCAAGCTTGTAGGATCCTTCCCACCATGTCCTCCTCACCATTTATCCTCGTCTCCTCCCTCTTTCTTGGGTGCCCGGCACTCCTAAGCCTAGTATCTAGCCTTACCACACTTATGGCAACTTCCTTGACGCTTTGGACCCCTTCCACCAGTGCCGTTATTTCCCTTGTATCCAGAGGAGGAGGTATTGCGAAAGGTACCGTTGCTTCGTGAGGTAAAGGCAGCCATGTTTACTTCACTAATAGTGTGACACATGGCTTCATTCTGAACATACTCCGAGACGGTGGTGTAAGATACTTGCTCTTTGATCCACCCTCCAATCACTGTGATCATGGGATCCTAGCTCTCCGGCAGCGTCATCAGAAAAATCATGGCCTGCATATCGCATTTAAGATCCCATCCC
>SZWC01000022.1:694189-708055 GCA_023375785.1 Penium margaritaceum | reverse complement strand
GAGGGATTGCGTCGCAATGTAGCAAATCGTAACGGCGGCGACAGCGGTGAAGCAACTTTTGTGGCCACGAGCTCACGCAACCAACAGCAGCAGTAGCAGTCTGGGCAACAGAGAGGCAAAAAGAAAGGCAAATCCCACTACTGCCAGAAAGAGGGACACTATAAAAAGGAGTATTTCAAGCTCGAGAGGGACCAGAAGGAGTAGCAGCAGTAGTCATCGCATCAGTAGCAGCAAAAGCAGCAACAACAGCAGCAACAGTCACAGCAGCGTCAGTACCAGCAGCAGCAGCAGCAAAACCAGGCTGGTGTGCGCCACTTTGGCAACATGAATGTGGCCAAGGAGGTGCGCGACCATCTCTTCATGGCGAAGTCTGACATGTCGCAGGTGGAGAAGGCGGATCTCGCATGGTACAAGGACTCAGGGTGCACCAAGAGTCTCACACATCACAAGGAGTGGTTTACGCAGTTGCTGTCCATCCTTCCCCGTCCTATCGCTATGGGTGATGATCGGGTGGTGTATGCTCAGGGAATTGGGATTGTGGAGATGTGGTTGGAGACCCCACGTGGCATTCAAGAGGGAGTGTTCCATGGCGTACTGTATGTACCTGATGTTGCATTCAACAAAGCAGATGGTGCGTTACAAGCACGCGGCTCGGCTGACCTACGACTTCTGGGCTGAGGCCGTGAGCACTGCAGTCTACATCAAGAGCCGTAAGCACTGCAGTCTACATCCAAAAATGGCCGGTGCCGTGTGCTTTGCTTGAAGCTGCTGCAAGGCGCGCATGCCGATGTGGCCGTAGCGCGCATGCCAGATCTCACCATCTGTCACCTGCACCACTTCTGCAAGACTCTGCTCATGCAGGATCTTGGTCGCCCCCAGCAGGCGGTACATGTCGCCCTCTTTCACCGACCTGGCCAACTCCTCTCCTGAATCCTTGTTGAGGATGTAGCCATAGTCATCATCGAAGACAACGTGCAGTCCTGTGTTTGTAAGAGAGGAGACTGAGAGGAGGTTGAATGCAGCATTAGGTACGTACAGCACGCCATGGAACACTCCCACTTCAATGCCACGTGGGGTCTCCAACCACATCTCCACAATCCCAATCCCTTCAGCATACACCACCCGATCATCACCCAAAGCGATAGGACGGGGAGGGATGGACAGCAACTGCGTAAACCAATCCCTGTGGTGCGTCAGACTCTTGGTACACCCAGAGTCTTTGTACCACGCCAGACCCTGGACCTCTTGCCTTTTTCTTTTCTCAGGCTAAGGCATGGAGCCATCGCCCATGGCCACCCAGACATCGGCAGTCCATGACCCCTGAAACTTCGAAAATCCATATCTCCCAATCCGACCATTGGATCCGCCTGAAACTTGGACCGTAGATAATTTGCCACCTGATCTTTTCAATGGTGAAGACGGATCGACAATCGGAGCAGGCATCTGGAAGTTTCCTGGAACTTGCTCCTGTGGACCTGAAACTGAGCCGGACGGCTCCTTTCCCAACAGATTGGCTACGACGTGGCAAGCAAGGCCTATCACCTCTACAAGAGGGATAGGGATGTCGTCTTCAACGAGAGCAACGTCATCGGCACCAACATTGTCTGTGAAGAGGCAACAGAACCAGTAGCTGACAAGACAGTGGGAGCAGATATCCTCCTTGACCCAGTGTCTCCTGATCCTTCCTCCACTGTGACAGTGGGAGAACCAGTCTATTCTCCCATGTCTGATGTACCAGATAGAGCAGCCCTATCGGCAGAAACAGAGGAAGAAGATGCCGTACCACCAGCAGCAGCAATTGTGCCAACCTACCGCGCTAGCCGCCCGCTAACGCTCCAGCACCAGGTCGCATGTATCCTCTTAGGATGCGCTACAAGCCTGGTGAGCGCGGCCATTTCTGGATGCTGCAGAAACCAGAGTAGATGAACTTCGCAGTTGTAGCAGATTCAGATGAGCCAGCATCATACAAGGAGGCCATGGCTGCACCTGATGCAGCAGATTGGGTGCAAGCCGTGCGGCAAGAGATACAGTCGCAGCTCGACAACGGTATGTGCGAGCTAACTGAGCGTCCACCTGGACGCAAGGTGATCTAATGCAAGTGGGTGTTCAAGAAGAAGTGGGGAGCAGATGGCAACCTGGAAAAATACAAGGCAAGGCTGGTCGCCAAGGGCTACTCGCAGCAGGAGGGTATCGACTACACAGAAACCTTTGTCCCTGTTGTAAAGTTTGCCTCTGTGCGTACACTCCTCTTATGCAGCAGCAGAGGACTTCGAGGTTCACCACATGGATGTCAAGACGACATTCTTGAATGGTGACTTGGAGGAGGAGATCTACATGGAGCAGCCGGAGGGGTTCGTCATGGATGGCCAGGAGCACCTGGTTTACAACTGCAGAAGTCGCTTTATGCCCTCAAGCAAGCGTCGCGTGCTTGGAACCAGAAGTTGGATGCGGCGTAGTAGTGCATGGGGTTTGAGCGCAGCGAGTATGAATACAGCGTGTATCGCTGGCAGCATGAGCATGAGATCCTCATCATCGTTGTCTATGTGGATGACATGCTCCTCCTTTCCAACAGCATCTCTGTAGTGCAGGAGTTTAAGGAGGCCATGTAGGAGCGCTTCCAGATGTCTGATCTCGGGGAGGCATCATACTTCCTTGACATCCAGATCACGCGTGACCGCAAATCACACTCTCTCTTACTGCAGCACAGCCGCTACATCAAGGATGTCTTGCAGCGGTTCGGCATGGCAGGGGCTAAACCCATCGGCACGCCGCTGGAGACGTGGCAGTACCTCGTGAGCTTTCATGGAGAAGCGTATGCAGCAGAGCGGCACAAGTACCAGAGCGCCGTCGGCAGTCTCATGTACCTGATGGTGGCAACCAGGCCGGACCTCGCACAGGCTGTGAGCGCTGTGAGCTAGCACATGGCGAACCCCGGACCTGAGCAGCAGAAGGCAGTGAAGCGGATCTTCCGCTACCTTGTTGGAACCATCAACATCGGCATCACATACAACGGCAACAACAACATCATCGGCTATACAGACGCAGATTGGGCTTCAAACCCTGAGGACCGCAAGTCCATCTCTGGACATGTATTCCTCATGAATGGCGGGGCCATCAGCTAGTGCAGCAAGCGGCAGGTGGTCGTGGCAACCTCAAGCACGGAAGCTGAGTACGTCTCTCTTAGTTTTGGAGCAAAGGAAGCAGTTTGGCTTCAGGATCTCATGGCAGAGATGAATAGAAGTACAACAGTTCCAGTTCCTGTACGTGTCGACAACCAGAGCGCAATCGCATTCGCCAAGAATCCTGAGCACCATGCACACACCAAGCACATTGACATCGCATATCACTTCATCAGGCACATGGTGCAGGAGGGTGCTATCAAACTGGAGTTTACTCCAACCAGCAGGCAGGTCGCTGATTTCTGCACCAAGCCAGTGACCCGTGAGAAGCAGTAGTTCTTTATGAAGGCATATGGACTGAGCCCACTCTGTTTGCGGCAAAGTGGGAGATTGTTGGAAAAGGAGCCATCCGGCTCAATTTCAGTTCTGCAGGAGCAAGTTCCAAGAAACGTCCACATGCGTACTCCGATCATCCATCTGTCTTCATCATTAGAAAGATCAGGTGGCAAATTACCTACGGTCCAAGTTTCAGGCCGATCCAACAGTCGGAATGGGAGATATGAATTTTCAAAGTTTCGAGGGTCATGGACCGCCGATGTTTGGGTGGCCATAGGTGATGGCTCCATGCTTTAGCCTGAGAAAATAAAAAGGCAAGAGGTCAACACCTGATGGGAGAAATATCCAAAAAGGTCCTTGGTCTTAGGATTGCCTTGTCAGAGTGTACTGACTAGGATAAAGGTACCTCTCCTTACTTTTTAGGTGAGGTGAGATCCTTGTGTGCTAGCCATGGACACATGGCGATTCTCCATGGATTTGTGGATGATGTGACCACTAGGAGTGTGCCATGAGAGCATTCTCTAGCTCTCTAGGTCATGTCGGACTGGACAGCCTGATTGTTAGGCTGATTTCCTCCCTTGTATGAGATTGTGGACTCTAGTATTTGAACCCTAGCCTCTATGGCTAAGTGGTGTGGCTTGTGAGAGGGCTGACTTGCCCAAGCTCTAGCTCTATATGTACTCCATCATTTTGAGTGATTCAACAACCATTCTTGAGCACAAGTGATGCCCTTTCAGTCCCACATGCTCGCTGCTCCAAGGCTCCCTCTCTCCTCCAGATCCAACAATAGCGCCTCCAGCCAAGAACAACATTGAGCATCACCAAAGCTCAAAATGGCAACAGCAGGCGTGGTCAGTGCAGCCCAACCCTTGGAGAGGCTGGAGGGATGCGCCAACTTCACGTTTTGGAAGATCCGTACCTGCCTCCTTTTCGAGGAGAGGGGCTTGTAGGAGGTGGTGAGGGATTGAGTGCGCTCCGCCTCTACAAGCAAAAGTCATCACTGAAGTACAAGTGGTGGCAGGGGTGATGCCGCAGAAGGGTGCAGCCGATGCAGGTTCATCTGCAGCTGCAACAGCGGCATATGAGGAGTGGAAGAAGAAGGATAGGCAGGCCTACAGGTGGTTTTTCAACATCATCTCCAACCCGTATGATGGGATGGGACATGTTGTGCAAGAAGTATGAGAGCAAGGATCCTACATTTCTCATGCTTTTGGAGGAGAAGATGATGGCGTTGAAAATATAGGGTGGTAAAGGGATGGAGGCGTTCCATGATAGGGTAAAGGAGTTGGCAAAGTAGTTGAGAGTGGCTGGCAACCCTTGTAGAAGAGACGAGGGGACTCCCAACCAGCTACGACACGGTGCGAGAGACGCTGGAGTGCCAGGCATTCTCTGGAGCAGGGGAACGTGCAAAGAAGGTGCTGGAACTGGTCCACATAGACTTGTATAGCGCGATGCAGATCTAGAGCTTTGGAGGCTCTAGGTATCTTTTGACCTTCATTGATGATTTCATCTGTTACATTGCTGTATACTTCTTGCTTCCAAGGACCAGTGCTTTGACAGGTTCAAGGAGTTCAAGGCAATGGTGGAGAACCAGACTGGCAAGAAGATCAAGACGCTATGCAGTGACCGCGGTAGAGAGTACCTGAGTAAGGAGCTCCACGACTACCTCGTACCAGCTGGCATCAAGGCGCAGCGCACTGCGCCATACTCGCCGCAGCACAACAGTGTAGCAGAACGTACCAACCATACTATCGTTGAGTCAGAGCGCTCCATGCTTCACGTGGCTTGGCTGACCTACGATATCTGGACCGAAGCCGTGAGCATTGCGCTGTACATCAAGAACCGGAGTCCAACTAAGGCGTTGGAGCAGATGACGCCGTACGAGGTGTGGTTCGGCAAGAAGCCGGGCGTGGGTCATCTTCGCACGTTTGGCAGCTTGGCAAACATACACGTGCCAAAGGAGAAGCGGCAGAAAGGGGATGCGAAGAGCACGCAGATACTGATGATTGGCTATCACATGGCAAGCAAGGCCTATTGCCTCTATTAGAGGGATACAGACTATGTCATCATCTCCAGGGATGTGAAGAGACAGCAGAACGAGCAGCTGACAAGGCAGTGGGAGCAGATATCCTTCCTCATCCAGTCTCTCCTGATCCTTCCTCTATTATGACAATGAGAGAACCAGTCTATCCTCCCATCTCTGATACAACAGATACAGCAGCCTCATCGTTAGAAGCAGGAGATGCAGTACCACCAGCAGCAGCAGTTGTCCCAGCAGCTCTGCGCCAGCCGCCTGCGAACGCTCCAGCACCAGGTCGCAGGTATACTCCTCAGGGTGCGTTACAGGCCTGGTGAGCACGGCCATTTGTGGATGCTGTAGAAACGAGAACCGATGAACGTCATAGTTGCAACAGATTCAGATGAGCCAACGTCATACAAGGAGGTCATCGCTGCACGAGATGCACCAGATTGGGCGCAAGCTGTGCAGCAAGAGATACAGTTGCAGTTGGATGAGCATCCAGCTGGACATAAGGTGATCAAGTGCAAGTGGGTGTTCAAGAAAATGCGGGGAGCAGATGGCAACCTGGAAAAGTACAAGGCGAGGCTGGTCACCAAGGCCTACTCGCAGTCGGATGGTATCAATTACACAGAAACCTTTACCCCTGTTACCTGTTAGATCTGGAGGAGAGAGGGAGTCTTGGAGCAGCGAGCATGTGGGACTGAAAGGGCATCAGTTGTGCTAAAGCATGGTTATTAAATCACTCAAAATGATGGAGTACATATAGAGCTAGAGCTCGGGCAAGTCAGCCCTCTCACAAGCTACACCACTTAGCCATGGAGGCTAAAACTCACAAATTAGAGTCTAGAATCTCACATAAGGGCGGAAATCAGCCTAACAATCGGGCTGACGAGTCACACACGACCTACAGAGCTAGAGAATGCTCTCATGGCACACTCCTAGTGGTCACATCACCCACAAATCCATGAAGAATCGCCATGTGTCCATGGCTAGCACACAAGGATGTGACCTCACCTAAAAAGTAGGGAGAGGTATCTTTATCCTCATGAGCACACTCTGACAAGGCAATCCTAAGACCAAGGACGTTTTTGGATATTTGTCCCATGAGGTCTTGATCCTGGACCTCTTGTCTTTTTCTTTTCTCAGGCTAAGGCATGGAGCCATCACCCATGGCCACCCAAACATCGGCGATCCATGACCCCGGAAACTTAAAAAAATCATATCTCCCAATTGGACTGTTGGATCGGCCTGAAACTTGGACCATAGATACTTTGCCACCTGATCTTTCCTATGGTAAAGTCGGATTGATGATCAGAGCAGGCATCTGGTAGTCTCCTGGAACTTGCTCCTGTGGACCTGAAACTGAGCCGGATGGCTCCTTTCCCAACAACTCCTACTTTGCCATAGTCAGGGTGGGCTGAGTCCACATGCCTTCATGTAAAACTGCTGCTCCTTATGGGTCACTGGCTTGGTGCATAAATCAGCGACCTGCTTGCTGGTTGGAGTAAACTCCAGCTTGATAGCACCCTCCTGCACCATGTGCCTGATGAAGTGATATGCGATGTCAATGTACTTGGTACGTGTATGGTGCCGAGGATTCTTGGCGAGTGCGATTGCGCTCTGGTTGTCGACGCACAAAGGAACTTGAACTGCTGCATTCCCATTCATCTCCGCCATGAGACGTTAAAGCCAAACTGCTCCAAAACTGAGAGAGACGTACTCAGCTTCCGTGCTTGAGGTGGCCACGACCACCTGCCGCTTGCTGCACCAGGTGATGGCCCCACCATTCATGAGGAACACATGTCGAGAGATGGACTTGCGGTTCTTAGGGTTTGAAGTCCAATCTGTGTCTGTATAGCCGATGATGTTGTTGTCGTTTCCGTTGTACGTGATGCCGATGTTCATGGTTCCACCAAGGTAGCAGAAGATCCGCTTTACTGCCTTGAAGTGCTCAGATCCGGGATTCGCCATGTACTGGCTCACAGCACTTACAGCCTGTGCGAGGTCCAACCTGGTTGCCACCATCAGGTATATGAGGCTGCCGACGGCGCTCTTGTACGTGCCGCTCAGCTGCATCTGCTTCTCCATTGAAGCTCACGAGGTATTGTCGCGTCTCCAGCGGTGTGCAGATGGATTTAGCCTCTGCCATGTCGAATCACTGCAAGACATCCTTGATGTAGCGGCTCTGCTGTAGCGAGAGAGAGCGTGATTGGCGGTCTCGCATGATCTGGATACCGAGGAAGTATGATGCCTCTTCAAGATCAGACATCTGGAAACGCTCTTGCATGACGTCCTTGAACTCGTGCAGTGCAGACATGCTGTTGGAAAGGAGGAGCATGTCATCCACATAGACAATGATGATGAGGATCGCATGTTCATGTTGCCAGCGATACACGCTATAGTCACACTCGCGGCGCTCAAACCCCATGCACTACAGCGCCGTATCCAACTTCTGGTTCCAAGCACGTGATGCTTGCTTGAGGCTATACAGCGACCTTTGTAGCTTGCAATCGAGGTACTCCTGGCCATCCATGAAGAACCCCTCTGGCTACTCCATGTAGATCTCCTCCTCCAAGTCACCATTCAAAAATGCCGTCTTGACATCCATGTGGTGAATGTCGAAGTCCTCAGTGAATAGAGGCAAACTTTGTAACAAAATCAAAGGTTTTAGTGTAGTTGATGCCTTCTTGCTGTGCTTTCTTGCCTTGTACTTTTCCAGATTGCCATCTACTCCCCGCTTCTTTTTGAATACCCACTTGCACTTGATCACCTTGCGTCCAGGTGGACGCTCAGTCAGCTTCTACGTGCCGTTGTCCAGCTGCGAGTGTATCTCTTGCTGCACGGCTTGCGTCCAATCTACTACATCAGGTATAGCCATGGCCTCCTCATATGACGCTTGCTCATCTGAATTTGCTGCAACTGTGACGTTCATCTGCTCTGGTTTCTACAGCATCTCGAAATGGCCGCACTCACCAGGCTTGTACCGTACCCTAAGAGGATACCTGCGACCTAGTACTGGACCGTTAGTAGTGGAGGAAGGATCAGGAGGAAGGATCAGGAGGAAGGATCAGGAGAGACTGGGTCAGGAAGGATATCTGCTCCCACTACCTCGTCAGCTGCTGCTTCTGCTTCTTCACAAACAATGTTGGTGCCAATGACGTTGCTCTTGGTGAAGACGACGTCGTTGGAGATGATGATGTGGCCTTTATCCCTTTCGTAGAGGCAATAGGCCTTGCTTGTCACGTCATAGCCAATCATCAGCATGTACACGCTCTTCACATCCCACTTTTGCCGCTTCTCCTTTGGCACGTGTATGTGTGCCAAGATGCAAGACGCGCGAAGATGACCCACGCTCGACTTCTTACCTAACCACGCCACATAGGGTATCATCTGCTTTAACGCCTTAGTTGGACTGCGGTTCTTGATGTACACTACTGTGCTTACAGCTTCGGCCCACAAGTCGTAGGTCTGCCGAGCCGCGTGAAACATGGAGTACACTGACTCAACAACACTGCGATTGGCACATGTTGCTATATTGTTCTGCTGTGGCGAGTAAGGCACAGTGCGCTGCGCCTTGATGCCAGCTGCTGGGAGGTAGTCCTGGAACGTCTTGCTCAAATACTCTCCATTGCAATCGCTACGCAACGCCATGATCTTCTTGCCATTCTGGTTCTCCACCATTGCCTTGAACTCCTTGAACCTGTAAAAGAACTGGTCCTTGGAAACAAGGAAGTACACAGCAGTGTAACGGCTGAAATCATCAATGAAGGTCAGAAAATACCTAGAGCCTCCAAAGCTCTGTGTCTGTATCGGGCCACACAAGTCTGTGTGGACCAGCTCCAGCAGCTCCTTTGCACGTTCAGCTATTCCAAAGAATGCCTCACGATGCGGCTTCCCTTCCAAACAGCCGATGCACAGTAGCTGTTCAAGGTTGGAGATGGTGGGCAAGTCACACACCATCTGCTTTGCTTGAAGCTTCTGCAAGGCGCGCATGCCGATGTGGCCATAGCGTACATGCCAGATCTCCCCATCTGTTTCCTTCACCATTGTTGCAAGACTGTGCTCACGCGGGAGATCGGTCGCCCCCAGCAGGCGGTATATGTTGCCTTCCTTCACCGACCTAGCCAACTCCTCTCCAGTATCCTTGTTGAGGAACTAGCCATAGTCATCGTCAAAGACGACGCGTAGACCTGTGTTGGTGAGAAAATAGACTGAGCGGAGGTTGAATGCAGCATCAGGTATATACAGTACGCCATGGAACACTCCCACTTCAATGCCACGCGGGATCTCCAACCACATCTCCACAATCCCAATCCCCTCAGCATATATCACCCGATCATCATAGTGATAGGACGGGGAGGGATGGACAGCAGCTATGTAAAATACTCCTTGTGATGTGTCAGGCTCTTGGTACATCCTCAGTCCTTGTACCAAGCAAGATCCGCCTTCTCCACCTGCGACATGTCAGACTTCGCCATGAAGAGACGGTCGCGCACCACCTTGGCCACATTCATGTGGCCAAAATAGCGTACACCAACCTGGTTTTGAAGTTGCTGCTGATGCTGTTGTGACTGCTGCTGCTGCTGCTATGGAGAGTACTACTTTTGCTACTACTCCTGGTTGCGTGAGCTCATGGCTACAAAAGCTACTTCACTACTGCTGCCGCCATTGCGCTTTTGTGCATTATGACGCAATTTCACCTGCACCAGGTGTGTGTAGATGAAGTCGAGGTCGAGAGTGGGCTGGCACTCTAGCGTCTTTTGCACCGTGTCGTAGCTGGTTGGGAGTCCCCTCAGCAAGAGGAGGATGAAGGGCGTCTCTTCTACAGGGTTGCAAGTCGCTCTTAGCTACTTCGCTAGCTCCTTTGCCCTATCTAGGTACTCTATCCCTTCACCACCCACCCTACATTTTCAGCACCATCACCTTCTCCAAAAACATGAGGAATGCAAGATCCTTGCTCTCATACTTCTTGCACAACGTGTCCCATCCCTCCTTTGCAGTAGCCTTTTCACTCACGTACTAAAGATACAAGTTGGAGATGGTGTTGACAAGCAACCTATAGGCCTATCTGTCCTTCTTCTTCCACTCCTCATACGTCGCTGGTGCAGCTGCAGATGAACCTGCATCGGCTGCACCCATCTACGGTGTCATCCCCGCCACAACCTGTGCTGTGATGATGCGTTTTGCCTATGGAGGCAGAGCGCGCTCGTCGCCGCTTACCACCTCCCACAAGCCCCTCTCCTCCAAAAGGAGGCGGATACAGATCTTCCAAAACGTGAAGTTGGCATGTCCCTCCAGCCTCTCCAAGGACTGTGCTACTGTGACTATGCCTGCTGCTGCAATTTAAAGCTTTGGTGATGCTCAACGCTGCCCTTGGGTGGCGGCGCTACCACTGCTTCTGCTGTTGCTTCTGCCAGAAATCTGTCTCACAGAAAATAGATTGTAGATGCCAGCAGATTGGGAATTTGAAAAAACTGAGCCCACCACTAAAAAATTCAGCTAAAAAACTTTCATATCAACCCATAAAACAGGGTCATCAATAGTGGATTTTGAAAGATATACCCTCTTGAAAACAGGGTATGCTTCTGCTACTACTCCAACTCAGACCAGCCAGTGTTGGATCTGGAGGAGAGAGGGAGCCTTGGAGCAGCGAGCATGTGGGACTGAAAGGGCATCACTTGTGCTGAAGAATGGTTGTTGAATCACTCAAAATGATGGAGTACATAGAGAGCCAGAGCTTGGGCAAGTCAGCCCTCTCAAAAGCCACACCACTTAGCCATGGAGGCTAAGGCTCACACACTATAGTCCACAATCTCACACAAGGGAGGAAATCAGCCTAACAATCAGGCTGACCAGTCACACACGACCTAGAGAGCTAGAGAATGCTCTCATGGCACACTCCTAGTGGTCACATCAACCACAAACCCATGGAGAATCGCCATGTATTCATGGCTAGCACACAAGGATCTCACCTCACCTAAAAAGTAAGGAAAGGTACCTTTATCCTAGTTAGCACACTCAGACAACGCAATCCTAAGACCAACGACCTTTTTGGATATTTCTCCCATCAGGTCTTCACCCTGGATCTCTTGCCTTTTTCTTTTCTCAGGCTAAGGCATGGCCACCCAGACATCGGCGGTCCATGACCCCTGTAACTTTGAAAATTCATATCTCCCAATCCGACCATTGGTTCGGCCTGAAACTTGGACTGTATATATTTTGCCACCTGATCTTTCCAAAGGAGAAGACGATCGATGATCATAGCAGGCATCTGGAAGTTTCCTCGAACTTGCTCCTGTGGATCTGAAATTGAGCCGGATGGCTCCTTTCCCATAAATCTCCCACTTTGCCGTAGTCAGAGTGGGTTGAGTCCACCTGCCTTCATGCAGAACTGCTGCTTCTCACGGGTCACTGGCTTGGTGCAGAAATCAGCGACCTACCTGCTGGTTGGAGTAAACTCCAGCTTCATAGCACCCTCCTGCACCATGTGCCTGATGAAGTGATATGCGATGTCAATGTGCTTGGTGCGTGCATGGTGCTCAGGATTCTTGGCGAGTGCGATTGCGCTCTGGTTGTCGACGCGCACAGGAACTGGAACTGCTACACTCCCACTCATCTCCGCCATGAGACGCCGGAGCCAAACTGCTTCCTTGGCTCCAAAGCTGAGAGAGACGTACTCAGCTTNTAAAATGTAAGGTGAGGTACCTTTATCCTAGTCAGCACACTCTGACAAGGTAATCCTAAGACCAAGGACCTTTTGGATATTTCTCCCATCAAGTCTTGACCCTGGACCTCTTGCCTTTTTCTTTTCTCAGGCCAAGGCATGGAGCCATCGCCCATGGCCACCCAAACATCGGCGGTCCATGACCCCTGGAACTTTGAAAATTCATATCTCCCAATCCGACCGTTGGATCGGCCTGAAACTTCGACCAAAGAAAATTTGCCACCTGATCCTTCCAATGTGGAAGAGGGATTGATGATCGGAGCAGGCATCTGGATGTTTCCTGGAACTTTCTCTTGTGGACCTGAAACTGAGCCAGACGGCTCCTTTCCCAACACAATCTCCCACTTTGCTGTAGTCGTAGTGGGCTGAGTCCACATGCCTTCATGCAGAACTGCTGCTTCTCACGGGTCACTGGCTTGGTGCAGAAATCAGCGACCTGCCTGCTGGTTAAAGTAAACTCCAGCTTGATAGCACCCTCCTGCACCATGTGCCTGATGAAGTGATATGCGATGTCAATGTGCTTGGTGCGTGCATGGTGCTCAGGATTCTTGGCGAGTGCGATTGCGCTCTGGTTTTCGACGCGTAGAGGAACTATAACTGCTGCAATCCCACTCATCTCCGCCATGAGGCGCTAGAGCCAAACTGCTTCCTTGGCTCCAAAGCTGAGAGAGNAAACCCCTCCGGCTGCTCCATGTAGATCTCTTCCTCCAAGTCACCATTCAAGAATGCCGTCTTGATATCCATGTGGTAAACCTCGAAGTCCTCAGCTGCTGCATAAGAGAGGAGCGTGCGCACAGAGGCAAACTTTGCAACAGGGACAAAAGTTTCTGTGTAGTCGATGCCCTCTTGTTGTGAGTAGCCCTTGGCGACCAGCCTCGCCTTGTACTTTTCCAGGTTACCATCTTCTCCCCGCTTCTTCTTGATCACCCACTTGCACTTGATCACCTTACGTCCAGGTGGACGCTCAGTCAGCTCCCACGTGCCGTTGTCCAACTGCGACTGTATCTCTTGCTGCACGGCTTGCGCCCAATCATTTGAATCTGCTGCAACTGCAACATTCATCTGTTCTGGTTTTTGCAGCATCCAGAAATGGCCGCGCTCACCAGGCTTGTAACGCACCCTAACAGGGTACCTGCGACCTGGTGCTGGAGCGTTGGCGGGCGGCTGGCGCGGTGCTGCTAGCACAACTGCTGCTGCTGGTGGTGCTACATCTCCCTTCTCTACTTCTGCCGATGAGCCTGCTTTACTTGCTACATCAGACATGGGAGAGTAGAGTGATTCTTCAACTGTCACAGTAGAGGAAGGATCGAGAAGACTAGGTCAGGAAGGAATTCTGCTCCCATTGTCTCGTCAGCTGCTGGTTCTGCTGCCTCTTCACAGATAATGTTGGTGCCGATGACGTTGCTCTCGTTGAAGACTACCTCCCTGGAGATGATGACGTGGCCTGTATCCCTTTCGTAGAGGCGATAGGCCTTGCTTGCCACGTCGTAGCCAATCATCAGCATCTGCGCGCTCTTCGCGTCCCATTTGTGCCGCTTCTCCTTGGGTACGTGCATGTGCGCCAGGCTGCCAAATGCTCGGAGATGACCCACGCTCGGTTTCTTGTCGAACCACGCCTCGTACGGCGTCATCTGCTCCAGCGCCTTAGTTGGACTGCGGTTCTTGAT
>SZWC01000022.1:682434-694102 GCA_023375785.1 Penium margaritaceum | reverse complement strand
CTGCTTCTCACGGGTCACTGGCTTGGTGCAGAAATCAGCGACCTGCCTGCTGGTTAAAGTAAACTCCAGCTTGATAGCACCCTCCTGCACCATGTGCCTGATGAAGTGATATGCGATGTCAATGTGCTTGGTGCGTGCATGGTGCTCAGGATTCTTGGCGAGTGCGATTGCGCTCTGGTTTTCGACGCGTAGAGGAACTATAACTGCTGCAATCCCACTCATCTCCGCCATGAGGCGCTAGAGCCAAACTGCTTCCTTGGCTCCAAAGCTGAGAGAGACGTACTCAGCTTCTGTGCTCGAGGTGGCCACGACCACCTGTCGCTTGCTGCACCAGCTGATGGCACCTCCATTCATGAGAAACACATGTCCCAAGATGGACTTGCGGGTCTCAGGATTTGAAGCCCAATCTGCATTTGTGTAGCCGATGATGCTGTTGTCGTTGCCGTTGTATGTGATGGCGACGTTGATGGTTCCAGCAAGGTAGCGGAAGATCCGCTTCACTGCCTTCTGGTGCTCCGGTCCGGGATTAGCCATATACTGGTTCACAGCGCTCACAGCCTATGCGAGGTCAGGCCTGGTTGCCACCATCAAGTACATGAGACTGCCGACGGCGCTTTGGTACTTCTGCCGCTCAGCTGCATCTGCTTCTCCACGGAAGCTCACGAGGTATTACTGCGTCTCCAGCGGCGTGCCAATGGGTTTGGCCTCTGCCATGTCGAACGGTTGCAGGTCGTCCTTGATGTAGCGACTCTGCTATAGCGAGAGAGAGCGTGATTTGCGGTCACGCATGATCAGGATGCCGAGGAAATATGACGCCTCCCCGAGATCAGACATCTGGAAGCGCTCCTGCATCGCCTCCTTGAACTNCAACATTCATCTGTTCTGGTTTTTGCAGCATCCAGAAATGGCCGCGCTCACCAGGCTTGTAACGCACCCTAACAGGGTACCTGCGACCTGGTGCTGGAGCGTTGGCGGGCGGCTGGCGCGGTGCTGCTAGCACAACTGCTGCTGCTGGTGGTGCTACATCTCCCTTCTCTACTTCTGCCGATGAGCCTGCTTTACTTGCTACATCAGACATGGGAGAGTAGAGTGATTCTTCAACTGTCACAGTAGAGGAAGGATCGAGAAGACTAGGTCAGGAAGGAATTCTGCTCCCATTGTCTCGTCAGCTGCTGGTTCTGCTGCCTCTTCACAGATAATGTTGGTGCCGATGACGTTGCTCTCGTTGAAGACTACCTCCCTGGAGATGATGACGTGGCCTGTATCCCTTTCGTAGAGGCGATAGGCCTTGCTTGCCACGTCGTAGCCAATCATCAGCATCTGCGCGCTCTTCGCGTCCCATTTGTGCCGCTTCTCCTTGGGTACGTGCATGTGCGCCAGGCTGCCAAATGCTCGGAGATGACCCACGCTCGGTTTCTTGTCGAACCACGCCTCGTACGGCGTCATCTGCTCCAGCGCCTTAGTTGGACTGCGGTTCTTGATATAGACAGCAGTGCTCACGTTTTCAGCCCAGAAGTCGTAGGTCAAGCGAGCAGCGTGGAGCATGGAGCGCGCCGACTCCACAATGGTACGGATTGCGCGTTCTGCTACACCGTTTTGCTGCGGCAAGTACGGCGCGGTACGCTGCGCCTTGATGCCAGCTGTTGCGAGGTAGTGCTGGAACTCTTTGCTCAGGTACTCCCCACCGCGATCGCTATGCAGCGCCTTGATCTTCTTGCCAGTCTGGTTCTCCACCATGGCCTTGAATTCCTTGAACATGTCAAAGCCTTGGTCCTTGGAAGGAAGGAAGTACACAGCAGTGTAACGGCTGAAATCATCAATGAAGGTCAGGAAATACCTAGAGCCTCCAAAGCTATGGGTCTGCATCGGTCTGCACAGGTCCGTGTAGACCAGCTCCAATACCTCCTTCGCACGCTCCCCTGCTCCAGAGAACGCCTCCCGGTGCTGCTTCCCCTCCAAACAGCCGATGCACAACTGCTGCTCAAAGTTAGAGATGGTAGGCAGGTCACGCACCATCTGCTTTGCTTGAAGCTGCTGCAAGGCGCGCATGCCGATGTGGCCGTAGTGCGCATGCCAGATCTCGCCATCTGTTGCCTGCACCACTACTGCAAGACTCTGCTCACGCGGGATCTTGGTTGCCCCCAGCAGGCGGTACATGTCGCCTTCCTTCACCGACCTGGCCAACTCCTCTCCTGTTTCCTTGTCGAGGATGTAGCCATAGTCGTCGTCAAAGATGACTCCCAGTCCTGTGTTGGTGAGAGAGGACACTGAGAGAAGATTGAACGCAGCATTAGGTATATACAACACGCCATGGAACACTCCCACTTCAATGCCACGCGCGGTCTCCAACCACATCTCCACAATCCCAATGCTTTCAGCATACACCACCCGATCATCACCCAAAGCGATAGGACGGGGAGGGATGGACAGCAACTGTGTAAACCACTCCTTGTGGTGCGTCAGACTCTTGGTACAACCAGAATCTTTGTACCACGCCAGATCCGCCTTCTCCTCTGCGACATGTCAGACTTCGCCATGAAGAGGCGGTCGCGCACCTCCTTGGCCACGTTCATGTTGCCAAAATGGCGCACGCCGGTCTGGATCTGCTGCTGCTGCTGCTAGTGCTGCTGACATCGCTGTGACTGCTGCTGTTGTTGCTGTGGAGATTGCTGCTGCTGCTGCTCCTTCTGGTCCCTCTTGAACTTGAAGCACTCTTTCTGATAGTGTTCCTCTTTCTGGCAATAATGGCACTTGCCCTTCTTCTTGCCTCTCTGCTGCCCGGACTGCTGCTGCTGCTGCTGGTTGCGTGAGCCCATCGCCATGAAAGCTGCTTCACTGCTGCTGTTGCCGCCATTGCGTTTTGCGGTATTATGACGCAGTTCCACCCGCACCAGGTGTGTGCAGATGAAGTCGAGGTCGAGGTCTCTCGCATCGTGTTGTAGCTGGTTGGGAGGCCCCTCAACAAGAGGAGGATGAAGCGCGTCTCTTCCACAGGGTTGCCGGCCGCTCTTAGCTGCTTCGCCAGCTCCTTTGCCCTGTCCAGGTACGCCTCCATCCCTTCACCACCCTGCACTTTCAGCGCCATCATCTTTTCCTCCAAAAGCATGAGGAATGCAGGATCCTTGCTCTCATACTTCTTGCACACGTGTCCCACCCCTCCTTTGCAGTAGCCTTGTCACTCACGTACTGAAGATGCGGGTTGGAGATGGTGTTGACAAGCAACCTCTAGGCCTGCCTGTCCTTCTTCTTCCACTCCTCATACGCCGCCGCTGTAGTTGTAGATGAACTTGCATCTGCTGCACCTTTCTGCGGCGTCTTCCCCGCCACCACCTCAGCTGCGGTGATGCCTTTTGCCTGTAGAGGCGGAGCGCGCTCGTCGCCGCTCACCACCTCCCACAAGCCCCTCTCCTCCAAAAGGAGGCGGGTACCGATCTTCTAAAACGTGAAGTTGGCACGTCCTTCCAGCCTCTCCAAGGAATGGGCTGCTGTTACCACACCTGCTGCTGCCATTTTGAGCCTTGGTGATGCTCAACGCTGCCCTTGGATGGCGGCGCTACCCTTGCTTCTGCTGCTGCTTCTGCCAGAAATCTGTCTGACAGAAAATGGACTATAGATGCCAGCAGACTGCGAATTTGGAAAACCTGAGCCCACCACTTGAAAGGTCAGCTCAAAACCTTTCAGATCGACCCATAAAACAGGGTCATAAATAGGGGATTTTGAAAGATATGCCCTCTTGAAAACAGGGTGTGCTTCTGCTCCTACTCCAACTCAGACCAGCCAGCTTGTAAATGGCGTTTCTCCCAAACGAATCAATGGAATGCAACTAGTTTTGTGCTAATGGAAAGCTTAGGAAAAATACTACAATTCGCATGTGCCACGTTTTAAATTTGACAAAGAAACGAAAAAGTTATGGTCATCACAAGGCGACAGTCTTACTCATACAGAAGAGTGTAGCCCTGGCCGACCTCATTTTGAGCATAACTCTCAATCCGACCGTTGGATCTTCGCGATCTTGGGCTCGTTGGAAAGCTTGTCTTGTTAAATTGAAGTTCATGTGGTCAATCGTCAAATGTGGTCAAGGTTTGACCCTAAGCCTTCACTCTCAAAGTGACGGCCTGTGCTGGCTGAATCTGGCAGAATCTGGCTCTGATATTAAATGTTGGATCTGGAGGAGAGAGGGAGCCTTGGAGCAGCGAGCATGTGGGACTGAAAGGGCGTCACTTGTGCTGAACAATGGTTGTTGAATCACTCAAAATGATGGAGTACATATAGAGCTAGAGCTTGGGCAAGTCAGCCCTCTCAAAAGCCACACCACTTAGCCATGGAGGCTAAGGCTCACACACTAGAGTCCACAATCTCACACAAGGGAGGAAATCAGCCTAACAATCAGGCTGACCAGTCACATACGACCTAGAGAGCTAGAGAATGCTCTCACGGCACACTCCTAGTGGTCACATCACCCACAAACCCATGGAGAATCGCCATGTGTCCATGGCTAGCACACAAGGATCTCACCTCACCGAAAAAGTAAGGAGAGGTACCTTTATCCTAGTCAGCACACTCTAACAAGGCAATCCTAAGACCAAGGACCTTTTTGGATTTTTCTCCCATCAGGTCTTGACCCTGGGCCTCTTGCCTTTTTCTTTTCTTAGGCTAAGGCATGGAGCCATCACCCATGGCCACCCAGACATCGGCGGTCCATGACCCCTGTAACTTTGAAAATTCATATATCCCAATTCGGTTGTTGGATCGGCCTGAAACTTGGACTGTAGATATTTTACGACCTGAGCTTTTCAAAGGAGAAGACAGATCGACGATCGGAGCAGGCATCTGGAACTTTCCTGGAACTTGCTCTTGTGGACCTGAAATTGAGCTGGATGGCTCCTTTCCCAACAGCCAGCTTGTAAACGGCGTTTCTCCCAAACAAATCAATGGAATGCAAATATTATTGAACCAATGGAAAGATTAGGAAAAATAATACAATTTGCATATACCATTTTTTAAATTTGACAAAGAAACAAGAAAGTTATGGTCATTACAAGGCGACATTCTTACTCAGAGAAGAGTGTATTCCTAGCATAATTCTCAATCCGACCATTGGATCTTTGTAATTTTGGGCTCGTTTGAAAGCGTGGCTTGCGAACTTGAAAATCCAATGGTCCATCGTAAAATTTGGTCAAGGGTTGACCTAACCCATTACTTTCAGAGTGACGGCCTGTGCTGGATGAAACTGGCAGAACTTGGCTCTGATACCAAATGTTGGATCTCGAGAAGAGAGGGAATCTTGGAGCAGTGAGCATGTGGGACTGAAAGGGCATCATTTGTACTTAAGAATGCCAAGTTTGCCTCTGTGCGTGTGTTCCTTGCCTATGCAGCAGCAGAGGACTTTGAGCTCCACCACATGGACGTCAAGACGGCGTTCTTGAACGGTGACCTGGAGGAGGAGATTTACATGGAACAACCAGAGGGGTTTGTCATGGATGGCCAGGAGCACCTGGTGTGCAAGCTGTAGAAGTCACTGTACGGCCTCAAGCAATCGTCGTGTGCTTGGAACCAGAAGTTGGATGTGGTGTTGGGGTGCACGGGGTTTGATAGCAGTGACTATGACTACAGCGTCTATCGCTAGCAGCATGAGCATGAGGTCCTTATCATCATCGTGTATGTGGATGACATGCTCCTCCTTTCCAATAGCATGCCTACACTGCAGGAGTTCAAGGAGGCCATGCAAGAGCGCTTCCGGATGTTTGTTCTCGGGGAGGCATCATACTTCCTCGGGATCCAGATCACGCGTGACCGCAAATCATGATCTCTCTCGCTGCAACAGAGTCGCTGTATCAAGGACGTCTTACAGCGGTTCAACATGGCAAAGGCCAAATCCATCGGCACGCCGCTGGAGACGCGGCAGTACCTCGTGAGCTTCAATGGAGAAGCAGATGCAGCTGAGCAACAGAAGTACCACAGCGCCATCGGCAGTCTCATGTACCTGATGGTGGCAACCAGGCCGGACCTCGCAAAGGCTGTGAGCGCTGTGAGCCAACACATGGAGAACCCCGGACCTGAGCAGCAGAAGGCAGTGAAGTGGATCTTCCACTACCTTGCTAGAACCATCAACATCGGCATCACCTACAATGGCAAGGACAATAACATCATCGGCTACACAGACCGATTCGGCTTCAAACCTTCAGGACCGCAAGTCCATTGATAGACATGTGTTCCTCATGAATGGTTCGGCCATCCGCTGGTGCAGCAAGTGGCAGGTGGTCGTGGCCACCTCAAGCACGGAAGCTGAGTATATCTCTCTTAGCTTTGGAGCCAAAGAAGCAGTTTGGCTTCAACGTCTCATGGCAGAGGTGAGTGGGAGTGTAGCAATTCCACTTCTTGTGCGCGTCGACAACCAGAGTGCAATCGCACTTGCCAAGAATCTTGAACACCATGCACGTACCAAGCACATTGACATCGCATATCACTTCATCAGGCACATGGTGCAGGAGGGTGCTACCAAGCTGGAGTTTACTCCAACCAGCAAGTAGGTCGCTGACTTTTACACCAAGCCAGTAACCCGTGAGAAGTAGCACTTCTACATGAAGGCATGTGGATGCAGCCCACTCTGACTGCAGCAAAGTGGGAGATTGTTGGGATAGGAGCCATCCATCTCAGTTTCAGGTCCACAGGAGTAAGTTCCTGGAAACTACCAGATGTCCGTGCCGATCGTCGATCCGACTTCACCATTGGCAAAATATCTACAGTCCAAGTTTGCGACCGATCCAATAGTTGGATTGGGAGATATGAGTTTTCAAAGTTTTTGGGGTCATCGGTTGCCGATATCTGGGTGACCATGGGCGATGGCTCCATGCCTTAGCCTGAGAAAACGAAAAGGCTAGAGGTCTAGGGTCAAGACCTGATGGGAGAAATATCCATAAAGGTCCTAGATTCTTGGGTTGCCTTGTCTGAGTGTGCAGACTAGGAAGAATGTACCTCTCCTTACTTTTAAGGTGAGGTGAGATCCTTGTGTGCTAGCCATGGACACATGGCGATTCTCCATGGGTTTTTGGGTGATGTGACTACTAGGAGTGTACCGTGAGAGCATTCTCTAGCTATCTAGGTCCTTTGTGACTGGTCAGCCTGATTGCTAGGCTGATTTCCTCCTTTGTATGAGATTATGGACTCTATAGTGTGAGTCTTAGCCTCCGTGGCTAAGTGGTGTGACTTGTGCGAGGGCTAACTTGCCCAAGCACTAGCTCTATATGTACTCCATCATTTTGAGTGATTCAACAACCATTCTTCAGCACAAGTGATGCCCTTTCAGTCCCACATGTTTGCTGCTCCAAGGCTCCCTCACTCCTCCAGATCCAACATTTCTTATGTCTTTGCTGTCCAGACTGTTGTTACTGCTGTTCGTTGCGTGACCTCATGGCCACAAAAGCTGCTTCACTTTTATCGTCGCCATCATGCTTTCCTGTATTGCAATATAATTCCACCCCCACTAGGTATGTATATAGATGAAGTGGATGTTGAAAGTTAGCTGGCACTCCTATGTCTCTTGTAATGTATCATAGCTGGTTGGGAGTCCCCTCAGCAAGTAGAGGATCAAGCGTATCTCTTCCACAGGATTACTGGCTGCTAATAGCTCCTTTACCAGCTTCTTTGTCCTATCCAGGTACGCCTCCATCCTTTCACCATCATCTTCTCCTCCAAAAGCATGCGGAAGCCAGGATATATCCCATCCCTCCTTTGAAATAGCCTTGACAACGAATATATATGCCTGCCTATCCTTCTTCTTCCACTCCTCATAAGTCGCTAGTATAGTTCGAGATGAACGTGCACTGGCTGTACCCTTCTATGGCGTCACCCGCGCCACCACGTTATCTGCAGTGATGCCTGTTGCTTGTAGATTTGGAGCTGACTCGTCGCCGCTCACCACCTTCTACACTCCTCTCCTCCAAAAGGAGACGGGTTCAGATCTTCCAAAATGTAAAGTTAGATATCCCTCCAGTTTCTCCAAAGACTAGACTACTGTCATATCAGCTGTTGCTGCCATTTTGAGCCTTGGTGATGCTCAGCACTGTCCTTTTGGTGGCGGAACTATTGGAATTGGAGGAGAGGGAGAGCCTTGGAACAACGAGCATGTGGGATTGAAAGGACATCAGTTGTGGTGAAAAATGGTTGTTCAATCACTCAAAATGATGGAATACATATAAAGCTAAAGCTTGGGGAAGTCAGTCCTCTCACAAGCCACACCACTTAATCATGGAGGCTAAGGCTCACATACTTGAGTCCATAATTGTTGGGAAAGGAGCCATCCGGCTGAGTTTCAGGTCCACAGGAGTAAGTTCCAGGAAACTACCAGACGCCTGCTTCGATCGTTAATCTGACTTCTTCATTGGAAAGATCAGGTGGCAAAATATCTACGGTCCAAGTTTCAGGCCGATCCAACGGTCGGATTAGGAGACATGAATTTTCGAGGTTTCCGGGGTCATGGATCGCCGATGTCTGGGTGGCCATGGGTGATGGCTCCATGCCTTAACCTGAGAAAAGAAAAAGGCAAGACGTCCAGGGTCAAGACCTCATGGGAGAAATATCCAAAAAGGTCCTTGGTCTTAGGATTGCCTTGTCAGAGTGTGCTGACTAGGATAAAGGTACCTCGCCTTACTTTTTAGGTGAGGTGAGATCCTTGTGTGCTAGCCATGGATACATGGCGATTCTCCATGGGTTTGTGGCTGATATAACCACTAGGAAATTGCCATGAGAGCATTCTGTAGCTCTCTAGGTCGTGTGTGACTGGTCAGCCTGATTGCTAAACTAAATTCCTCTTTTGTGTGAGATTATGGACTCTAGTGTGTGAGCCTTAGCCTCCATGGCTAAGTGGTGTGGCTTGTGAGAGGGCTGACTTGCCCAAGGTCTAGCTCTATATGTACTCCATCATTTTGAGTGATTGAACAACCATTCTTCAGCACAAGTGATGCCCTTTCGGTCTCACATGCTCGCTGCTCCAAGACTCCCTCTCTCCTCCGGATCCAATATTTGGTATCAGAGCCAAATTCTGCCAGATTCAGCCAGCACAGGCCGTCACTTTGAGAATGATAGGTTAGGGTCAAATATTGGCTAAATTTGACAAGCAACCACATGAGCTGCAAGTTCGCAAGACAAGCTTTCCAACAAGCCCAAAATTGCAAAGATCCAACGGTCGGATTGAGAGTTCAAAACGAGGTCGGCCAGGACTACACTCTTCTCTATGGGTACGACTGTCGCCTTGAGATGACAATAACTCTCTTGTTTCTTCATCAAATTTAAAAATTGGCACATGCGAATTGTAGTATTTTTCTTAAGCTTTCCATTGGTGCAAAACTATTTGCTCTATATTGATTTATTTGGGAGAAACGCCGTTTACAAAAAGCTGGTCTGAGTTGGAGTAGGAGCAGAAGCATACCCTATTTTCAAGAGGGTATATCTTTCAAAATCCCTCTTTTATGGGTCTATCTGAAAGATTTTGAGCTGAATGTTCCAGTGGTGGGCTCCATTTTTCTCAATTCTCAGTCTGCTGGCATCCACAGCCTATTTTCTATCAGACAGATTTCTGGCAGAAGCAACAGCAAAAACAAGGGTAGCGCCGCCACCCAAGGGCAGCGTTGAGCATCACCAAAGCTAAAAATGGCAGCAGCAGGCGTGGTCACTGCAGCTCAGCCCTTGGAGAGGCTGTAAGGACGCACCAACTTCATATTTTGGAAGATCCATACCCGTCTCCTTTTGGAGGAGAGGGGCTTGTGGGAGGTTATGAGCGGCGATGAGCGCGCTACACCTCCACAAGCAAAAGGCATCACCGTAGCTGAGGTGGTGGCGGGGAAGTCGCCGCAGAAAGGTGAAGCAGATACGAGTTCATCTACAACTGCAGTTGTGGCATATGAGGAGTGGAAGAAGAAGGACAGGCAGGCCTATAGGCTGCTTGTCAACACCATCTCCAACCCGCATGTTTAGTACGTGAGTGACAAGGCTACTGTAAAAAAGGGATGGGACACGTTGTGCAAGAAGTATGAGAGTAAGGATCCTGCATTCCTCATGATTTTGGAGGAGAAGATGATGGCGTTGAAAATGCAAGGTGGCGAAGGGATGGAGGCATACTTGGACAGGGCAAAGGAGCTGGCGAAGTAGTTGAAAGCGGTGGGCAACCCTGTCGAAGGCACGCCCTTTCTCCTCTTGCTGAGGGGACTCCCAACGAGCTATGACACGGTGCGAGAGATGTTGGAGTGCCAGCCGACTCTCAACCTGGATTTCATTTACACGTACCTGGTGCAGGTAGAACTGCGTCGCAATGCAGCAAAGCGCAATGGCGGGAGCAGCAGCAGTGAAGCAGCTTTCATGGCCATGGACTAACGCAACCAACAGCAGCAGCAGTCCGGGCAGTAGAGAGGCAAGAAAAAGGGCAAGTGCTTCTATTGCCAGAAAGAGGGGCACTACAAGAAAGAGTGTTTCAAGTTTTAGAAGGACCAGAAGGAACAGCAATAGCAGCAGCAAAAGCAGCAATCTCCATAGCAGCAGCAGTAGTAACAGTCACAGCAGCGTCAGCAGCAGCAGCAGCAGCAGCAAGCAAAACCAGGCTGGTGTGTGCCACTTTGGCAACATGAATGTGGCCAAGGAGGTGCGTGACCGTCTCTTCATGGCAAAATCTGACATGTCACAAGTGGAGAAGGCGGATCTCGCATGGTACAAGGACTCAGGGTGTACCAAGAGCCTGACACATTACAAGGAGTGGTTTACGTAGCTACTGTCCTATCGCTCTGGGTGATGATCGGGTGGTGTATGTGGGATTGTGGAGATGAGGTTGGAGACCCCGCGTGGCATTGAAGTGGGAGTATTCCATGGCGTACTGTACGTACCTAATGCTACGTTCAATCTTCTCTCAGTATCCTCTCTCACCAACACATGACTGTGAGTTGTCTTTGACTATGGCTACATGCTCGACAAGGAAACATGAGAGGAGTTGGCTGGGTCGATGAAGGAGGGCGACATATACAACCTGTTGGGAGCGACCAAGGTTCCACGTGAGCAGAGTCTTGCAGCGATGGTGCAGGAAATAGATGGGGAGATTTGGCATACACGTTATGGCCACATCGGCATGTGCGCCTTGCAGCAGCTTCAAGCAAAGCAGAGGGTGCGTGACTTGTCCATCATCTCCAACTTTGAGGAGCAGCTGTGCATCGGCTGTTTGGAAGGGAAGCAGTATCGTGAGGTGTTCTCTAGAGCAGGAGAGCGTGCAAAGGAGGTACTGGAGCTGGTCCACACAGACTTTTGTGGCCCGATGCAGACCCAGAGCTTTGGAGGCTCTAGGTGTTTTCTGACCTTCATTGATGATTTCAGCCGTTACACTACTGTGTACTACCTTGCTTTGAAGGACCAGTGCTTTGACAGGTTCAAGGAGTTCAAGGCAATGGTGGAGAACCAGACTGGCAAGAAGATCAAGGCACTGTGCAGTGACCGCGGTGGAGAGTACCTGAGCAAGGAGTTCCAGGACTACCTCGCAACAGCTGGCATCAAGGCGCAGCGCACTGCGCCATACTCACCGTAGCAGAACGGTGTAGCAGAACGCGCCAATCACATTATCATTGAGTTAGCGCGCTCCATGCTTCACGCGGCTCGGCTGACCTACAAATTCTGGGCCCAAGTTGTGAGTACC
>SZWC01000022.1:670575-682016 GCA_023375785.1 Penium margaritaceum | reverse complement strand
GGGATGTCGTCTTCAACGAGAGCAACGTCATCGACACCAACATTGTCTGTGAAGTGGTAGAACCAGCAGCTAACAAGGCGTTGGGAGCAGATATCCTTCCAGACCCAGTCTCTCCTGATCCTTCCTCCACTCTGATTGTGGGAGAACCAGTCTATTCTCCCATGTCAGATGCCGCGGCCTCATCGGCAGAAACAGAGGTGAAAGATGCCGCACTACCAACAGCAGCAGTTGTGCCAGCAGCACTGCGCCAGCCGCCCGCTAACACTCCAGTACCAGGTCGTAGGTATCCTGTTAGGGTGCGCTACAAGCCTGGTGAGCGCGGCCATTTCTGGATACTGCAAAAACCAGAGGAGATGAACGTCGCAGTTGCAGCAGATTCAGATGAGCCAGCGTCATACAAGGAGTTCATGGCTGCACCTGATGTTGTTGGATCTAGAGGAGAGAGGGAGCCTTGGAGCAGCGAGCATGTGGGACTGAAAGGGCATCACTTGTACTGAAGAATGGTTGTTGAATCACTCAAAATGATGGAGTACATATAGAGCTAGAGCTTGGGCAAGTCAGGCCTCTCACAAGCCACACCACTTAGCCATGGAGGCTAAGGTTCACACACTAGAGTCCACAATCTCACACAAGGGATGAAATCAGCCTAACAATCAGGCTGACCAGTCACACACGACCTAGAGAGCTAGAGAATGCTCTCATGGCACACTCCAAGTGGTCACATCACCCACAAACCCATGGAGAATCGCCATGTNTCCTAAGACCAAGGACCTTTTTGGATATTTCTCCCATCAGGTCTTGACCCTGGACCTCTTGCCTTTTTCTTTTCTCAGGCTAAGGCATGGAGCCATCGCCCATGGCCACCCAGACAACGGCGGTCCATGATCCCTGAAACTTCAAAAATTCATATCTCCCAATCCGACCGTTGGATCGGCCTGAAACTTGGATCGTGGATAACTTGCCACCTGATCTTTTCAATGGTGAAGACGGAACGACAATCGGAGCAGGCATCTGGAAGTTTCCTGGAACTTGCTTTTATGGACCTGAAACAAAGCCGGACGGCTCCTTTCCCAACAATCTCCCACTTTGCCGCAGTCAGAGTGTGCTGAGTCCACATGCCTTCATACAGAACTACTGCTTCTCACGGGTCACTGGCTTGGCGCAGAAATCAGTGACATGCCTGCTGGTTGGAGTAAACTCTAGCTTGATAGCACCCTCCTGCACCATGTGCCTGATGAAGTGATATGCGATGTCAATGTGCTTGGTGCGTGCATAGTGCTCAGGATTCTTGGCGAGTTCGATTGCGCTCTGGTTGTCGACGCGCACAGGAACTAGAACTGCTACACTCCCACTCATCTCCGCCATGAGCCGCTGGAGCCAAACTACTTCTTTGGCTCCAAAGCTGAGAGAGACGTACTCAGCTTCTGTGCTCGAGGTGGCCACGACCACCTGTCGCTTGCTGCACCAGCTGATGGCACCTCCATTCATGAGAAACACATGTCCAGAGATGGACTTGCGGGTCTCAGGATTTGAAGCACAATCTGCATCTGGGTAGCCGATGATGCTGTTGTCGTTGCCGTTGTAGGTGATGCCAACGTTGATGGTTCCAGCAAGGTAGCGGAAGATCCGCTTCACTACCTTCTGGTGCTCAGGTCCGGGATTCGTCATGTGCTGGCTCACAGCACTCACAGCTTGTGCGAGGTCCGGCCTGGTTGCCACCATCAGGTACATGAGACGGCCGACGGCGCTCTGGTACTTCTGCCGCTGAGTTGCATCTGATTCTCGACTAAAGCTCACGAGTTACTGTCGCGTCTCCAGTGGCGTGCCGATGGGTTTGGCCTCTACCATGCCGAACCGCTGCAGGACGTCCTTGATGTAGCGACTCTGCTGTAGCGAGAGAGAGCGTGATTTGCGGTCACGCATGATCTGGATGCCGAGGAAGTATGACGCCCTCCCAAGATCAGACATCTGGAACTGCTCCTGCATCGCCTCCTTGAACTCCTGCAGTGCACACATGCTGTTGGAAAGGAGGAGCATGTCATCCACATAGACAATGATGATGAGGATCTCATGCTCATGCCGCCTGCGATACACGCTGTAGTCACACTCGCTGCGCTTTAACCCCATGCACTACAACGCCGCATCCAACTTCTGGTTCCAAGCACGCGATGCTTGCTTGAGGCCATACAGCGACTTCTGCAGCTTGCAAACCAGGTGCTCCTGGCCATCCATGACGAACCCTTGTTATGTTCTGTGTATGCCCGTGGTCCAATCAGCGGAATATTTAGACTGGGTATGCACTACGCTTGTAGCGCAAGTCCCCCAGTGACACGAAGAGAGGCTAAGAGAGACAAAGCATGCACTGCTCATCCTTGTGGAGCAAGTCCCCTTGGTCTACTCTTGGTAGTCTACCTAGTGCGTGCTCCTTAGGACAATTTCCTTCAGCCTAGTGGGTGAAGGCGCCGTCTCGCAAGCGGGAGGTCCGGGGTCAAATCCCGCTAGGACCAAATTTTCTTTGTGACTAAAAAGGGCCAAGGAAGCTTCCTAGAAGCTTCTAAGGTCCAAGGTGGATCAAGCGCCACTTGTCGGTCACAGANGGTGCCATGTCATCAAAGCTTATGACACTGTCTACGGTGGCCTTGGGGGGAGGCCCCTCCAAGGAGCCACTGGGAGCACTGACCAGAGACTATATAAGGCCTGTCATTTGCATGTGATAATATATCATCTCTTACTCTTGAGACTTGGGAGAAAACTAATCCCTTGTTGGCCATCAAGATAGAGGGTAAAGAACAAGTGCAAGTACACACTTTTGTGTGTAGCATTGCCAGTTGGGTGAGAGTTTGGAACACTCTCTGGCCTTGGTTGGGACAAGCTAAGACAACCTTTCAGTGTGGAAACACCACTCCGTGGGTGATCTCTATCTTTGTTGAAATACCAAGGGCGGTCGGCGGTTTGCCTGTCGGCGCCGTTTACTCTATACCGTGGCCAAGTGCGGAGTGACAAAGGGTTATGGGCCCACACTGATCGGGAAACTTGGTTCTTTGTACCACCGCTCAGTTCACGTAGCAGGTTCCTCCGCAGCAGACAAGACACCATTGCGCCATCTGCTTCATCGTCGGTCCACTTTTGACCAAGGTACGCATTGTGAGAGACCGGACGCGGGTTGGACCCGTGGTCCACTTTTGCTCTCCACGGACAAAGAACGAGGATACGCTCTGCCATTGTTGGTATGACCCTTGAGTCCTAAGCGGTTTACGCTCTGCCCTTGTGGGTACGACCCCGTGTCTGTGGGAGCACTTCCTCCACAATAGCTAGGAGACCATCGGCTGGAGGGGTATGCAACGGACTGTACCTTGAAAATCTATAGCAGTCATTAGCCTCATCAGCCTACATCGGCCTTAACGAAGCAGAACAGCAGAGACTAAGTGAGCATCCTTGACCACACCGCAATCATGCCGGAGGGTCAAGAGATCGTTCCAGACACCTCAAGGCCCGCCATCGCACGCTTTGATGGCAAAGCCTTCGGCACATGGAAATGGNAAAGGGACGGAGGTAACCCCGGAGGATGAGGCAAGCGCGAAATACGCAAAGTGGCAAGAGCGGAATAACATCGCTCTCGCACTCCTTGTCATGTCCACAAGCCCCTCCCTAATCTCCCACATCGAGAAGTGCACGACAGCAGCTGAGGCTTACACCAAGCTGACGAACGTGTACCAGTCAACTTCCCTCGCCAATCGACTCTTCATCGTGCAGCGCCTCATCGGGCTGCGAGTGGGTGAGGGGGAATCTATCTCGGACTTCCTCCAGCAGTTTGAAGGACTGCTTCAAGAAGCCCGTGCCATGTCCTGGCAGCTCAACCAACAGATGCAGGCCATGATTCTCCTCATGGCCTTGCCGCCAAGCTGGAGCCCCATGATCACCACCTTGGGTGGTTGGGCGGAGTCGGAGTTCACGTACCCTCGTGTCTCCGAGTTTGTCCGGAACGAGGCCATGCGGCGCAACAACGGTGTCATCAACAACGCCGCGTACGCAAGTGGCTCGGGAGGCACCTCCTTTCATGGCAACAGCAGAAGCAGTGGTGGCGGGAAGAGCAGCAAGAAGAAGGGCAAGTGTCACAACTGTGGCAAGGCGGGGCATTGGGCGCGGGAGTGTCGCGCACCAAAGAAGGAAGGAGGCGGTGGTGGGAGCAGCAACGTGAGTAAGAAGGTGGACTCGACGTCCACGAGCATGATGGCCGAGAGCAAGGCCCCTCCCAAGGGCTGTGCGCTGCTGCGGCCTGGAGCCTTCGGGCTCGACAGTGGCACAGACTACCACACCTCTCGCGAGGCATGTGGCTTCTCGTCCCTCACACTGTCCACGGCCAAGTTCCGGTGCGCCAACGGCGGCATCGAGTACGCGGCTGGTGAGGGAGAGAAGGTCGTGTACACACGGCTCAACGGAGCCGACCAGGAGTTGCGGCTGCAGAACGTTGTCTACATGCCAACTTTCACCGCAAACCTCCTCTCCGTCTCGCGGATTACGAATCACGTGATGACGGTGGTATTCACACAGAAGGAAGCCGTCATCCTCAAGAATGAGGACGTGACAATTACCTACACTGCGTCAGACCTTGTCGCCCAGGTGCCACGAATGGATGGGCTCTATGTTCTGCAGACGAAGAGCGCATAAGGGCACGACGGGGCGGCAGAGGCAGTAGCGGAAGCTGCACCATCGCCGAACGCCAAGATACCATCCATGCCGCCTGCTGTGGCGGCTAAAGACGCGGGAGCAACAACTGCGAAGCTGTGGCACAGACGCCTTGGGCACGTGGTCGACAGCACCCTGCAGGTCATGCAGAAGCAGAAGCTTGTACGCGGGCTGGAGGGGTGTGAGCTGAAGGGTGGATGCAACACTAGGTGTGAGGCTTGCCTGCAAGGGAAGACAAAGCGGAAATGCTTCTCCAAAAACGGTCGCAGAGCAGAGGGCATACTTGACCTTGTCCACAACGACGTGTGTGGCCCCATGCGCACCACGTCCAACAGCGGCTCCAAGTACCTCCTCACCTTCATCGATGATTACTCTCGGAAGGTGTGGGTATACTTCCTCAAAACGAAGGGAGAGGTGCTGGAGCGCCTACAAGATTTTTTCGCCATGGTGGAGCGACAAACCGGACGGAAGGTCAAGGCCCTGCGGAGCGACAACGGCGGAGATTACGAGGGGTGCAAGCCGTGGCTTCGGACACACGGCATTGTCTACCAACCTACTACCCCCTACACACCGCAGAGCAACGGCGTGGCCGAGCGCATGAACCAAACCATTCTGGCCATGACGCGAACCATGTTGTTCGACTCAAAGCTCCCTCCTCGCTTCTGGGCGGAAGCAGCGCGCACTGCATGCTACCTCATCAAACTCATGCCTGCTGCAGCACTGCGCAGCAAGGGGATAGAAAAAGAGCAAAGTGTAGAACGCATGACGCTGCAGGAGGCGTGGTCGGGAAAGAAGCCGGATGCCTTTCACCTAAAGGCTCTCGGTTGCACGGCTTGGGCCAAAATCCAGGACGAGCAAGGAGCGGGGAGGTTGGATGCACGTGCGCGCAAGTGCGTGATGATCGGCTACGAGGCCGCGCACAAGGCGTACAGGCTGTGGGACAAGGCAGTAGGGAGAGTCATCACCTCCAGAGATGTGACCTTTCAGGAAGAGTCACACGACAAGGGAGAACTGCTGGACCCAGAGAACTCTCCAAAACAGGGAGAGTGGATCGTGCTGCTAGAGGCGGGTGACACACCCCCGCCTAACTGGCGTGGGACGCCAGTGGCCATAGCCAGCGAGGTTGCCAATTCAGGGAGAGCGTCCGCTCAGGCTGAAGCGGAGTTGACATCCGATACCGCGTCGGAGACATCCAAGGCCTCCTCGGAGGCTAGTGGCTCTTCCCTTCCAGCGACCCCTCCTGGGGAAGTACAACAACAGCAGCACCACGAGCACCCAGCACCAGCACCACTGCGGCGCTGTGAGCGCCAAGCAAAGCCTGCGAAGCACTACGACAGAGGGAAGGCCAAGTGGACCAGCCTGAGCTGGTCGTGCCTTGCGCAGGGAGAGCCGGCTACCATCGCCGAGGCTCTCTCGCCGCCGGATGCCATTAAGTGGAAGGAGGCGATGGAGAGCGAGCTCACCTCCATCGAGGAGAACGGAACGTGGGTGCTGTTAAACAGACCACCAAACGCACACGTGGTGGGTGTGAAGTGGGTCTTACGCGTCAAACGCAAGCAAGACAACAGCATCGACAAGTACAAGGCAAGGATTTTCGCGAAGGGGTTCTCGCACAGAGCAGGGTCTGAGTACGATGAGACCTACTCTCCTGTCGCGTCCTTCTCCTCCATCCGCACCTTGCTGGCTGTGGCTGCGGCGTGCAACATGGAAATCCACCAGATGGACGTCAAGCTCGCTTTCCTCTATGGGAAGCTTGATAAGGAGATACTAATGGAGGTGCCTGAGGGTGTCAAGGCAAAACCCGGGCAGGTGTGTCGCCTCATCAAGACGCTCTACGGGCTGAAACAGGCCCCAAGGATCTGGTACAAGGAGATGGACAGCTTCATGGCTGGCCTTGGCTTCTCGCACTGCCACAACGACCCCAGTGTGTATGTGCGTGCGGATGACCAGGGGCTGTTGCTGGTAGCGCTGTACGTGGATGACCTGATTCTGGCCTCCACCTCCATGAAGGCCCTCGAAGCCCTCAAGGAGAAGCTGCAAGGGCGGTTTCAGATGAAGGACATGGGCGTGCTCGAGTACTACTTGGGCATCGCTATACATCGCAACCGAGATTAGGCACCATCGAGCTCAACCAGACGAAGTACATCTCGGAGGTGCTTCGGCGCTATGGCATGGAAGACGCCAAACCCCTCAGCACTCCTCTCTCCACGAAGTGCAATCTCACCTCCACCCACTCCCCCAGCACGGAAGCCGAGCGCCGCGAAATGCAGGATGTGCCGTACCAGTCTGCGGTGGGCAGCATCATGTATGCCATGGTTGGCACAAGACTGTGGAAATTAGCACTTCTCCAGGATCATAGGTGTCTCAGGAGATACAACAAATCAAACAATTGTGACTGGTATCCACTGTGTTGTACACACTGCAACTGCACGCTACAAAGAATCTCTTTCTGTTACACACTGACGATTCAAGAGGTTACACGGAAGTCAGAGATACACGGCTCGTCTGTTGAGTTTTCCAACGATATGCTATACTTGAAAAATGGTGCAGTACAGACGAAGCAATCTACAAATGAAACTACTACCTACTTGTACTAGTCTAGTGACTAGAAAAATACAAAGAGCAAGCAGAATGCACGAGCTTGGTCTGTCCGGTCCGCTTGTGTCTTCCTTGAGCGTCCCGGACGCCGGTCGGTGTTCCCAGTCACCGAGCGACCGAGGTTGGCGGATGCCCAGCGCCCTCGGTGCGATCCACGGACGAGGTCGTCCGGATCTGCAGCAGGTCCTCTCCTTCCGTCGATCTTCTTGCTCGTCGGGTGAAGAGGAGCTCGTGCTCGCACTCTCGATCCCGCGACGACTGCAATCGCTCCCTTGTCTACGCGATGCTCTCCCGTCCATCGATCCCTTGTTTATAAAGATCCTGTAGCTCTGTTCTCTCGATCCGATGCTTCGGTCGCAGCCCGTCCATCTGCTCCGATCTTTGGTCCGTGTTTCCACTGCCCCACCAGAAGCCACGTCAGCACCCATCGTATCGAGAGGAGCTCACGCTCGCACTCTCGTACTTGCACTCGGTCCTCACCGAGGTCATGACCTGTACTTCCGCAAATTACGCCAGAACTTAAGGTGGCCGTCCGCAGTATTCTATCAAATCAATAGGAGGATGCGGTAGGCCCTCGTACCGGGTTAGACTCCCGGACGACGGTAACTGACCCCGCCATCGGTAGAGCAGAGTCCAGTAGAGTGGAGTCCGGTAGGATAGGCAGAGGGGTGGGGGAGAGAGTGGCGACCTCTCCCCCAGCCCTCTTGCCTTTTGTATCCCAAGTGCCCATGCCGAGCACAAAGTAGGACACTTGTGAGATAGGGACATAAACTATGTCACTTTTCTCCTTTTGCTCATATCTCCAAATCGAGCCATTCAAATTGGCTGAAATTTGGACAGTGGATGGCAGACGAGGAGATCTGTCCATCGGTCCCACCTGATCAAGAATCGGCCTTGTGGTGATGAAGATCCTGATTTTCCAACATTCCCCCCCTTGAATGCCAAGCCCAAAAAGGGATGGCATTCAAGCGGAAAAGCAGGCAGCGAAGAAGAGAAGGCGAGACAGGGGCACGCACGTCCAGAAGTACTCAGCGACGGTAGAGTTGAAACTTCCCCCCCCCGGGCGGCCCAAGCCGATGCCGAACAAAATGGCAGAACAGGAGGCACCCGATGGACCCTAAGTGTACCCAACTTGGGCCAATGCCTAGGCAGAGCCGTACGGCATGTAGGAGGGGTACCATCGGGGAGCCTCCTGCCCGGACACATGTGGGACCGGAACCCCACACATGGCCGGGACCCGTGGTGGGCCGACATCGGCAGCCCACCATCGGTTTCTTGACTGCAGGACGTGAGCGGCAAGATGAAGAAGGGAACAAAAATGCGAAAGCAGAACGTGTGGCTCCCAGGGCATCGGAGTGTGGCGTGTAGCGGGGAGCAAGCCGCACCCTGCAGTTTGTTGGGATGCGAGGAGCGAGCCTCGAGACAGCGAGGGGGAGCGAACAGAACACAGGAAAGAGGAGTAGAAGCGAGTGCGAAAGATCGGAGAGAGGCGCAGGCACCACGCACGGCCACCGTGTCCAACACCTCATATGGGGGAATCCGGGAGGCCATGCGGGGAGCGCAAGAAATGGCAGAGCGAGAGAGAGAGGGGCGTGGCGGCCAACCGCAACCCGCGTCCGTGCCAACGCCTCATGTGGGGGGCACGGAAACGGGAGGGTAGAGCGGCATTGCCGTCGGTCATCTTCGTCCATCCCAACGCCTCATACGGGGGGGACGGAAGAAGAGGACCCAGAGGATGCAGGAGCTGGGAGAGAGAGCAAGCCGAGACGAGCACAGAGGGTAGCATGACGGTCGGCAGAAAGCGGCTTGGTGAAGATGTCAGCGGACTGCTGCTCGGTAGGAATGTAGAGCATGCGAACCTCACCATCGGCAACCGCGTCGCGGACGCAGTGATACTGCCGGCGAATGTGTTTGGTGCGATCGTGGAGAACGGGATCCTCGGAGAGGGCAATGGCGCCCTCGTTGTCGTAGTTGATGGTGGTAGGTGCGAGTTGATCGAAGCCGAGTTCAGAAAGAAGCATGCGAAGCCAGACGGCTTCACGAGTGGCTTCGCTCTCAGCAATGTATTCGGCTTNGGGCCTCCATTGAGAAGGAAGACGTAGCCAGATGTTGATCGACTGGTGGCGTGATCACCGGAGAGGTCCGCGTCGCAGAAGCCATGAAGGATGTTGTCACCGGTGGAAGAGTACCGAATTCCGAGGTCAGCGGTGGAGCGCAAGCAGCGAACGCTGCGTTTTGCTGCAACGATGTGAGCGGTGGTGGTGTTCTGGCAGCCTTGGCTGAGGATGCCGACAGCATAGGAAAGATCAGGACGGGTGGCAACAGAGGCATACATCAGGGAGCCCACCATGCTGGGAAAATTTTTGGCGTCGGCGGGGGCAAGAAGATCCGCCGGAGAGGGGATTTTGGTGAGGCCATGTTGGAGTGCCAAGGGTATAGCCATAGGGTTGGCGTCGCCGAGTTGGAACTTATCAGCAACACGTTGTGTATACATGGCTTGATTTAGAACGATGTGACTGTTCCGCTGTTGATGCACTTGAATGCCGAGGTAGTATGTCAAGGGACCCATGTCGCTCATCTCAAAACGCCGAGACAGCTGATCTTTGAAGGCGGAGATGGTCTCCAGCGTGGGACCAAACAGGATGAGGTCATCGACGTAGAGAATAATACCAATGGTGTTGGCTCCGGAGCGATAGTAGATCGAGTGGTCAGAATGGAGACGGGTCAGATTTTGCCCAAGGAAGAACTCATGAATCTTGATATTCCATTGGCGTGGGACCTGCTTGAGTCCATAAAGGGAGCGCTTGAGACGACAGACGAGATGAGCCTTTTCAGGGTCCACGAAGCCCTCGGGTTGCGTCATGTAGATGGTCTCATTCAAGTCTCCATTGAGAAAGGTGCATTTGACATCCATCTGATGCAGGATCCAACCGTTAGCAGCAGCAAGAGACAGAATGACACGGATGGATGAATACTTGGCCACTGGAGCGTAGGTGTCACTGTAGTTGACGCCGAGAACCTGACTGTAACCGCGAGCCACGAGGCGAGCTTTGTTCCAGTCAGGTTCGCCAGCACTGTTGAGTTTTCTCCGAAACACCCACTTACATGTGACGACAGGTTGGTCGAGCGGCTGTGGGACAAGATCCCATGTACCTTGTTTTTGAAGCTGGTCAAATTCCTCTTGGCTAGCTTGACGCCAAAGAGCTGCATCAGGTCGACGCATGGCTTCCTTGTAGCTGATGGGATCGACGACTTGAGTGACGAGGGCACTGTCATCTTCATGATCTGATGTGTGGAGCATGGCGTGTTGAAAGTACGTTGGAGTAGTGCGGTTGCGGGCGGAGCGACGAAGACCAGGGATGGCTACAGACAACGGCGGAGCATCCGGTGCTGATGAAGAAGGGGATTCTCCAGTGGTGTGTTCATGAGGATGCACTGGAGGAAGCACGTCAGCATGTTCATTGACGACAGGGTCAACATTGAACTTTTGAATGGGCTCGGGAGTCGTGTCCATAGGTATGGTGACGATGGGTGAAGTAGGAAGAATCCTTGTGTTGAGGAATGTGGTTTCATCGAATATGGGTTGTCGTGCATGGGCTACGGTTTGCGTAGCAGGGTCCCAAACTCTGTAGATGTCGTGATTGTCTTCATATCCAAGAAGGATACAGGCCTTAGACCGCGGCTCCAGCTTGGAGCGCAGTTCTGGGCGTAGCCAGACGTGAGCGGTGCAGCCAAAGATGCAAATGTGTTGCAGATGGGGTTTCGCACCGGTCCATGCTTCATATGGAGTATGAGTAGCATTGGGAAGTTTGACTGTGGGCAGCCGGTTGGTAATGTAAGCTGTAGTGGAGAGAGCCTCCCCCCAGAAGACGGATGGTAGTGCAGCTGTATGTAGCATTGTCCGAGCGCGTTCCAAAAGAGTCTGATTCATGCGCTCCGCTTTCCCGTTTTGTTGCGGCGTGTAGGGTACAGTGTGTTGGTGTTGGATACCTTTCTGCTGGAAGAAAGAGTTGAGTGAGTGATAGATGAACTCACCACCATTGTCGGTTCTGATTTTCTTCACAGTGAGGTTGGTTTCATTTTCAATCTGTTGCATCCAGGTCTTGATGATATCGGCGGCTTCATTTTTGTAGCGGTGAAACTTGACCCAGACGAAA
>SZWC01000022.1:651044-664242 GCA_023375785.1 Penium margaritaceum | reverse complement strand
TGCGACATGTCAGACATCGCCATGAAGAGGCGGTCGCGTACCTCCTTGGCCACGTTCATGTTGCCAAAATGGCACACGCCGGTTTGGTTCTGCTGCTGCTGCTGGTGCTGCTGACTTTATTGTGACTGCTGCTGCTGTTGCTGTGGAGATTGCTGCTTTTGCTGCTGCTGCTGCTGCTCCTTCTGGTCCCTCTTGAACTTGAAGCACTCTTTCTTGTAGTATCCCTCTTTCTGGCAATAATGGCACTTGCCCTTCTTCTTGCCTCTCTACTGCCCGGACTGCTGCTACTGCTGGTTGCGTGAGCCCATCGCCATGAAAGCTGCTTCACTGCTGCTGTTACCGCCATTGCGTTTTGCGGCATTGCGACGTAGTTCCACCTGCACGAGGTGTGTGCAGATGAAGTCGAGGTCGAGAGTTGGCTGGCACTCCAGCATCTCTCGCACCGTGTCGTAGCTGGTTGGGAGTCCCCTCAGCAAGAGGAGGATGAAGCGCGTCTCTTCCACAGGGTTGCCGNCCGCTCTCAGCTGCTTCGCCAGCTCCTTTGCCCTGTCCAGGTACGCCTCCATCCCTTCACCACCCTGCATTTTCAGCGCCATCATCTTTTCCTCCAAAAGCATGAGGAATGCAGGATCCTTGCTCTCATACTTCTTGCACAACGTCTCCCATCTCTCCTTTGCAGTAGCCTTGTCACTCACGTACTGAAGATGCGGGTTGGAGATGGTGTTGACAAGCAACCTGTAGGCCTGCGTGTCCCTCTTCTTCCACTCCTCATACGCTGCCGCTTCAATTGTAGATGAACTTGCATCTGCTGCACCTTTCTTCGGCGTCTTCCCCGCCACCACCTCAGCTGCGGTGATGCCTTTTGCCTGTGGAGGCGGAGCGCGCTCGTCGCCGCTCACCACCTCCCACAAGCCCCTCTCCTCCAAAAGGAGGCGGGTCCGGATCTTCCAAAACGTGAAGTTGGCGCGTCCTTCCAGACTCTCCAAGGGCTGGGCTCCTATTACCACGCCTGCTGCTGCCATTTTGAGCTTTGGTGATGGTCAACGCTGCCCTAGGGTGGCGGCGCTACCCCTGCTTCTGCTGCTGCTTCTGCCAGAAATCTGTCTGACAGAAAATGGACTGTAGATGCCAGAAAACTGGGAATTTGGAAAAACGGAGCCCACCACTAGAAAATTCAGCTCAAAAACTTTCAGATCCACCCATAACACAGGGTCATCAACAGGGGATTTTGAAAAATATGCCCTCTTGAAAACAGGGTATGCTTCTGCTCCTACTCCAACTCAGACCAGCCAGCTTGTAAACGCTGTTTCTCCCAAACGAATGAATGGAATGCAAATATTTTTGCACCAATGGAAAGCTTATGAAAAATACTACAATTCGCATGTGCCACTTTTCAAATTTGACAAAGAAACGAGAGAGTTATGGTCATCACAAGGCGACAGTCTTACTCATAGAGAAGAGTGTAGCCCTGGCCGACCTTGTTTTGAGCATAACTCTCAGTCTGACCATTGGATCTTCGCGATCTTGGGCTCGTTGGAAAGCTTGTCTCACGCAATTGAAGCTCCAGTGGTCGATCGTCAAATTTGGTCAAGGTTTGACCCTCACCCGTCACTCTCAAAGTGACGGCCTGTGTTGGCTGAATCTGGCAGAATCTGGCTCTGATACCAAATGTTGGATCTGGAGGAGAGAGGGAGCCTTGGAGCAGCGAGCATGTGGGACTGAAATGGCATCACTTGTGCTGAAGAATGGTTGTTGAATCACTCAAAACGATGGAGTACATATAGAGCTAGAGCTTGGGCAAGTCAGCCCTCTCAAAAGCCACACCACTTAGCCATGGAGGCTAAGGCTCACACACTAGAGTCCACAATCTCACACAAGGGAGGAAATCAGCCCAACAATCAGGCTGACCAGTCACACACGACCTAGAGAGCTAGAGAATGCTCTCATGGCACACTCCAAGTGGTCACATCACCCACAAACCCATGGAGAATCGCCATGTGTCCATGGCTAGCACACAAGGATCTCACCTCACCTAAAAAGTAAGGAGAGGTACCTTTATCCTAGTCAGCAAACTCTGACAAGGCAATCCTAAGACCAAGGACCTTTTTGGATATTTCTCCCATCAGGTCTTGACCATGGACCTCTTGCCTTTTTCTTTTCTCAGGCCAAGGCATGGAGCTATCGCCCATGGCCACCCAGACATCAGCGGTCCATGACCCCCGAAACTTCGAAAATTCATATCTCCCAATCCGACCGTTGGATCGGCCTGAAACTTGGACTGTAGATAATTTGCCACCAGATCTTTCCAACGAAGAAGACGGATTGACGATCGGAGCAGGCATCTGGAAGTTTCTTGGAACTTGCTCTTGTGGACCTGAAACAGAGCCGGACGGCTCCTTTCCCAACAGATGTAGCAGATTGGGCGCAAGCCGTGTAACAAGAGATTCAATCGCAGCTGGACAACGGCACATAGGAGCTGACGGAGCATCCACATGGACGCAAGGTGATCAAGTGCAAGTGGGTGTTCAAGAAGAAGCAAGGAGCAGATGGCAACCTGGAAAAAAACAAGGCAAGGCTGGTCGCCAAGGGCTACTCGCAGCAGGAGGGCATCGACTACACAGAAATCTTTGGACTTGTTGCAAAGTTTGCCTCTATGCACACGCTCCTCTCTTATGCAGCAGCTGAGGACTTCGTGGTTCACCACAGGGATGTCAAGATAGCATTCTTGAATGGTGACTTGGAGGAGGAGATATACGTGGAGCAGCCGGAGGGGTTCATCATGGATGGCCAGTAGTTCCTGGTTTGCAAGCTGTAGAAGTCGCTTTACGGCCTCAAGCAAGCGTCGTGTGCTTGGAACCAGAAGTTGGATGCGGCATTGCAATGCATGGAGTTTCAGCGCAGTGAGTGTGACTAGAGCGTGTATCGCTGGCAGCATGAGCATGAGATCCTCATCATCATTCTCTATGAGGATGATATGCTCCTCCTTTCAAACAACATGTCCGCACTAAAGGAGTTCGAGGAGGCCATGTAGGAGCGCTTCCAGATGTCTGATCTCGGGGAGACGTCATACTTCCTCGGCATCCAGATCACGCATGACCGCAAATCACGCTCTCTCTTACTACAGCATAGTCACTATATCAAGGACGTCCTGCAGCGGTTTGGCATGGTAGAGGCCAAACCCATCGGCACACCACTAGAGACGCGGCAGTACCTCGTGAGTTTCAATGGAGAAACGGATGTAGCTGAGCGACAGAAGTACCAGAGTACCGTCGGCAGTCTCATGTACCTGATGAGACCGCTACCTTGCTTGAACCATCAACATCGGCATCACATACAACGGCAACGACAACAACATCATTGGCTATACAGACGCAAATTGGGCTTCAAACCCTGAGGACCGCAAGTCCATCTCTGGACATGTGTTCCTCATGAATGGTGGGGCCATCAGCTGGTGGAGCAAGTGGTAGGTGGTCGTGGCCACCCCAAGTACGGTAGCTGAGTACCTCTCTCTCAGTTTTGGAGTAAAGGAAGCAGTTTGGCTTCAGCGTCTCATGGCGGAGATGAGTGGGAGTGCAGCAGTTCTAGTTCTTGTACGAGTCGACAACCAGAGCGCAATCGGACTTGCAAAGAATCCTGAGCACCATACATGTACCAAGTATTGGGAAAGGAGCCATCCGGCTCAGTTTCAGGTCCACATGAGCAACTTCCAGGAAACTTCCAGATGCCTGCTCCGATCGTCAATTTGTCTTACCATTGGAAAGATCAGATGGAAAATTATCTACAGTCCAAGTTTCAGGCCGATCCAACGGTCGGATTGGGATATATGAATTTTCGAAGTTTCAGGGGTCATGGACCGCCGATATCTGGGTGGTCATGGGCGATGGCTCCATGCCTTAGCCTGAGAAAAGAAAAAGGCAAGAGGTCCAGGGTCAAGACCTGATGGGAGAAATATCCAAAAAGGTCCTTGGTCTTAGGATTGCCTTGTGCTCCTGGGCATCCATAACAAATCCCTCAGGCTGCTCCACGTAGATATCATCCTCTAAGTCACTGTTCAAGAATGCTGTCTTGACATCCATGAAATGAATCTCAAAGTCCTCAGCCGTTGCATAAGAAGGCAGCATACGCACAGAGGCAAACTTTGTAACAGGAGCAAAGGTTTCCATGTAGTCGATGCCTTCCTAGTGCGAGTAGTCCTTGGCAACCGGCCTCACCTTGTACTTCTCCAGGTTGTCATCTGCTCCCCGTTTCTTCTTGAACACCTACTTATACATGATCACCTTGCGTCCGGGTGGATGCTCAGTCAGCTCCCACGTGCCGTTGTCCAGCTGTGACTGTATCTCTTGCTACACAGCTTGCGCCCAATCAGTTGTATCTGGTACAGTCATGGCCTCGTTGTATGACGATGGCTCATCTGAATCTGCTGGAATTGCGATGTTTATTTGTTCTGGGTTTTACAGTATCATGAAATGGCTGCGCTCACCAGGCTTGTAGCAAACCCTCAGAGGGTACCTATGACCTGTTGCTTGAGCATTCGTGGGCGGTTGGCGCGGTACTGTTGGAAAAGGAGCCATCTGGCTAAATTTCAGGTCCACAGGAGCAAGTTCCAGGAAACTTCCTCATGCCTGCTCCGATCCTCGATCGGTCTTCACCATTGGAAAGATCAGGTGGAAACGTTTCTACAGTCCAAGTTTCAGGCCGATCGAACAGTCGGATTGGGAGATATGAATTTTCGAAGTTTCGGGGGTCATGGACCGCCGATGTGTGGGTGGCCATGGGTGATGGCTCCATGCCTTAGCTTGCGAAAAGAAAAAGGCAAGAGGTCCAGGGTCAAGACCTGATAGGAGAAATATCCAAAAAAGTCCTTGGTCTTAGGATTGCCTTGTCAGAGTGTGCTGACTAGGATAAAGGTACCTCTCCTTACTTTTTAGGTGAGGTGAGATCCTTGTGTGCTAGCCATGGACACATGGTGATTCTCCGTGGGTTTGTGGGTGATGTGACCACTAGGAGTGTGCCATGAGAGCATTCTCTAGCTCTCTAGGTCGTGTGTGACTGGTCAGCCTGATTGTTAGGCTGATTTCCTCCCTTGTATGAGATTGTGGACTCTAGTGTGTGAGCCTTAGCCTCCATGGCTAAGTGGTGTGGCTTGTGAGAGGGCTGACTTGCCCAAGCTCTAGCTCTATATGTACTCCATCATTTTGAGTGATTCAATAACCATTCTTCAGCACAAGTGATGCCCTTTCAGTCCCACATGCTCGCTGCTCCAAGACTCCCTCTCTCCTCCAGCTCCAACAGGTACTACTAGCACAACTGCTGCTGTTGGTGGTGCTGCATCTCCCTCCTTTGTTTGTGCCGATGAGGCTGTTGTATCTGTTGCATCTGACATGAGAGAGTAGGATGATTCTTCTACTATCACAGAAGAGGAAGGATCAAGAGAGACTGGGTTAGGAAGGATATCTGCTCCCACTGCCTCGTCAGCTGCTGGTTCTGCTGCCTCTTCGCAGATGATATTGGTACCGATGACGTTACTCTGGTTGAAGATGACATCCCCTGAGATCATCACGTGGCTCGTATTCCTCTGGTAGAGGCAATAGGCCTTGCTTGCCACGTCATAGCCTATCAACGGCATCTATGCGCTCTTCACGTCCCATTTCTACTGCTTCTCCTTTGGCACGTGCATGTGTACCAAGCTGTCAAACGTGCAAATATGACCCACGCTCGGCTTCTTACCGAACCACGCCTCGTACGGTGTCATCTCCTCCAGCACCTTAGTTGGATTGAGGTTCTTGATATAAACCGTAGTGCTCACTGCTTCGGCGGAAAAATCGTATGTGAGCCGAGCCACATGCAGCATGGAGCGCGCTGACTCAACGATGGTGCGGTTGGCGCGTTCTGCTAAACCATTCTGCTGCGGTGAGTATGGCGCGGTATGCTGTGCCTTGATGCCAGCTGCTGTGAGGTTGTCCTGGAACTCCTTGCTCAAGTACTCTCTACCACGGTCGCTGCGCAACGCCTTGATCTTCTTGATAGTCTGGTTCTCCACCATTGCCTTCAACTCCTTGAACCTATCAAAGCATTGGTCCTTAGACGAAACGAAGTATATAGCAGTGTAGCGGCTGAAATCATCAATGAAGGTGAGAAAATACCTAGAGCCTCCAGAGCTCTGGGTCTGCATTGGGCCACACAAGTCTCTGTGGACCAGCTCCAATACCTCCTTCGTACGCTCCCCTACTCCAGAGAACGCCTCACGATACTGCTTCTCCTCCAAACAGCCGATACACACCTACTGCTCAAAGTTAGAGATGGTAGGCAAGTCACGCACCATCTTCTTTGTTTGAATTTGTTGCAAGGCGCACATGCCGATGTGGCCATAGTGCGCATGCCACATTTTGCCATCCGTGGCCTGCACTACTGCTGTAAGATTTTGCTCGCGCGGGATCCTGGTCGCCCCCCACAGGCGGTACATGTCCCCTTCTTTCACCGACGTGGCCAACTCCTCTCCCGTTTCTTTGTCAAGGATGTAGCCATAGTCGTCGTCAAAGATGACTTGCAGTTTGTGTTGGTGAAAGAGGATACTGAGCAAAGGTTGGACACAACATCAGGTACATACAGCATGCCATAGAACACTCCCACTTCAATGCCATGTGGGGTCTCCAACAACATCTCCACAATCCCAATCCCTTCAGCATACACCACCCGATCATCACCCAAAGCAATCGGTCGGGAGGGAATGGACAGCAGCTACGAAAACAACTCCTTGTCATGTGTCAGGCTCTTGGTACACCCAATCCGTCAATCAGTCCTTGTACCACACCAGATCCACCTTCTCTTTCTGCGACATGTTAGACTTCGTCATGAAGAGGCGGTCGCGCACCTCCTTGGCCACGTTCATGTTGCCAAAATGGCGCACACCGGTCTGGTTCTGCTACTGCTACTGCTACTGACGCTGCTATGACTGCTGGTGCTACTGCTGTGGAGATTACTGCTTTTGCTGCTGCTGTTATTGCTCCTTCAAGTCCCTCTTGAACTTGAAGCACTCTTTCTTGTAGTGCTCCTCTTTCTGGGAATAGTGGCACTCGCCTTTCTTCTTACCTCTCTGCAGCCCGCATTGCTACTCCTACTAGTTATGTGAGATTGTGGCCACAAATGCTACTTCACTACTACCGCTGCCATTGCGCTTTGCTACACTGCAACGCAGTTCTACCTGCACCAGGTCTGTGCAGATGAAATCTTGGTAGAGAGTCGGCTGGCACTCCAACGTCTCTCGTACCATGTTGTAGTACGCTATGAGTCCCCTCAGCAAGAGGAGGATATCTTCCACATGGTTGTCGGTCGCTTTCAGCTACCTTGTCAGCTCCTTTACCCTGTCCAAGTATGCCTCCATCTCTTCGTCACCCTTCATTTTCAACGCCATCATCTTCTCCTCCAAAAGCATGACAAATGCAGGATCCTTGCTCTCATACTTCTAGCACAATGCGTTCCATCCCTCTTTTAGAGAAGCTTTGTCACTCACGTACTAAAGATGCGAGATGGTGCTGACAAGTAGCTTGTTAGCCTGCTTGTCCTTCTTCTTCCACTCCTCATATGCCGCTGCTGTAGTTGTAGATGAACTTGCATCTGCTACACCTTTTTGCGTCGTCTTCCCCGCCACCACCTGCGCTGCAGTGATGCCTTTTACCTGTGGAGGCGGAGTGTGATCGTCGCCGTTCACCACCTCCTACAAGTTCCTCTCTTCCAAAAGGAGGCGGGTACGGATCTTCCAAAACTTGAAGTTTGCACATCCTTCCAGCCTCTCCAAGGGCTGGGCTACTCTGACGACGACTGCTGCTGCCATTTTGAGCTTTGGTGATGCTCAACGTTGCCCTTGGATGGCGGCGCTATCCCTGCTTCTGCTACTACTTCTGCCAGAAATCTATCTGACAGAAAATGGACGTTAGATGCCTGTAGACTGGAATTTTAAAAAGGGGTATGCCCTCTTGAAAATAGGTTATGCTTCTGCTCCTATTCCAACTCAGACCATCCACCTTGTAAACATTGTTTTTCCCAAACTAATAGATGGAATGTAAATATGTTTTCAGTAATCAAATGCTTAGGAAAAAAACTACAATTTGCATGTGCCAATTTTTAAATTTGACAAAGAAACAAGAGAGTTATGGTTATCACATGGCAATAGTCTTACTCGTAAAGAAGGGTGTAGTCCTGGCTGACCTTGTTTTGACCAGAAATTTCAATCCGACCGTTGGATGCTCACGATCTTAGACTAATTCGAAATCTTGTCTTGGAAACGTGAGGAACCTGTGGTCGATTATCCAATTTGGTCAAGTTTGGACCCGAACCCGTCACTTTCAAAGTGACGGCCTGTACTGGCTGACACTGGCAGAACTTGGTTCTAATACCAAATGTTGGAACTGGAGGAGAGAGAGAGCCTTGGATCAGCGAGCATGTGGGACTGAAAGGGCATCAGTTCTGCTAAACAATGGTTATTGAATCACTCAAAATGATGGAGTACATATAGAGTTAGAGCTTGGGCAAGTCAGCCCTTTGTTCGAGGCACACTCGGCCATCAAGCTTGTGGGATCCTTCCCACCATGTCCCCCTCGCCATTCATCCTCGTCTCCTCCCTGCTTCTTGGGTGTCCAGCACTCCCGAGCCCAGTGTCAAGCCTTACCACAGTTATGGCAGTTTCCTCGACACTTTGGACCCCTTCCATCAGTGCTATTATTTCCCTTGTATCCGGAGGAGGAGGTATTACGAAAGGTACTGCTGCTTTGTGAGGTACAACGTACATACTCTGAGATTGTGGTATAGGATACTTGCTCTTCGATCCACCCTCCAATCACTGTGATCATGGGACACCAGCTCTCCGACAGGGTCATCAGAAAAATCATGGCCTGCATATTGGATTTCAGGTCCCATCCCATGCCGTTGACTTGTTGCAAGAGAGTCTCAAACTTCTGCATAAAGGCGGAGACATCCTCCCCTTCACCAAGTTTCATACTGATGAGGTTCTTTAGAATGAAGAGACGGTTGGCAAGTGAGGAGGACTGAAACACCTTACCCAGTTTGGCGTATGTCGCGGCTGCCACTGTACAACCGCTGATGTGTGAGAGGACTGAGGGTTGTATGGAGGACACGAGAATGGCAAGAGCCTTCTTGTTGAGCTTGACCCATACTACAAGGTTAGCACCGTCCTCCTTTGGTGCTGGGATAATTCTGTCAAAATATCCTAGCAAGTCTCTACCATCCATGATGATCTCAAACTGCCATTTCCCGAGTACAAACCCCTCTCCATCAAACTTGAGGATAGGAGAATGATTCCCTGGTTCTCCTATCCCTGCTGAAGAGGCAACTGCTGGCCCTGTTCACGTTGGCCGATGCAAGCAGATGTAGGCATATGTAGGCTGATGTAGGCTGATGTCAGCTCCCAAGGCAAAAAGGTACGGATGTATTGCATTCCCCTGTAGCTGATAATTGACATGAAAATAGACAGGTTGGGTAAGAGTGAAGGCGCTCTCACTGCTTGTGAATTTTGCAGTTGCGTGCATGAAACTTCTCTAACCAGAGGGGTGGGTCCATAACCCTTTGGTAGCTAGTGAGCTAACCACCTCTGACAGAGAAGTCGTGAAACTGAAAAATTCACAAAGTTTTTACACCTTCTTCCTTTGCAGGTGTGTGTCATGCACCCCAAACTTAATCAGGCATAAACTTCACCTTCAAGAGTACTAACGCCTTAGTATTACATCTCAAGAAGAGCTCAAGTCGGCAATATGCAAGAGGGCACTAAGCAAGGGTTAATTGATCAGCATGCAAGACAAGTCCTTTTATAGCTGTCTGTCCAGTCCTAGAAGTCAAAAGCACATTCCTGAGAAGTGGCTTGACCCTTCCACATCACCAAGAGACTTGCGCTGTGGGCTTGAGACATAAGCATCCTTGTACCAAGGTGACTGATCAGCTGTATTAATTCCCAGAACCTACGAACTTTCTTTCTTGGAAACTTCCCTAACAACCAAGATGTGCATGGAGCCTGGATCGAACTCATGACCTCTGACTTGGCCAAATCAACAAAATGGCCAAATTAACCACTCACCTACATGGTGTACTCACGGGTCATATCTCACATGAGACAGAGCATAGTTGAGTCATCCTACAACACATCCAGGTGTCATACCTCCACAAGGGGCAGAGCATTCGTTATCCATCATACAAGACTAAACAAGGGGCAAACATATTCAACATGGACCAGCTCCAGTCCCTCCTTTGTACATTCCCCTATTCCAAAGAACACATCACGATACTACTTCCCTTCCAAACAGCCGATGCATACCTACTGTTCGAAGTTCAAGATGGTGGGTAAGTCACGCACCATCTTCTTTTCTTGAAGCTGTTGGAAATCGCGCATGCCGATGTGGCCATACTGCGCATGCCAGATTTCACAATCTCTTGCCAACACAACTACTACAAGATTCTACTCGCGTGAGATCTAAAGTGCTCCTAGCAGGCGGTGTATGTGACCCTCCTTTATTAACCAAGCCAATACCTCTCGAGTTCTCTTATTGAGGATGTAGCCATAGTCATTCTCGAAGACAATACACAGTCTTGTGTTGGTTAGAGAGGACATTGAGAGGAGGTTGAATGCAGCATCAGGTACATACAGTATGCGATGGAACACTCCCACTTCAATGCCACGCGAGATCACCAACCACATCTATACAATCCCAATCTCCTCTGTATACACCATCCGATCATCACCCGAAGCAATCGGTCGGGAGAGGGAATAGAGAGCAGCTCTGTAAATCACTCCTTGTGGTGCATTAGTCTCTTGGTGTATCCTGAGTCTTTGTACCACGCCAGATCTGCCTTCTCCATCTGCAATGTATGTGACTTCGCCATGAAGAGGCGGTTGCGTACTGTTGGAATTGGAGGAGAGAGGTAGTCTTGGAGCAACGAGCATGTGGGACTGAAAGGGCATCATTTATGCTGAAGAATGATTGTTGAATTTCTAAAAATGATGGGGTACATGAAGAGCTAGAGCTTGGGCAAGTCAGCCCTCTCACAAGCCATACCACTTAGCCATGGAGGCTAAGGCTCACACACTAGAGTCCATAATCTCACACAAGAGAGGAAATCAGCCTCACAATCAGGCTGACCATTCACACACGACCTAGAGAGCTAGAAAATGCTCTCATGGCACATTCCTAGTGGTCATATAACCCACAATTCCATGGAGAATTGCCATGTGTCCATGGCTAGTACACAAGGATCTCAGCTTGCCTAAAAAGTAAGGAGAGGTACCTTTTTCCTAGTCAGCATACTCAGACAAGGCAATCCAAGAATCTAAGATATTATTGGATATTTCTCCCATCAGGTCTTGACCCTGGACCTCTTGCCCTTTTTCTTTTCTCAGGCTAAGGCATGGAGCCATCGACCATGGTCATCCTGACACCGGCGGTCCATGACTGCAGAAACTTAAAAAATTCACATCTCTCAATCCGACCATTGGATCGTTCTGAAACTTGGACCGGAGACATTTTGCCACCTGATCTTTCCAACAGTATGCATCTGGTAGTTTCATGGAACTTGCTCCTGTAGACCTGAAACTGAACAGGATGGCTTCTTCCCCAAGAAGTAACACCTCGAGCAAAACTGACCAAGTTTTAAGTAGACAATTACTTGTATATGTATCCTAGGAACTGCTTAGTATAGAACGGTGATTATGAGGGTGATATCTCTGTCTAGCAGAAATGATAGGAGTGGATAGCAGGTGCTAATGTGTCGGCCTCGTTTTATACTTCGTTTTATCTCAGGCCTGTTTACAAAGAGTATGCAAAAGAAAGTTGATTCAAGTATTCTTGGTGTAATTTCAAGGACTAGTGCAATAACTGACCTACATGAACTAGAAAATTGACACCAATGTACAATCATTATCCTCTTCATGGCGCTACCATAAAGCTGGAAACCTTACATCTTTGTCTTGGGTGGTTAGTAGGACGACCAACAGATGTATGAGGCAATGGCTACATACAAATACGAGGTCATGGGACAAAGTGGTTCTGTGCTTGTAGCGACAACTCTTCTTTGAGTTAGAGTGGTGTTGATCTGATATGTCCCTTGTCCATAGCTCACATATGGACAAGCACAGGACAGACTAGGCATGCAATGCTCCCTTTGAGTAAGTCTTCTAAGAATGGTCCAGGTGGAGAAGACATGCACTGCTATGAGGAGAAAATCCCCTTTTATCTAAAATAGATAGTAATGTCAGCCAACACTACCTAGGACAAACCTTTGTGGCTTAGACATTCTAGAGTCTGTTTGTCAAGCGAGAGGTCACTGAGCCAAATCTTAACCCAGTGATTAAATTTCTTAATGACCAAAAAGGGTCCAAAAGTTTTTCAGAGATATCTTACAACATTCCAAGGTCCTTCCTTATGGCTCGAACCACATGGTGATCATGAAGAGCGTAATGTAGGTATAGGAGATAATGCAATCTACATTTTCTCTCAAAGTTGCTTGTTTAAAGAGCCACTACATTTCTAGGCTAGAGGTTGGCTCTAGGACCACAAGTACCTGTCAGTTGCATATTATTCATTAGACTTCTTATCTTTGATATCCCATACAGAGTTTTTTTACCAAAGGCGGATAGTGAAGGACCATTAGTCGGTCTAAGCTCAAGGGGATAGTTCCTCGCGGAAAAGTGACCAGTGCTAGGGACACAATTGAAGGAGGTAATTCCTATAAACTCCTTAGTGTAGAGCCATGATTTTGAGGATGATTTCTCCTCCTAGTTTTAATACTAGGAGAGGATGGCAAGTGCCATTGTCTCGGCCTTGTTTTCTAGTCCGTTACCTCAGGCCGGTTGACAAAGGATCCTCAGCACCATGTACTGAACTGGACTGTAGCAGTTCCAGTTCCTGTGCGCATCGACAACCAGAGCGCAATCGCACTCGCCAAGAATCTTGAGCACCATGCACGCACCAAGCACATTGACATCGCATATCACTTCATCAGGCACATGGTGCAGGAGGGTGCTATCAAGCTGGAGTTTACTCCAACCAGTAGGCAGGTCGCTGATTTCTGCACCAAGCCAATGACCCGTGAGAAGCAGCAGTTCTGCATGAAGGCATGTGGACTCAGTCCACTCTGACTGCGGCAAAGTGGAAGATTGTTGGGAAAGGAGCCATCCGACTCAATTTCAGGTCCACAG
>SZWC01000022.1:631630-650707 GCA_023375785.1 Penium margaritaceum | reverse complement strand
TTTTCAAGAGGGCATATCTTTCAAAATCCCCTGTTGATGACCCTGCTTTATGGATCGATCTGAGAGTTTTTGAGCTGAATTTTCTAGTGGTGGGCTCAGTTTTTCCAAATTTCCAGTTTGAGACAAATTTCTGGCAGAAGCAGCTACAGAAACAGGGGTAGCGCCGCCACCCAAGGGCACCGTTGAGCATCACCAAAGCTCAAAATGGCAGCAGCATGCGTGGTAACAGCAGCCCAGCCCTTGGAGAGGCTGGAAGGACGCGCCAACTTCACGTTTTGGAAGATCCGTACTCGTCTCCTTTTGGAGAGGGGCTTGTGGGAGGTGGTGAGCGGCGACGAGCGCGCTCCGCCTCCACAGGCAAAAGGCATCACCGCAGCTGAGGTGGTGGCGGGGAAGATGCCGCAGAAAGGTGCAGTTGATGCAAGTTCGTCTACAACTAAAGCGGCGGCGTATGAGGAGTGGAAGAAGAAGGACAGGCAGGCCTACAGGTTGCTTGTCAACACCATCTCCAACCCGCATCTTCAGTATGTGAGTGACAAGGCTACTGCAAAGGAGGGGTGGGACACGTTGTGCAAGAAGTATGAGAGCAAGGATCCTGCATTCCTCATGCTTTTGGAGGAAAAGATGATGGCGCTGAAAATGCAAGGTGGTGAAGGGATGGAGGCGTACCTGGACAGGGCACAGGAGCTCGCGAAGCAGCTCAGAGCGGCCGGCAACCCTGTGGAAGAGACGCGCTTCATCCTCCTCTTGCTGAGGGGACTCCCAACCACCTACGACACGGTGCGAGAGACGCTGGAGTGCCTGCCAACTCTCGACCTCGACTTCATTTGCACACACCTGGTGCAGGTGGAACTGCGTCACAATGCCGCAAAACGCAATGGCGGCAACAGCAACAGTGAAGCAGCTTTCATGGCGATGAGCTCACGTAACAAGCAGTAGCAGCAGTCCGGGCAGTAGAGAGGCAAGAAGAAGGGCAAGTGCCATTATTGCCAGAAAGAGGGGCACTACAAGAAAGAGTGCTTCAAGTTCAAGAGGGACGAGAAGGAGCAGCAGCAGCAGTAGGAAAAGCAGCAATCTCCACAGGAACAGCAGTAGCAGTCTCAGCAACGTCAGCAGCACCAGCAGCATCAGCAACAGAACCAGACCGGCGTGTGCCATTTTGGCAATATGAACGTGGCCAAGGAGGTGCGCGACCGCCTCTTCATGGCAATGTCTGACATGTCGTAGAAGGAGAAGGTGGGTCCGGCGTGGTACAAAGACTCTAGGTGTACCAAGAGTCTGACGCACCATAAGGAGTGGTTTACGCAGTTGCTGTCCATCCCTCCCCGTCCTATCGCTTTGGGTAATGATCGGGTGGTGTATGCTGAAGGGATTGGGATTGTGGAGATGTGGTTGGAGAGCCTGCGTGGCATTGAAGTGGGAGTGTTCCATGGCATGCTGTCCGTACCTAATGCTGCGTTCAAACTTCTCTTAGTGTCCTCTCTCACCAACACAGGACTGGGAGTCGTCTTTGACGACGAATATGGCTACATCCTCGACAAGGAAACAGGAGAGGAGCTGGCCAGGTCGGTGAAGGAAGGCGAAATGTACCGCCTGCTGCGGGCAACCAAGATCCCGCGTGAGCAGAGTCTTGCAGCAGCGGTGCAGGCAACAGATGGCAAGATCTGGCATGCGCGCTATGGCCACATCGGCATGCGTGCCTTGCAGCAGCTTCAAGCAAGGCAGATGGTGCGTGACATGCCTACCATCTCTAACTTTGAGCAGCAGTTGTGCATCCGCTATTTGGAGGGGAACCAGCAAAGGAGCCGTTCTCTGGAGCAGGAGAGGGTGCGAAGGAGGTGTTGGATCTGGTCCACACGGACTTGTGCAGACCGATGCAGACCCAGATCTTTGGAGGCTCTAGGTATTTCCTGATCTTCATTGATGATTTCAGCCGTTACACTGCTGTGTACTTCCTTCCTTCCAAGGACCAATGCTTTGACAGGTTCAAGGACTTCAAGGCCATGGTGGAGAACCAGACTGGCAAGAAGATCAAGGCGCTGCGCAGCGATCGCAGTGGAGAGTGCCTGAGCAAGGAGTTCCAGGACTACCTCGCAGCAGCTGGCATCAAGGTGCAGCGAACCACGCCATAATCGCCGCAGCAAAACGGTGTAGCAGAACACGCCAACCGTACCATTGTGGAGTCGGTGCGCTCCATGCTGTACGCGGCTCGGCTGACCTACGACTTCTAAGCTAAGCAGTGAGCACTACGGTCTACATAAAGAGCCGTAGTCCAACTAAGGCGCTGGAGCACATGACGCCGTACGAGGTGTGGTTCGGCAAGAAACCGAGTGTGGGTCATCTCCGAGCATTTGGCAGCCTGGCGCACATGCACCCAAGGAGAAGCGGCAGAAATGGGACGCAAAGAGTGCGCAGATGCTGATGATTGGCTACGACGTGGCAAGCAAGGCCTATCGCCTCTATGAGAGGGATACAGGCCACGTCATCATCTCTAGGGATGTCGTCTTCAACGAGAGCAACGTCATTGGCACCAATATTATCTGTGAAGAGGCAGCAGAACGAGCAGCTGACGAGACAGTGGAGGTAGAAATCCTTCCTGACCCACTCTCTCCCGATCCTTCCTCTACTGTGACAGTGGGAGAATTACTCTACTCTCCCATGTCTGATGCAGCAGATATAGCAGCCTCACCGGCAGAAGCAGAGGAGGGAGATGTAGCACCACCAGCAGGAGCAGTTGTGCCAGCAGCACCGCGCCAGCCGCCCGCTAACGCTCCAGCACCAGGTCGCAGGTATCCTCTTAGGGTGCGTTACAAGCCTGGTGAGCGCGGCCATTTCTGGATGCTACAGAAACCAGACCAAATGAAGGTAGCAGTTGCAGCAGATTCAGATGAGCCAACGTCATACAAGGAGGCCATGGCTGTACCGGATGCAGCAGATTGGGCGCAAGCCGTGCAGCAAGAGATACAGTCGGAGCTGGACAACGGCACGTGGGAGCTGACTGAGCGTCCACCTGGACGTAAGGTGATCAAGTGCAAGTGGGTCTTCAAGAAGAAGCGGAGAGCAGATGGTAACCTGGAAAAGTACAAGGCGAGGCTGGTCGCCAAGGGCTACTCGCAGCAGGAGGGCATCGACTATACAGAAATTTTTGCCCCTGTTGCAAAGTTTGCCTCTGTGCGCACGCTCCTCTCTTATGCAGCAGCTGAGGACTTCGAGGTTCACCACATGGATGTCAAGACGGCATTCTTGAATGGTGACTTGGAGGAGGAGATCTACATGGAGAAACCGGAAGGGTTCGTCATGGATGGCCTGGAGCACCTGGTTTGCAAGCTGCAGAAGTCGCTGTACGGCCTCAAGCAAGCGTCGCGTGCTTTGAACCAGAAGTTGGATGCGGCGTTGCAGTGCATGGGGCTTGAGCGCAGCGAGTGCGACTACAGCATGTATCGCTGGCAACATGAGCATGAAATCCTCATCATCATTGTCTATGTGGATGACATGCTCCTCCTTTTCAACATTATTTCTGCACTGCAGGAGTTCAAGGAGGCCATGTAGGAGCCCTTCCGGATGTCTGATCTCGGGGAGGCATCATACTTCCTCGGCGTCCAGATCTTGCGTGACCGCAAATCACGCTCTCTCTCGCTACAGTAGAGTCGCTACATCAAGGACACCCTGTAGACGGATGGTTCGCATGGCAGAGGCCAAACCCATCGGCACGCCGCTGGAGACGCGGCAGTACCTCGTGAGCTTCAGTGGGGAAGAAGATGCAGCTGAGAGGCAAAAGTACCAGAGCGCCGTCGGCAGTCTTATGTACCTGATGGTGGCAACCAGGCTGGATCTTGCACAGGCTGTGAGCGCTGTGAGCCAGCACATGGCTAATCCCAGACCGGAGCACCAGAAGGCAGTGAAGCGGATCTTCCGCTACCTTGCTGGAACCATCAACATCGGCATCACCTACAACGGCAACGACAACAGCGTCATCGGCTACACAGATGCAGATTGGGCTTCAAATCCTGAGACCAACAAGTCCATCTCTGGACATGTGTTTCTCATGAATGGAGGTGCCATCAGCTGGTGCAGTAAGCGACAGGTGGTCGTGGCCACCTCGAGCACAGAAGGTGAGTACGTCTCTCTCAGCTTTGGAGCCAAGGAAGCAGTTTGGCTCCAGCGTCTCATGGCGGAAATGAGTGGGAGTGTAGCAGTTCTAGTTCCTGTGTGCGTCGAAAACCAGAGCGCAATCGCACTCCCCAAGAATCCTGAGCACCATGTTCGCACCAAGCACATTGACATCGCATATCACTTCATCAGGCACATGGTGCAAGAGGGTGGTATCAAATTGGAGTTTACTCCAACCAACAGGCAGGTCGCTGATTTGTGCACCAAGCTAGTGACCCGTGAGAAGCAGCAGTTCTGCATGAAGGCATGTGGACTCAGCCCCTTCTGACTCCATGGGAAAGGAGCCATCCGGCTCAATTTCAGGTCCACAAGAGCAAGTTCCAGGAAACTTCCAGATGCCTGCTCCGATGGTCAATCCGCCTTCACCATTGGAAAGATCAGGTGGCAAATTAGCGACAGTTGCAGTTTCAGGCCGATCCAACGGTCGGATTGGGAGATATGAATTTTCGAAGTTTTGGGGGTCATGGACCTCCGATGTCTGGGTGGCCATGGGTGATGGCTCCATGCCTTAGCCTGAGAAAAGGAAAAGCAAGAGGTCCAGGGTCAAGACCTGATGGGAGAAATATCCAAAAAGGTCCTTGGTCTTAGGATTGCCTTGTCAGAGTGTGCTGACTAGGATAAAGGTACCTCTCCTTGCTTTTTAGGTGAGGTGAGATCCTTGTGTGCTAGCCATGGACACATGGCAATTTTCCATGGATTTGTGGGTAATGTGACCACTAGGAGTATGCCATGAGAGCATTCTCTAGCTCTATAGGTCGTGTGTGACTGGTCAGCCTGATTTTTAGGCTGATTTCCTCCCTTGTGTGAGATTGTGGACTCTTGTGTGTGAGCCTTAGCCTCCATGGCTAAGTGGTGTGGCTTGTGAGAGGGCTGACTTGTCCAAGCTCTAGCTCTATATGTACTCCATCATTTTGAGTGATTCAACAACCATTCTTNGTCCCACATGCTCGTTGTTCCAAGGCTCCCTCTCTCCTCCAGATCCAACAACACTGACTAGTTATAAGGCATGTTTCAGTGCACCCTCTTGTCCTGCTTCTTTTATAGTGTATATCAGCTCCATCTACACCATCTATTCCAACTGCTCCATTTTCTCCATCAACTCCAACTCTAACAATAGGTACTGGCATATAGCAAACAAGGGCCAAAGACAAGCTCTAACGTTGGAGGTACAATCTATGAGTCCTAACCAAGATAAGCTCCGTCCTTTGAGGTATGATCCTAGGTTTGTTATAGTGAATTCTTCTTTTTTATATGTGATCAATGACTACGTAAATAATGGATATGTACCTTCTATATCAGTAGGTGACAATATAGTATCATACCACTTCTCAGCTTTGTTCAGGCTTATATTGGCCTGAACAAAGCTGAGAAGTGGTATGATGCTACCAACGATCCTCAGTCTTGATGAGGTCAACGGTTATTAGGAAATAGGCCATTTGGCTCAGTTTTAGATTGACAAAAGCATGTTCAAAGAAATTACCAAATGTATACCTTGATCGATAATCTTATTTCCCTCTTGGAAACACCTGCTAGCAAAATATCTACAGTCTGTATTTTTTTCAACAACCTTATCCAACGGTTAGATGGGAGGATGAATTTTTGGAATGCCTGCGGTCATCGACCTTCGATGTCTAGGTGTCCATGGGTGAATGCTCCATGGGAGAAATATCAAAAAGCATCCTAGATTCTTAGGCTTCCTTGTCGAAGATTCCTTACTAGAAAATATGGTACTTATTCTGAATTTTAAGGTGAGGTGATATCCTTCTGTCCTAGTCATGGATACGCAGTGATTCTACATGGGATTGTGGGTTTTGTGATCATTAAGAATAACCCATGGGAGTATTTGCTAGCTCTCTAGGTTGTCTGTGAGTCGTCCGCCTGATTGATTTGCTGATTTCCTCTCTTGTATGAGAGTATGGATGCTAGTGTGTGAGGCTTAGCCTCCACAGCCAAGTGGTGTGGCTTGAGAGAGTACTTACTTGCCAAAGCTCTGACTCTATATGTAATCCATCATTTTAAAGTGATTCTAAAACCATTCTTTAGTACAACAGATGCCTTTTCAGTCCCACATGCTCACTGCTGCAACGATACCTCTCTTCTCTAGTGTTGAATCTTGGTATCAGAGCCACGTCTTACCAGTTTCAACTAACGTAGGCTGCTACTTTGAGAGTGACTGATTATGGTCAAACCTTGACCAAATTTCATCGTTCAATAGAATACCGTAAACATTACAAGGCGAGCATTTGGAAAAGCTCAAGATCACAAAGATCCAATGGTAAGATGAAAAGTTATACTCAAATCAAGGTGAGTTATGGTTACTCTCTTTCCTCTAAGTAAGATAGTTACCTTGTAATGATAATAAATCTGTCGTTTCTTGCTTATATTTAGAATGTAGTACAAGAGAATAAGATTGTTTTAAGCTTTTCATTAGTATGAAAATCTTTGTATTCCATTGGTATGTTTAGGAGAAAGGCCTTTTATAAGTTGGCAGGCCTGAGCTGGAGTAGGAGAAGTAGCATACCCTATTTTCAAAAGAGCATATCCTTCGAAATCCTCTGTTCATGACCCTCTTCTATGGGTCCATCTTAAATTCGTTAAGCTGAATTTTCCTTTGGTGGACTCAGTTTTTCAAAATTCATAATCTAATGACCTATACAATCTTTTTTCTGTCACACATATTTCTTGCACAAGCAACAACAAAAGTGGGGGAAACACCGCCACTGAATGGGAGGGTTGAGCTTTGCCAAAGCTCAAAATGGTAGCAGCATGCGTAATGAAACCAGCACAGCCCTTGGAGTGGCTAGAAGGTCACAACACCTTCACATTTTGGAAGATCAGGAAACACCTTTCAAAGAAGGTCTTGTGGAAAGTGGTGAGCAGCAATGAGCCAGCTCCAGATCCAGAGGCAAGCAGCATCACCGCAATGCAAATAGTGGTAGGGAATAAATCAAAAAAGGTGTGCCAGATACAAGTTCAGCTACAAGTATAGCAGTAGCATATGAGGAGTGGAAAAAGAAGGACAAGTAGGCCTGTAGGTTACTTCTAGATACCATCTCCAACCCGCATCTTTAGTATGTTAGAGACAAGGCTCCATCCCTCATTCTACACCTCCTTTGCATGAGCAAAGGAGGGGTGGAATCCATTCTACAAGAAGAATGAGAGCAATGATCATGTATTCCTTGTCTATTTTGAAGAGAAGATAATGGCATTGAAGATGCAGGATGTGAAGGGATGGAGTCATACCTGGAGAGGATAAAGGATCTGGCAAATTACTTGAAAGTAGCCGAGAATCTTGACGCGGTTTATCCTCCTTTGGTGAAAGGGACTTCTAACAAACTACGACACGGTGTAAGAGGCGGTAGACTACTATCCAATTCTCGAATTCAATTTCATCTACATGTACTTGGTACAAATAGAATTGTGTTGGAATATAGGAAAGCACAACGGTGGCAGCAATAACAACAAAGAAACCTTTATGTTCATGAGCTCACACAACTAGCACTAGCAACAATAGTCGGACAATATAAGGATAATAAGAATGGCGAGTGTCACTATGGAAGAAAGAGGGGCTCTACAAGAAAGAGTACTTCAAGTTGGAGAGGGACTAGAAATGGTAACAACAGTAGTAGCAAAAGTAACAGTCTCCATAAAGGTAGAAGTAGTAGTTACAGAAGTGCAGCTATAGTAGTAGCAAAACCTGGCTAAAGTTACCACTTTAGTAACATGGACGTGACTAAGGAGATGTATATATTGGATCTGGAGGAGAGAGGGAGCCTTGGAGCAGCGAGCATGTAGGACTGAAAGGGTATTAGTTGTGCTGAAGAATGGTTATCAAATCACTCAAAATGATGGAGTACATATCGAGCTAGAGCTTGGGCAAGTCAGCCATCTCACAAGCTACACCACTTAGTCATGGAGGCTAAGGCTCATACACTAGAGTCCACAATCTCACACAAGAGAGGAAATCAGCCTAGCGATCAGGCCAACAAGTCACACACGACCTAGAGAGCTATAAAATGCTCTCATGGCACACTCCTAGTAGTCATATCAACCAAAATCCCATGGAGAATCACCATGTATCCATAGCTAGCACAGAAGGCTCTCACCTCACTTCAAAAGGAAGGAGAGGTACCTTTATCCTAGTCAGCACACTTGACAAAGCAATCCTAAGATCAAGGACCTTTTTGGATATTTCTCCCATGAGATCTTGACCCTGGACCCCTTGCCTTTTTTTTCTCAGGCTGAGGCATGGAGCCGTCACCCATGGTTACCCAGATATCGGCAGTCCATGACCCCGGAAACTTTGAAAATTCATATCTCCCAATCTATCCGTTGGGTCGGCCTGAAACGTGGACCATAGACAAATTGCCACCTGATCTTTCTAATGATAAAGTCGAAACGACGATCGGAGTAGGCAACTGGTAGTTTCCTAGAACTTTCTCCTGTGGACCTGAAACTGAGCCGGATGTCCTTATTCCCAACAATCTCCCACTTGCCACAATCAGAGTAGACTGAGTCTACATGCCTTCATGCATAACTGCTGCTTCTCACGGATCACTGGCTTGGTGCAAAAATCAGCGCCCTGCTTGCTGGTTGGAGTGAACTCCAGCTTGATAATACCCTCTTGTACCATGAGCCTGATGAACTGGTAGGCGATGTCGATGTGTTTGGTACGAGCATGGTGCTTGGGGTTCATGGCAAGTGCAATTGTGCTTTGGTTGTCAACGGGCATGGGAACTGGGACTGTTGTAGTTCCACTCATCTCTGCGATGAGATGCTGGAGCCAAACTACTTCCGTGGCTCCAAAGTTGAGAGACGTACTCAGTTTCTGTACTTAAGATGGCCACGACCACCTGCCGCTTGCTCCACCAACTGATGGTACCTTCATTCATGAGAAATACATGTCCAGAGATGGACTTGTGATCCTCAGGATTTGTTCTCGTTATCGTTGTAGGTGATGCCAACATTGATGATTCAAGCAAGATAGCAGAAGATCTACTTCACTGTCTTCTGGTGCACAGGTCTAGGATTAGCCATGTACTGGCTCAAAGCGGTCACAGCCTGTGCGAGGTCCGGCCGGGTTGCCACCATCAGGTATTTGAGACTGCCGACGACACTCTGGTACTTTTGCCAACAACTGCATCTGCTTCTCTACTGAATCTCACGAGGTACTTTCGCGACTCCAGGGGCGTGCTGATGGGTTTTCTCTCTGCCATACTGAACTACTACTACTCGTCCTTGATGTAGCGACTCTATTGTAGTGAAAGAGAGCGTGAATAACGGTCATGCATGATCAAGATGCCAAGGAAGTTTGATGCCTCCCTGAGATCAGACATCTGGAAGCGCTCCTGCATGGCCTCTTTGAACTCCTGCAGTGCGCACATGCTTTTGGAAAAGAGGAGGATGTCATCTACATAGACAATGATGATAAGGATTTCATGCTCATGCTGCCACGCTATAATCACACTCACTGTGCTAAAATCCCATGCACTGCAGTGCCACATCCAACTTCTAGTTCCAAGCATGCGATGCTTGCTTGAGACCGTACAGCGACTTCTGCAGCTTGCAAACCAGGTACTCATGGCCATCCATGACGAGCCCCTCCGACTGTTCTATGTTGATTTCCTCCTCCAAGCCACCATTCAAGAGTGTCATCTTGACATCCATGTAGTGAATCTCAAAGTCCTCAGCTGTTGCATAAGAGAGGACCGCGCGCACCAAGGCAAAATTTTGCAACAGGGACAAAGGTTTCTGAGTAGTCGATCCTCTCCTATAGCGAGTAGCCCTTGGCAACCAGCCTTGCCTTGTACTTTTCCAGGTCGCCATCTGCTCCCCGCTCCTTCTTGAACACCCACTTATACTTGATCACCTTGCGTCCATGTGGACGCTGAGTCAGCTCCCACGTGCCATTGTCCAGCAGCGATTGTATCTCTTGCTCTACAACTTGTGTCATATCTACTGCATTTGGTGCAACCATGGCCTCCTTGTATGACAATGGCTCATCTGAATCTGCTGCAACTGCGACATTCATCTGTTCTGGTTTCTACAACATCCAAAAATGGCCGCCCTCACCAGGATTGTAGCGCATCCTAAGAGGGTACCTGTAACCCCGTGTTAGAGCGTTAGTGGGCGGCTCGAATGGTACTGCTGGCACAACTACTGCTGCTGGTGGTGTTGCATCTCCCTCCTTTGTTTCTGTCGATGAGGCTACTGTATGTCTTGCATTTGACATGGGAGAGTAGAATGATTCTCCCATTGTCACAGTAGAAAAAGGTTCAGGAGAGACGAGGTTAGGAAGGATATCTGCTCCCACTACCGAATCAGCTACTGAATCTGCTGCCTCTTCACAGACAATATTGGTGCCGATAACGTTGCTCTCATTGAAGACGACATCCCTGGAAATGACAACGTAGCCTGTATCCCTCTCGTAGAGGTGATAAGCCTTGCTTGCCATGTCGTAGCCAATCATCAGTATCTGTGTACTCTTCACCTCCAGTTTCTGCCGCTTCTCCTTCAGCATGTGCATATGTGGCAATCTGCCAAATGCATGAAGATGACTCACGCTCGGCTTCTGCCAAACTACTCTTCTACGGCGTCATCTACTCCAGTACCTTAGTTAAACTGTGGTTTTTAATGTAGACTGCAGAGCACATGGCTTCGGTCCAGTACTTGTAGGTTAGCCAAGTCGCGTATAGCATGGAGGGCGTCGACTCAAGAATGGTGTGGTTGGCACATTCTGCTACACCATTTTGCTGCCACGAGTATGACGTAGTATGCTTCGCCTTTATGCCAGCTAGTGTAAGGTAGTCCTGGAACTCCTTGTTCAAGTACTCTCCACTGTGATCGCTGTGTAGTGCCTTGATCTTCTTGCCAGTCTGGTTCTCCACCATTGCCTTGAAATCTTTGAACCTCTCAAAGCACTAGTCCTTGGAAGCAAGGAAGTATACAGCAAAGTAACGGCTGAAATCATCAATGAAGGTAAAAAAGCCTCCAAGATAGTGGGTTTGCATCGGGCGACACAAGTCTATTTGGACTAGCTCCAGCACCTCCTTTGCATGCTCCCTTACTCCAGAGAATACCTCACGATGCTATTTCCTTGAAGAATCATTGTCAAATCACTCAAAATGATGGAGTATATATGGAGTTAGAGCTTACATAAGCAGAATCTTTAGGAATCTTCAGGCGAGGTACTCTGATAGTTCAACTCTCTGGTACTGTGCTGAATTCACTGGTGATGACTTCTCAGTTAAGAATAACCACTTACTCACACAGAGACACTCTTGCCTTGGCAATGTCACTGACTATGCGATTCAAGAGTATGAACTCAAGGCATAGATACACGACTCATCTCACAAGCTTTCCAACGGTACCAAGCTTGTTTGAAATGGTTACACACAGACGAAGTAATAGCAAATACAAACCTACAGCTACTTATCTGTCTACGCTAGCTAGAAGCAGAAAAGTACAAGTGTTGACTCAGTCTGGTCTCCTTGTGTCTTCACACGATCTTCCGGACACCGCTCGATGATCCCTGATCATCGGCAAGCTGAGGTTGGCGGATGCCTTGCGCCCTCGGTACGATCCACGGACGAGATCGTCCAGATCTGCGGTAGCTTCTTCATGACCATTGATCTAGCTCGGGCATTTGGCGCACGATGATGGTCCGACCGCACCTCTCGATTCAGCGACGGTACCAATCAATCCAAAATGTCCTCGCAAGATGCCTGACCAGAGGATCCATCTTTAGAAAGAGGAATATATTCAGCGGTTCCTTGGTCTTTGCCACGTCAGTAGCCTCAGAGTCGAAAGGAGCTCACGCTGACACTCTCGCCTCGTCTGCCGGACCACACATCCTGTTGGTACAAAACTTGCCGACACATATCACTGCTTGTACAGGTATTCCATCAGCTCTCCGGAGCTCCAATGGGATGAGTAGAGAAGTAGGGGCACGGATGGATGGATCACTGGGACGCTTAAAGAGGCCTGCCCATAGCCATACCATGCCCCGCCATAGGATAGTCGAGAGAGTGATGACGATCTTACTCTCGGTCCTCTTGTTTTTCTTATTGTTGATGTTGTACCGAGCCCAGTAGAGGAGTGGATCAAGATGATCTGACAATTCTTCTTTTTCCAACATTTCCCCTCCTTGTCCATCCAGCGCTGATGAAGTTGGAGCCGACAAGTGGAAGAGAAAAGAAGCCCTCCCGCGAGAAGAGAGCCGGGAAGACGGGGGCGACAAAAGAGGAACAGGACGAGGCACGGGAATGCACGGCAAAAGAAATCGCCAACCTGGGCCAACCGAGCCTCCCTGAGAGAGAAAAGGAGAGAAATTTGGAGCAGCAAGACGCAGGGTGTACAGTGGGCCGGTGAGAACTTTGTAGCCTGGACAATGCCCCGACGGTTGAGAGATAGACCGGTCCCAACTGTACACCCTACCCGAACTTGGGGGAATGGGCCCCCCCCCCGCGCATCCGAGCCGTAGGATGAGCTGAACAGGGGGCAGCACAACGAGTTGAATATAGACGGATAGAAATTGCATTTAAGAGCGGCGGGGATCCAGCAGCGAAGCAGGACAGGAGGAGAGGGTGTTGGCGTTATGCGAGGACCGAGGCACGAGAGGTATGCAAAGCGCAGGGAGAGAGAGGGAGAGCAACGGCAGGCAGAAGCAAGAGGAGGTGGAGAAAACGATCGGATGTAAATTGCGTCTGTGCCAACGCCTCATGGGGGGGCACAAAAGCAGGAAGTGACGACGGTTCCACCAAGGACAATCCCCGTTCGTCCCAATGCCTCATCCGGGGGGACGGAAAGAGAGAGCCAAGAACGAGCGGAAACGGGGAAGAACCAAGAAGAAAGTGTTGGATCTAGAGGAGAGAGGGAGCCTTGGAGCCTTGGAGCAACGAGCATGTGGGACTGAAAGGGCATCAGTTGTGCTGAAGAATGGTTGTTGAATCACTCAAAATGATGGAGTACATATAGAGCTAGAGCTTGGGCAAGTCAACCCTCTCACAAACCACACCACTTAGCCATGGAGGTTAAGGCTCACACACTAGAGTCCACAATCTCACACAAGGGAGGAAATCAGCCCAACAATTTGGCTGACCAGTCAGACACGACCTAAAGAGCTAGAGAATGCTCTCATGGAACACTCCTAGTGGTCACATCACCCACAAACTCATGGAGAATCGCCATGTGTCCATGGCTAGCACACAAGGATCTCACCTCACCTAAAAAGTAAGGTGAGGTACCTTTATCCTAGTCAGCACACTCTGACAAGGCAATCCTAAGACCAAGGACCTTTTTGGATATTTCTCCCATCAGGTCTTGACCCTGGACCTCTTGCCTTTTTCTTTTCTCAGGCTAAGGCATGGAGCCATCGCCCATGGCCACCCAGACATCGGCGATCCATGACCCCTGAAACTTTGAAAATTCATATCTCCCAATCCGACCGTTGGATCGGCCTGAAACTTGGACCATAGATAATTTGCCACCTGATCTTTCTAATGGTGAAGACGGATTGACGATCGGAGCAGGAATCTGGAAGTTTCCTGGAACTTGCTCCTGTGGACCTGAAACTGAGCTGGACGGCTCCTTTCCCAACAATCTCCCACTTTGCCGCAGTCATAGTGGGCTGAGTCCACATGCCTTCATGCAGAACTGCTGCTTCTCACGGGTCACTGGCTTGGTACAGAAATCAGCAACCTGCCTGCTGGTTGGAGTAAACTCCAGCTTGATAGCACCCTCCTGCACCATGTGCCTGATGAAGTGATATGCGATGTCAATGTACTTGGTGCGTGCATGGTGCTTAGGATTCTTGGCGAGTGCAATTGCGCTCTGGTTGTCGACGCGCACAGGAACTGAAACTGCTACTCTCCCACTCATCTCCGCCGTGAGACGCTGGAGCCAAACTGCTTCCTTGGCTCCAAAGCTGAGAGAGACGTACTCAGCTTCTGTGCTCGAGGTGGCCACGACCACCTGTCGCTTGCTGCACCAACTGATGGCACCTCCATTCATGAGAAACACATGTCCAGAGATGGACTTGCGGGTCTCAGGATTTGAAGCGCAATCTGCGTCTGTGTAGCCAATGATGCTGTTGTCGTTGCCGTTGTAGGTGATGCCGACGTTGATGGTTCCAGCAAGGTAGCGGAAGTTCCGCTTCACTACCTTCTGGTGCTCAGGTCCGGAATTCGCCATGTGCTGGCTCACAGCGCTCATTGCCTGTGTGAGTTCAGGCCTGGCTGCCACCATCAGGTACATAAGACTGCCGACGGTGCTCTGGTACTTTTGCCGCTCAGCTGCATCTGCTTCCCCACTAAAGCTCACGAGGTACTGCCGCGTCTCCAGCGGCGTGTCGATGGGTTTGGCCTCTGCCATGCCGAACCCCTGCAGGACGTCCTTGATGTAGCGACTCTGCTGTAGCGAGAGAGAGCGTGATTTGCGGTCACGCATGATCTGGATGCCAAGGAACTATGACGCCTCCCCGAGATCAGACATCTGGAAGCGCTTATGCATCGCCTCCTTGAACTCCTGCAGTGCAGACATGCTGTTGGAAAGGAGGAGCATGTCATCCACATACACAATGATGATGAGGATCTCATGCTTGTGCTGCCAGCGATACACGCTGTAGTCACACTCGCTGCGCTCAAATCCCATGCACTGCAACGCCGCATCCAACTTCTGGTTCAAAGCACGCGACGCTTGGTTGAGGCCATACATCGACTTCTGCAGCTTGCAAACCAGGAGCTCCTGGCCATCCATGACGAACCCCTCCGGCTGCTCCATGTAGATCTGCTCCTCCAAGTCACCATTCAAGAATGCCGTCTTGACATCCATGTGGTGAACCTCGAAATCCTCAGCTGCTGCATAAGAGAGGAGCGTGCGCACAGAGGCAAACTTTGCAACAGGGGCAAAAGTTTCTATGTAGTCGATGCCCTCCTGCTGCAAGTAGCCCTTGGCGACCAGCCTCGCCTTGTACTTTTCCAGGTTACCATCTGCTCCCCGCTTCTTCTTGAACACCCACTTGCACTTGATCACCTTACGCCCAGGTGGACGCTCGGTCAGCTCCCACGTGCCGTTGTCCAGCTGCGACTGTATCTACTGCTGCACGGCTTGCGCCCAATCTGCTGCGTCCGGTGCAGTCATGGCCTCTTGTATAACGTTGGCTCATCTGAATCTGCTACAACTATGACGTTCATCTATTCTGGTTTTTGTAGCATCCAGAAATNGCCGCGCTCACCAGGCTTGTAACGCACCCTAAGAGGGTACCTGCGACCTGGTGCTGGAGCGTTAGCGGGCGGCTGGCGCGGTGCTCCTGGCACAACTGCTGCTTCTGGTGGTGCTACATCTTCCTCCTCTGCTTCTGCCGGTGAGGCTGTTGTATCTGCTGCATCAGACATGGGAGAGTCGAGTGATTCTCCCACTGTCACAGTAGAGGAAGGATCGGGAGAGAGTGGGTCAGGAAGGATTTCTGCTCCCACTGTCTCGTCAGCTGCTGGTTCTGCTGCCTCTTCACAGACAATGTTGGTGCCAATTACGTTGCTCTCGTTGAAGACGACATCCCTGGAGATGATGACGTGGCCTGTATCCCTCTCATAGAGGCGATAAGCCTTGCTTTCCACGTCGTAGCCAATCATCAGCATCTGCGCACTCTTTGCGTCCCATTTCCGCCGCTTCTCCTTGGGCACGTGCATGTGCACCAGGCTTCCAAATGCTTGGAGATGACCCAAGCTCGGTTTCTTGCCGAACCACGCCTCGTACGGCGTCATCTGCTCCAGCGCCTTAGTTGGACTACGGTTCTTGATGTAGACTGCAGTGCTCACGGCCTCAGCCCAGAAGTCGTAGGTCAGCCGAGCCGCGTGCAGCATGGAGCGTGCCGACTCCACAATGGTACGGTTGGTGCATTTTGCTACACAAATCTGCTGCGGCGAGTACGGCGCGGTACGCTGCGCCTTGATGCCAGCTGTTGTGAGGTAGTCCTGGAACTCCTTACTCAGGTACTCTCCACCGCGATCGCTGCGTAGCGCCGTGATCTTCTTGCCAGTCTGGTTCTCCACCATGGCCTTGAACTCCTTGAACGTGTCAAAGCACTGGTCCTTGGAAGGAAGGAAGTACACAGCAGTGTAACGGCTGAAATCATCAATGAAGGTCAGGAAATACCTAGAGCCTCCAAAGCTCTGGGTCTGCATCGGTCCACACAGGTCTGTGTGGACCAGCTTCAACACCTCCTTCGCATGCTCCCCTGCTCCAGAGAACGCCTCCCGGTGCTGCTTTCCCTCCAAACAGCCGATGCACAACTGCTGTTCAAAGTAAGACATGGTAGGCAGGTCACGCACCATCTGCTTTGCTTAAAGCTGCTGCAAGACGCGCATGTCGATGTGGCCGTAGCGCGCATGCCAGATCTCACCATCTGTCGCCTGCACCACTGCTGCAAGACTCTGCTCACGCGGGATCTTGGTCGCCCCCAGCAGGCGGTACATGTCGCCCTCCTTCACCCACCTGGCCAACTCCTCTCCTGTATCCTTGTTGAGGATGTAGCCATAGTCATCATTGAAGACGACGCGCAGTCCTGTGTTTGTAAGAGAGGAGACTGAGAGGAGGTTGAATGCAGCATTAGGTACGTACAGCACGCCATGGAACACTCCCACTTCAATGCCATGCGGGGTCTCCAACCACATCTCCACAATCCCAATCCCTTCAGTATACACCACCCGATCATCACCCAAAGCGATAGGACGGGGAGGGATGGACAGCAACTGTGTAAACCACTCCTTGTGGTGCGTCAGACTCTTGGTACACCCAGAGTCTTTGTACCACGCCAGATCTGCCTTCTCCTCCTGCGACATGTCAGACTTCGCCATGAAGAGGCGGTCGCGCACCTCCTTGGCCACGTTCATGTTGCCAAAATGGTGCACGTCGGTCTGGTTCTGCTGCTGCTGCTGCTGGTGCTGCTGACGTTGCTATGACTGCTGCTGCTGTTGCTGTGGAGATTGCTGCTTTTGCTGCTGCTGCTGCTGCTCCTTCTGGTCCCTCTTGAACTTGAAGCACTCTTTCTTGTAGTGCCCCTCTTTCTGGCAATAATGGCAGTTGCCCTTCTTCTTGCCTATTTGCTGCCCGGACTGCTGCTGCTGCTGGTTGCGTGAGCCCATCGCCATGACAGCTGCTTCAGTGCTGCTGTTGCCCCCATTGCGTTTTGCGGCATTGCGACGCAGTTCCACCTGCACCAGGTGTGTGTAGATGAAGTCCAGGTCGAGAGTTGGCTGGCACTCCAGCGTCTCTCGCACTGTGTCGTAGCTCGTTGGGAGTCCCCTCAGCAAGAGGAGGATGAAGCGCGTCTCTTCCATAGGGTCGCCGGCCACTCTCAGCTGCTTCGCCAGCTCCTTTGCCCTGTCCAGGTACGCCACCATCCCTTCACCGCCCTGCATTCTCAGCGCCATCATCTTTTCCTCCAAAAGCATGAGGAATGCAGGATCCTTGCTCTCATACTTCTTGCACAACGTGTCCCACCCCTCCTTTTCAGTAGCCTTGTCACTCACGTACTGAAGATGCGGGTTGGAGATGGTGTTGACAAGCAACCTGTAGGCCTGCCTGTCCTTTTTCTTCCACTCCTCATACGCCGCCGCTGTAGTTGTAGATGAACTTGCATCTGCTACACCTTTCTGCAACGTCTTCCCCGCCACCACCTCAGCTGCGGTGATGCCTTTTGCCTGTGGAGGCGGAGCGCGCTCGTCGCCGCTCACCACCTCCTACAAGCCCCTCTCCTCCAAAAGGAGGCGGGTACGGATCTTCCAAAACGTGAAGTTGGCGCGGCCTTCCAGCTTCTCCAAGTGCTGGGCTGCTGTTACCACGCCTGCTGCTACCATTTTGAGCTTTGGTGATGCTCAACGCTGCCCTTGGGTGGCGGCGCTACCCCTGCTTCTGCTCCTGCTTGTGCCAGAAATCTGTGTGACAGAAAATGGACTGTAGATGCCAGCAGATTGGGAATTTGGAAACACTGAGCCCACCAATAGAAACTTCAGCTCAAAACCTTTCAGATCCACCCATAAAACAGGGTCATCAACAGGGGATTTTGAAAGATATGCCCTCTTGAAAACAGGGTATGCTTCTGCTCCTACTCCAACTCAGACCAGCCAGCTTGTAAACGGCGTTTCTCCCGAACAAATCAATGGAATGCAAATATTTTTTGCACGAATGGAAAGCTTAGGAAAAATACTACAATTTGCATGTGCCACATTTTAAATTTGACAAAGAAATGAGAGAGTTATGGTCATCACAAGGCGACAGTCTTACTCATAGAGAAGAGTGTAGCCCTGGCCAACCTTGTTTTGAGCATAACTCTCAATCTGACCGTTGGATCGTCGCGATCTTGGGCGCGTTGGAAAGCTTGTCTTGCGCACTTGAAGACCCAGTGGTTGATCGTCAAATTTGCTCAAGGTTTGACCCTACCCCGTCACTCTCAAACTGACGGCGTGTTTTGGCTGAATCTGGCAGAATCTAGCTCTGATACCAAATGTTGGATCTGGAGGAGAGAGGGAGCCTTGGAGCAACGAGCATGTGGGACTGAAAGGGTATCAGTTGTGCTGAAGAATGGTTGTTGAATCACTCAAAATGATGGAGTACATATAGAGATAGAGCTTGGGCAAGTCAGCCCTCTCACAAGCCACACCACTTAGCCATGGAGGTTAAGGCTCACACACTAGAGTCCACAATCTCACACAAGGGAGGAAATCAGCCCAACAATCAGGCTGACCAGTCACACACAACCTAGAGAGCTAGAGAATGCTCTCATGGCACTCCTAGTGGTCACATCACCCAAAAACTCATGGAGAATCGCCATGTGTCCATGGCTAGCACACAAGGATCTCACCTCACCTAAAAAGCAAGGTGAGGTACCTTTATCCTAGTCAGCACACT
>SZWC01000022.1:591651-626796 GCA_023375785.1 Penium margaritaceum | reverse complement strand
TTAGAGATGGTAGGCAGGTCACGCACCATCTGCTTTGCTTGAAGCTGCTGCAAGGTGCGCATGCCAATGTGGCCGTAGCGCGCATGCCAGATCACGCCATCTGTTGCCTGCACCGCTGCTGCAAGACTCTGCTCACGCGGGATCTTGGTTGCCCCCAGCACGCGGTACATGTCGCCTTCCTTCACCGACCTGGCCAACTCCTCTCCTGTTTCCTTGTCGAGGATGTAGCCATAGTCGTCGTCAAAGACGACTCGCAGTCCTGTGTTGGTGAGAGAGGACACTGAGAGAAGATTGAACGCAGCATTAGGTACGTATAGTACGCCATGGAACACTCCCACTTCAATGCCACGTGGGGTCTCCAACCACATCTCCACAATCCCAATCCCTTCAGCATACACCACCCGATCATCACTCAAAGCGATAGGACAGGGAGGGATGGACAGCAACTGCGTAAACCACTCCTTGTGGTGCGTCAGACTCTTGGTATACCCAGAGTCTTTGTACCACGCCAGATCCGCCTTCTCCTTCTGCGACATGTCAGACTTCGCCATGAAGAGGCGGTCGCGCACCTCCTTGGCCACGTTCATGTTGCCAAAATGGCGCACGCCGGTCTGGTTCTGCTGCTGCTACTGCTGGTGCTGCTGACGTTGCTGTGACTGCTGTTGCTATTTCTGTGGAGATTGCTGCTTTTGCAGCTACTGTTGCTGCTCCTTCCGGTCCCTCTTGAACTTGAAGCACTCTTTCTTGTAGTGCCCCTCTTTCTGGCAATAATGGCACTTGCCCTTCTTCTTGCCTCTCTTCTGCCTGGACTGCTACTACTGCTGGTTGCGTGAGCCCATCGCCATGAAAGCTGCTTCACTGCTGCTGTTGCCGCCATTGCGTTTTGCGGCATTGCGACGTAGTTCCACCTGCACCAGGTGTGTGCAGATGAAGTCGAGGTCGAGAGTTGGCTGGCACTCTAGCGTCTCTCGCACCATATCGTAGCTAGTCGGGAGTCCCCTGAGCAAGATGAGGATGAAGTGCGTCTCTTCCACAGGGTTGCCGGCCGCTCTCAGCTGCTTTGCCAGCTTCTTTGCCCTGTCCAGGTACGCCTCCATCCCTTTACCACCCTGCATTTTCAGCGCCATCATCTTTTCCTCCAAAAGCATGAGGAATGAAGGATCCTTGCTCTTATACTTCTTGCACAACGTGTCCCACCCCTTCTTTGCAGTAGCCTTGTCACTCACGTACTAAAGATGCAGGTTGGAGATAGTGTTGACAAGCAACCTGTAGGCCTGCCTCTCCTTCTTCTTCAACTCCTCATACGCCGTCGCTGCAGTTGTAGATGAACTTGAATCTGCTGCACCTTTCTGCGGCGTCTTCCCCGCCACCACCTNGTGGTCGATTCTCAAATGTGGTCAAGGTTTGACTCTAACCCGTCACTCTCAAAGTGACGGCCTATGCTGGCTGAATCTGGCAGAATGTGGCTCTGATACCAAATGTTGGATCTTGAGGAGACAAGGAGTCTTGGAGCAGCGAGCATGTGGGACTGAAAGGGCATCAGTTGTGCTGAAGAATGGTTGTTGAATCACTCAAAATGATGGAGTACATATAGAGCTAGAGCTTGGGCAAGTCAGCCCTCTCACAAGCCACACTACTTAGCCATGGAGGCTAAGGCTCACACACTAGAGTCCACAATCTCACACAAGGGAGGAAATCAGTCTAACAATTAGGCTGACCAGTCACACACGACCTCGAGAGCTAGAGAATGCGCTCATGGCACACTCCTAGTGGTCACATCACCCACAAACCCATGGAGAATCGCCATGTGTCCATGGCTAGCACACAAGGATCTCACCTCACCTAAAAAGTAAGGAGAGGTACCTTTATCCTAGTCAGCACACTCTGACAAGGCAATCCTAAGACCAAGGACCTTTTTGGATATTTCTCCCATCAGGTCTTGACCCTGGACCTCTTGCCTTTTTCTTTTCTCAGGCTAAGGCATGGAGCCATCGCCCATGGCCACCCAGACATAAGCGGTCCATGACCCCTCAAACTTCGAAAATTCACATCTCCCAATCCGACCGTTGGATCGGCTTGAAACTTGGACCGTAGATAATTTGCCACCTGATCTTTCCAATGCTGAAGACGGATTGACGATCGGAGCAGGCATCTGGAAGTTTCTTGGAACTTGCTCCTGTGGACCTGAAACTGAGCCGGACGGCTCCTTTCCCAACAGCAGAAGCCCTGGAGAATATTGTTACCAGAGGCATAGTGGATAGCCAGAGAAGCAGACCCACGGAGATAACAAATGCTACGCTTGGCAGCCACGATGTGAGCAGTAGTGGGATACTGACAGCCTTGGCTGAGGAGGCCAACAGTAAAGGAGAGGTCAGTTCTGGTAGCCATAGAAGCGTACATCAGGGAGCCCACCATGCGTGGAAAAGCGTCGGCATCTTTCAAGGAGGCTAAAGGTGTGGCTACCGTGCCTGGTTTGGTGAGGCCATGATCCTTGGAGAGTGGGGGATATATCACCCTCATAATCACGGTTCCTAGTATTGCAACTAGGAGGATATATCACCCTCATAATCACGGTTTGACGCTGAGTAGTTCATATGAATCCCTTCCTTGTACTATGTCCTTAGCACCTGGTCACTTTCGCCCGAGGAGCTAACTCCTAGGGCTTAGACCAACCAATGTTTTTTTAGTATTTGCCTCTGGTGGACAACTCTATAAGGAGTCTCAAAGGTAAGAACTGTACTCAATGTCGGGCAACTGACAGGTTCTTATAGTCCTACAGCCAGCCTTTAGCCTAGGCACGCTGTGGCTCCTTGGATGAGCCACTATGGGGCAATCTAGATAATATTATCCCCCTGCCTACATGGCACTCACTATGACAGCCAAGTGGTACAACCTACCAGGAAGGACCTTGGAATATTCTAAGATGACTCTTAGAACCTTTATGTCTCCCTTTTGGTCACAAAGAAAATTAGTCACTGGGCTGCAATTTGACCCAGTGACCTCTCGTTCTGGAGACTAACTCTGGAATACCTACGCCATAAGGAGTTCTCCTAGGTAGTGTTTGCTGTCTGTACTATCCAGTTAAGATCAAGGGGAATTGCTCCAAAGAAGCAGTGCATGCCTTGTCTATCTGGACCAGACTTACGACACTTACTCCAAGGGTGCTGTGCACATCTAGTCCGTCCTGTGCCTGTCCAAATATCAGCTATGGACAAGGAGCATATCAGGTCAATAAACTCTCCCTTGTATCTCTGTCCATTTCCTGTGAGATATCTCCTCTCTCGTCATCATTGATTGCGTTGATCATACAGATGCCTTGAGTACCTGCAGAGTACAATTCGCTGTCAAGCACCTTTGTCATACAATAAGCGAGCATCTTCTTGGTCTCCACGTATTCCAGGTGCACAATCTCCTTTGCGACTACGTCCCATGAGTAGGGGTATATGATGTCGATGTACTTGGTCCGCCAGGAGATGACAGCATCATGTGCTTCTTCCATGTCTCTCTTGTTATCAATGCAGACCTCTGTTGTTTCTATTTGTGGAACTTTCATCTCAACAAGCAAACAACATCGCCACTGTGTCTCCTTGCATGCTTCTGACAGAGTAATGTACTCTACCTCAGTAGTAGAGAGGAAGATACAATCTTTCGTTTTGCTTTCCAAGAGAGTGCACCACCGTTCAAGAGGCACACAAAGCCTGAGGTAGACTTCCTGTCATCGATTCTTCCTCCCCAATGGACGTTTGTATAGCAAACCAGCCGTAGCGGGTCAGATCTCTCTTGTGTCATGTCTTCTGTAGATAGTGCATGATGTGCTTGACTGCTTCCTAGTGCTGTGGTCAAGGATTGGTCACAAACCTGCTCACTTGTCCCACAATATAGTAAATGTCAGGGCGTGTTCCTACCATGGCATACATGAGGTTGCAAACAGTAGACTGGTAGGGAATGTTCTCCATCTCAAGCTGTTTTGCTTCCGTGCTAGGGCTCATGGAGGAGGAGAGCTTGATGTCTATTATCATGGATGTGCTGATGTACTTATAGTCCTCCATGTTGTAGTGTTTGAGGACCTTCATGATGTACTTGGTCTGGTTCAACTCGATTGTACCTGCTGCTTGATTCCGTTGGACGGCTATCCTGTAGAACTCGAGCGGACCCATGTCCTTCATCTTGAACGTGTTGCTGAGATTTGTCTTCAGCTTGTTCAACAGCTCGACTGACGACGAGTAGGTGATCAGGTTATTCATGTACAGTGCAACCAGCATCAAGCCTTGCTCTTCCACCCATACATAGACACTAGGATAATTCTTGCAGTGCGTGAAGGTGAGCCCGACCATGAAGCCGTCTATCTCCTTGTACCACATCCTTAGAGCCTGTTTCAGCCCGTAGAGTACTTTGACCAATTTGCAAACCTTGTCCTCTAGAGGTTTCACTCACTCGAGAACTTCCACCAGCACTTCTTTGTCTAGTTTCCTATAAAGGAAAGCTGTCTTGACGTCCATCTTGTAGACCTCCAGATCTTTGGCAATAGCAATGCCCAACATTAGAGCTTGGGTAAATATTTTTACCCAATATCGTTTGAAAATAGGAAATGCAAAGCTTAGGAAAAAAACTACAATTTGCATGTACCACTTTTTAAATTTTTCAAAGAAACAAGAGATTTATGGTCATCACAAGGCGACAGTCTTACTCATAGAGAAGAGTGTAGCCGTGGCGGACCTTACTTTGAGCACAACTCTCAATCTGACCGTTGGATCGTTGCGATCTTGGGCTCGTTCGAAAGCTTGTCTCGCAAATATGAAGATCCTCAGTTCGACTGTCAAATGCGGTCAAGGCTTGATCCTAACCCGTCACTTTCAATGTGACAGCGTGTACTTGCTCAAACTAGCAGAACTTGGCTTTGATACCACATGTTGGATCTGGAGGAGAGAGGGGCGGCCTTGGAGCAGCGAGCATGTGGGACTGAAAGGGCATCTGTTTTGCTGAAGAATGGTTGTTAAATCACTCAAATTGATGGAAGACATATAGAGGTAGAGCTTGGACAAGTCACTCCTCTCACAAGCTAGACCACTTAGCCATGGAGGCTAAGATTCACACACTAGACACCATAATCTTACACAAGAGGGGAAATCAGCCTCACAATCAGGCTGACCAGTCACACACGACCTAGAGAGCTAGAAAATGCTCTCATAGCTCACTGCTAGTGGTCACATAAGCCACAATTCCATGGAGAATCACCCTGTATCCATGGCTAGTACATAAGGATTTCACCTCATCTAAAAAATAAAGAGAGGTACTTTTATCGTAGTGAGCACACTCTGACAAGGCAATCTTAAGACCAAGGACCTTTTTGAATATTTCTCCCATCAGGTCTTGACCGAGGATCTCTTGCCTTTTCTTTTCTGAAGTTAAGGCATGGAGCCGCCACCCATGGTCACCTAGACATCGGCGGTCCATGACCCGGAAACTTTGAAAACTCATATGCCCCGATCCGATCGTTGGATTTGCTTGAAACTTGAACCGTAGACACATTGCCACCTGATCTTTCCAATAAAGAAATTGGATCAATGATTGGAGCGGGCCTCCGGTAGTTTCCTTGAACTTGCTCCCGTGGACCTGAAACTCAGTCAGATGACCCTTTGTCCAACAATCTCCCACTTTCCTACAGTCAAAATGGGCTGAGTCTACACACCTTCATACACAACTGCTCTTTCTCACGGGTCGCTGGCGTGGTGCAGAAATCAGCGACCTGCTTGCTAGTTGGAGTGAACTCCAGCTTTATAGCACCCTTTTGTACCATGTGCATGATGAAGTGATAGGGGATATTGATGTATTTGGTACGAGCATGGTTCTCGGGGTTCTTGGTGAGTGCGATTGCGCTCTGGTTGTCGACGTGTTTGGGAACTGGAACTGTTGCATTCCCACTCATCTCCGCCATGAGACGCTGAAGCCAAAGTGCTTCCTTGGCTCCAAAGCTGAGAGAGACCTACTCAGCTTCTGTGCTTGAGGTGACCAAGACCACCTGCCGCTTGCTACACCTGCTGACGGCTCCTCCATTCATGAGGAAGACATGTCAAGAGATAGATTTGCGGTCCTGAGGGTCTGAAGCCCAATCTACGTCTGTGAAGCCGATGATGTTGTTATTGTTGTCATTGTAGGTGATGCTGATATTCATGGTTCCGGCAAGGTAGCGGAAGATCTGCTTCGCTACCGTATAGTGATGAGGTCCATGATAAGCCATGTGTTGGCTCACAGTGCTCATAGCCTGCGTGAGGTCCGACCAGGTTACCACCATCAGGTACATCAGACTGCCAACAACACTCTGGTAATTATGCCGCTCAGTTGCATTTGTTTCTCCACTGAAGCTCACGAGATATTATGGCGTCTTCAACGACGTGCGAATGGATTTGGGCTCTGTCATGCTGAACCGCTGCAAGATGTCCTTGATGTAGCAACTCTACTATAGCGAGAGAGAGAGCGTGATTTGCGGTCACGCGTGATCTGGATGCCGAGGAAGTATGATACCTCTACGAGATTAGACATCTGGAAGCGCTCCTTCATGGCCTCCTTGAACTCTTGTAGTGCAGACCTGTCATTGGAAAGGAGGAGCATGTCATCCACATAGAAAACGATGATGAGGATCTCATGCTCATACTGCCAGCGATACACGCTATAGTCACACTCGCTGTACTGAAACCCCATGTACTGCAATGTCGTATCCAACTTCTGGTTCGAAGCACGTGATGCTTGCTAAAGGTCATATAGCCATTTTTGTAACTTGCAAACCATGTGCTCTAGGCCATCCATGACAAACCCCTGTGGCTGCTCCATGTCGATTTCCTCCAAGTCAGTATTCAAGAATACCGTATTAACATCCATCTGGTGAATCTCAAAGTCCCCAGCTGCTGTATACAAGAGGTTCATGCACACAGAGGCAAACATTACAACAGGGATAAAGGTTTATGTGTAGTCAATGCCCTCATGCTACAAGTAGCCCCTGGCAGCCAGGATCGCCTTGTACTTTTCCAGGTTGCCATCTGCTCCCCGCTTCTTCTTGAACCCCTACTTGCACTTGATCACCTTAAGTCCAGGTGGATACTCAGTTAGCTACCACTTGCACCCAATCTGCTATATCTGGTGCAGCCATGACCTCCTTGTAAGGTGTTGACTCATCTAAATCTGCTGCAACTGCAACGTTCATCTGTTCTGGTTTCTACACCATCCAAAAATGGCTTCACTCACCAAGCTTGTAGTGCATCTTGAGAGGGTACCTACGACCTGGTGCTCGAGCATTAGTGTGTGACTTGCGTGGTGCTGCTGGCATAACAACTACTGCTCGTGGTGCTACACCTCCTTCCTTTGTTTCTATTGATGAGGTCACTGTATCTACTGCACCAGACATGGGAGACTAGAGAGGTCTTCCTACTGTTAGAGTAGAGGGAGGATCAGGAGAGACGGAGGTAGGGAGAGTGTTTGCTCCCACTACTTCATTATCTTCTCGTTCTCATGCCTCTTCCCAGATGATGTTGGTATCAATGATGTTGTTTTTATTGAAAATAACATCCTTGGAGAGGAAGACATGGCTTGCATCCCTCTCATAAAGGCGATACGTCTTACTTGTCACATCATAACCAATCATCAGCATTTGCACGTTCTTTGCGTCCCACTTCTGCCACTTCAAGAACCGTAGTCCAACTTAGACGCTAGAGCAGATGGCGCCGTACGAGGCGTGGTTTAGTAAGAAGCTGAGTCTGGGTCATCTTCGTGTATTTGGCATCTTTGAACAGACTAAGAGGAGGTTGAATGTAGCATCAGGTTCGCCATGGAACACTCCCACTTCAATACCACACGGGATCTCCAACCATATCTCCATAACCCCAATCCCCTCAGCATACACCATCCAATAATCATCCAAAACTATCGGTTGGAAGGAATGTGTTGACCTGATATGTTCCTTGTCCATAGCTGACATTTGAATAGGCACAAGACAGACTTGGCATGCACTACTCCCCTGGAGTAAGTCCCCTAAGTCTGGTCCAAATCGACAAGGCATGCCCTGCTCCTTTGGAGTAAATCCCCTTGGTCTAAAATGGATAGTATAGCCAGCATACACTACCTAGGACAACTCTTTGTGACTTGGACATTCAAGAGTTAGTCTATGGAGGGAGAGGTCATTGGGTCAAATCCCAATCCGGTGACTAATTTGCTTTTTGACCAAAAGGGGGACAGGAAGGTTCTAAGAGACATCTTAGAATATTCCAGGGTCCTTCCTGGTGGCTGGCACCACTTGGCGGTCACAGGGAGTACCATGTAGGCAGAGAGAATGATATAATCCAGATTGTCCCGAAAGTGGCTCATACAAGGAGTAACTGCGTGCCAAGGCTAGAGGCTAGCTCTAAGACTATAAGAACCTACCAATTGCCTGTCATTGAGTATAGTTCTTACCTTTGAGACTCCTCATAGAGTTGTCCATGAGAGGAAGACACTAAAGAAGGATTTGTTTGTCTAAGCTCCAAGAGTTAGCTCCCTGTGCGAAAGTAACAAGGTGCTAAGGACACAGTGCAAGGAAGTGATTCCTATGAACTGCTCAGTATGGAACCGTGTTTTGAGGATAGTATCTCCTTCTTATTGTAATACTAGGAGTGGATGCCAAATGGAATTCTGTCAGCCTTGTTTTCTAGTCCGTTTATTCAGGCTGGTTGATAAAGGGTTACGAACCCACATGGACTAGTTGTAAGGCAGGCTTCTATGCGCTCTCTCACCATCCCCGTCTTGCCGTTGGGAAAGGAGCCATCCGGCTCAGTTTCAGGTCCACAAGAGCAACTTCCAGGAAACTACCAGATGCATGGTTTGATCGTCAATCTGACTTCACCATTGGAAAGATCAGGTGGCAAAATGTCTATGGTCCAAGTTTCAGGCCGATCCAACAGTCGGATTGAGAGATGAATTTTCGCAGTTTCCCGGGTCATGGACCGCCGATGTCTGGGTGACCATGGCCGATGGCTCCATGCCTTAGCCTGAGAAAAGAAAAGGGGCAAGAGGTCTAGGGTCAAGACCTGATGGGAGGAATATCCAAAAGGTCGTATATTATTGGATTGCCTTGTCAGAGTGTACTGACTAGGAAAAGGATACCTCTCCTTACGTTTTAGGTGAGGTGAAATCCTTGTGTGCTAGCCATGGATACATGGCGATTCTCCATGGGATTATGGGTTATGTGACTACTACGAGTATGCCATGAAAGCATTTCCTAGCTCTCTAGGTCGTGTGTTAATGGTCAACCTGATAGCTAGGCTGATTTCCTCTCTTGTATGAGATTATGGACATGTTGAGGAACAGAAAAGAGACATGTATCTTGGACATGTTAGTGTAAGTTACAGAATGCTCAATTTACTTTCAAAGAACATGTTTACCAAACAGAGTAAAAAACTTGTACAAAAGTATGGGAGGGAGAGATAGAGAGGTATAGTACTGACATTGTGTAGCCTGTGACGGTCAGTCGACAAATGTCAGTGCTTGAGACGTGGTTCACGAGTCGCCCGCCAAGGAAAAACTTGGTGTACTTGTCGGGATGCTTTGTTGCAATGTGCGTCGCCATGGTGGATGTCTATCCACTGCTCATCTTCTACTCCGTGTCACAAAGGGTGCACTTGTGCTTGCCTGGCACAGACTTGACGAAGACCTTGTACACGGGGCTGCGGCCTGCCTTGGCGTCAGCAAGTGCGTCGGCGTCAGCCGCAGGTGGAGCCGCACGCGGGGTGTAGTCGGGTCTGTGACCTGGGCCAAGGTGGTGATGACCGAGAATGGAGAGATAGAGGTCTTTGGAGCAGGAGTAGGGCCGACAGCAGGTGCGGTGGCTTCAGCTGCAATAGGTACAACAGGTGCAACAGGTACAACTGGTACAACTGTCGGCGTTGTAAAAGTCACCATTGCCGGAGGCGTGACAATAGTTACCGAGGTGGCAACCGTTGCTACTATGGGTGCCTTAGAAGCAGCCGCAGCCTCTCGACTACGGAGTGCCATCGCGTAGTGCAGGATGGAGATCGCTGTGACCTTGTCCTCGGCCGTGCCTTTGCGAGCCTTCTTGTCTCAACGACGGACATTGTAGTCCTCGTCCTCGTCCTCCTCGGATACCACCAGGTCAAGGTTTTGTTCCCTCAGTGCACTTGGAGAAAAGGATGAGGAAACAAACAACATAATTAGGCGAGATGAACCGGTGCAACGATGCTGCAAATAAGGACAAAGGATGTTGAGAAGAATAAATGTTAGAAAGGAAGAAGGTATTTGAAAGTAGGCCATGTTTTTACATGGCCTACTTTCAAATAGAAAAAGAACACTAGATGTGACATTCGAATTTTGAATGTTCGAATAGACGCGGGGGGACGTAGCTGACATGAGCTGGGCTTTCATGGAGTGAAACGTATATTTAGTACTGGTTTGTTTCACAAATCTGAAGTACACGTAGGATATGTACTTCGGGTGGGATGACCGACGATAGACGCGCGTCATTGGCGGACGTCGACGTCCGCAAAAAAGGATGCACAAAAAAAGGAGCCACAAAAATGGAAGTGCAAAGTGCAAAACGTTTCAAAGGCTGTGAACTTATAGGCTTATGTTCAACGGCAAGCCAAACTAATGTTTGACTTGCTAAGAAAAAACTAATCACGGAGGCGGATTCGTGATGACAACGCGAGTTTCGACGGACCACACGTGCCTTCATGTGATGGGACCACAATCGACGACATGAATATACCTCTGATTTGTGTGACAGAGGATCAGATCATTTGAGCGAGGACACATATGTTAGATATTTTTCATCGCCAAACCATGTGTGATATGTAGGTATACTGTCATCCGCATCGAATATGTGGAACGCGCCATGTGATTGTCGTTTTTTGTCCTTTTGATCTCAATATTTTTTAATATGATGGATCGAAATTATCAGATCGAACTGATCAAATGAGAGCGCCGACGACAGATTGAGATTGAATCAGCGATTAACTCGATTTCATCGATCTGCTCCAGTTCAGTCCAGATCGACGGCCGATCTGGCTGATTTCTAATTCGAGCCAATTTTCTGGCTTGAATTGAAAAATTGAACTACTTGCCCTAAAGACAAGGCTGGTCACCTAGGGCTACTACTCACTACAGGAGGGCATCAACCATACATACAATTTTACTGACGTTACAAAGTTTGCCTCTGTATGCACACTTCTCTCTTATGCAGCAGCTGAGGACTTCAAAGTTTACCACATGGATGTCAAGATGGCCTTCTTGAATAGTTACTTGAAGAAGGAGATGTACATGGAGCAGCCAAAGGGCTTCGTCATGGATGGCCAGGAGCACTTGGTTTGCAAGTTCCACAAGTCGTTGTACCACCGTAAGCAAGTCTCGCGTGCTTGGAACTAGAAGTTGGATGCCGTGCTGTAGTGCATGGGTGTTGAGCCTAGTGAGTGAGACTATGATGTGCATTACTGGCATTATGAGCATGAGATCCTTATTATCATTATCTATGTGGATGACATGCTCCTCCTTTCCATAAGCATGAGTTTAAGGAGGTGATGCAGGAGCGCTTCCAAATGTCTCCTCTCAGGAAGGCATCATACTTCCTCGGCATCCTCATCACGCGTGATCACAAATCATGCTCTCTCTCACTGTAGCAAAGCCATTGCATCAAGGACATACTACATCGGTTTTACATGGCAAAAGTAAAACCAATTAGCACGTCACTTGAGACGTGGCAGTACCTCATGAGCTTCAGTGGAGAAGCAGATGCTACTGAAAAACCAGAGCACTATCGGCAGTCTCATGTACCTGATGGTGGTAACCAGGCTGAACCTCATACAAACTGTAAGTGCTATGAGTGAGCACATGGTGAGTTCCGAATCTGAGTACTAGGAGGCCGTGAAGCGGATCTTCTGCTTCCTTGCTAGAACCATCAACATCGTCATCACCTACAACGACACCAACAATATCATCGGCTACACAGATGCACAGTGGGATTCAAACCCTGAGGATTACAAGTCTATCTCTAGATATGTATTCATCATTAATGAGGGTACCATAAGCTTGTACACCAAGTGCCAGGTGGTTATGGCCACCTCAAGCACAAAACCTCACTACATGTCTCTCAGTTTGGAGCACTTTGGCTCCAACTTTGGATGGCAGAGATATGTGGGAGTAAGATAGTTCCTATTCTTCTACGTGTTGATAACCAAAGCACAATCAAACTTGCCAAGATTCCTGAGCACCATACAGGTACCAAGTACATTGACATCGTATATCACTTTATCATGCTATGGTACACAAGGCTGATATCAAGCTGGACTTCACTCCGACCAGTAAGTAGGTCGTTGATTTTTGTACCAAGCTAGTGACATATGAGAAACGGTAGTTGTAAATGAATGTATGTATACTCAGCCAACTCTGGCTACGACAAAGTGAAAGATTATCGGAAAATAAAACATGTGGCTCAGTTTCGGGTCCACAAGAGCTAGATCCATGAAACTACCAGATGCCTACTCCAATTGTCAATCCGATTTAACTACTGAAAAAGCAAGTCCAAAATATATACGGTCCAAGTTTTAGGCTGGTTGAACAGTTGGATAAGGAGATATGAATTTTTAAAACTTCTCGGATCCTCGACTGCCGGTGTTTGCATAACCATGGGCAACGACTCCATGCCTTAGCCTGAAAAAAAGAAAAAGACAAGAGGTCTAGGGTCAAGACTAATGGGAAAAATATCCAAAAGGACCTAGATTCTTAGGTTACATTATTAGAGTATTTTACCTAGGAAAAAAGGTACCTCCTCCTACTTTTTAGGTGAGGTGAGATAATATGACCACTAGGAGTCTGCCATGAGAGTATTTTCTAGCTCTCTAGGTCGTGTGTGAGTAGTGAACCTGAAAGCTTGCCTGATTTCCTCTCTTGTGTGGGATTATGGACTCTAGTGTGTGAGCCTTAGCCGCCATAGCTAAGTGGTATGCCTTGTGAGAGGACTGAGTTGTCCAACAAATGCCCTCTTGTTGACCTGATATTGTTGAATCTGGAGGAGAGAGGGAGTCTTGGAGCAGCGAGCATGTATGACTAAAAGGGCATCAATTGTACTGAAGAATGCTTGTTGAATAACTCAGAATGATGGAGGAAATATAGAGCTAGAGCTTGGGCAAGTTAGTCCTCTCACAAGCTACACCACTTAGCCATGGAGACTAAGGCTCACACACTAGAGTCCACAATCTGACACAAGAGGAGAAATTAGCCAGGCAATCAGGCTGACCTTTCACACACAACCTAGAGAGCTGAGAATTCTCTCATGGCTCACTCCTAGTGGACACATAACCCATAATCCAATGGAGAGTTTCCATGTGTCTATGGCTAGAACACAAGGATCTCATCTCACCTAAAAAGTAAAGAGAGGTACTTTTATCCTAGTGAGTACACTCTGACAAGGCAATCCTAAGACCAAAGACCTTTATGCATATTTATCTCATGAGGTCATGAGCCTGGACCTCTTGCCTTTTTGTTCTCTCAGGCTGAGCATGGAGCCATCACTCAGGGTCATCCAGACATCGGCGGTCCATGACCCCAAAACTGTCAAAATTCATATATCCTAATCCGACCATTGGATCGGCTTGACTCTTGGATTGTAAATAATTTACCATCTGATCTTTCCAATGGTGAGATTAGATTGACGATTAGAGCAAGCATCTGGTATATTTGTGGAACTTGCTCCTATAGACTTAGCCAGATGGATCATTTTTCAATAGATATGCCACTGTTAATAGCTGACATTTCATAGGCACAGGACGGATTACGCATGCTCCCTTCAAGTAAGTCCTCCAAGTGTTGTCCTGATACACAAGTTATGCACTGCTCTTCTAGTGCAAGTCTCCTTGGTTAAAACGAGATAGAATATCCAGCCAACATTACATATTACTGGGTTAGAGAATGCTCTCATAGCTCACTCCTAGTGATCACATAAGCCACAATCCCATGGAGAATTGCCATGTATCCATGGCTAGCACACAAGGATTTCACATCACCTAAAGAGTAAGGAGAGGTACTTTTATCCTATTCAGCACACTCTGACAAGGCAATCTTAAGACCAAGGACCTTTTTGAATATTTCTCCCATCAGGTCTTGACCCATGATCTCTTGCCTTTTTCTTTTCTCAAGTTTAGGCATGGAGCCATCACCCATGGTCACCTAGACATCGGCAAGCCATGACCCGGAAACTTTGAAAATTCATATCTCCTGATCCGACCGTTGGATTTGCTTGAAACTTGAACCATAGACAAATTCCCAACTTATCTTTCCAATAAACAAATTGGATCAACAATCGGAGCAGNGATTTCACATCACCTAAAGAGTAAGGAGAGGTACTTTTATCCTATTCAGCACACTCTGACAAGGCAATCTTAAGACCAAGGACCTTTTTGAATATTTCTCCCATCAGGTCTTGACCCATGATCTCTTGCCTTTTTCTTTTCTCAAGTTTAGGCATGGAGCCATCACCCATGGTCACCTAGACATCGGCAAGCCATGACCCGGAAACTTTGAAAATTCATATCTCCTGATCCGACCGTTGGATTTGCTTGAAACTTGAACCATAGACAAATTCCCAACTTATCTTTCCAATAAACAAATTGGATCAACAATCGGAGCAGACCTCTTGTAGTTTCCTTGAACTCGCTCCCGTGGACCTGAAACTGAGCCGGATGATCTTTTGTCCAACAATCTCCCACTTTGCTACAGTCAAAATGAGCTGAGTCTACACGCCTTCATATACAAATGCTCTTTCTCACGGGTCCCTGGCTTGATGCAGAAATCAGCGAACTGCTTACTGGTTGGAGTGAACTCCAGCTTGATAACACTCTTTTGCACCATGGGCATGATGAAGTGATAGGGGACATTGATGTGTTTGGTATGAGCATGGTGCTCGGGGTTCTTGGCAAGTACTATTACGCTCTGGTTGTCGACGTGTGTGGGAACTCAAACTGCTATATTCCCACTCATCTCCTCCATGAGATCTGAAGCCAACCTGCTTCCTTGGCTCCAAAGCTGAGAGAGACCTACTCAGGTTCTGTGCTTGAGGTGACCACGACCACCTGCCGCTTGTTGCACCTGCTGATTGCTCCTCCATTCATGAGGAAGACATGTCAAGAGATAGATTTGCGGTCCTGAGGGTCTGAAGCCCAATCTATGTCTTTGAAGCCGATGATGCTGTTATTGTTGTCGTTGTAGGTGATGTCGACGTTCATGGTTCCGGCAAGGTAGCGAAAGATCTGCTTCACTACCGTATAGTGCTCAGGTCCGAGATAAGCCATGTGTTGGCTCACAGTGCTCATAGCCTACGTGAGGTCCGACCAGGTTGCCACCATCAGGTACATCAGACTGCAGACAACACTCTGGTACTTCTGCCGCTCAGACAATACGAGATATTGCGGCGTCTCCAAAGACGTGCAGATGGATTTGGCCTCTGCCATGCCGAACCTGTGCAAGATGTCCTTGATGTAGCCACTCTACTACTGCGAGAGAGAGCGTGATTTGCAGACACGCGTGATCTAGATGCCGAGGAGGTATAATACCTCTACAAGATTAGACATCTGTAAGCGCTCCTTCATTGCCTCCTTGAACTCTTGCAGTACAGATATACTGTTGGAAAGGAGGAGCATGTCATCCACATAGAAAAGGATGATGAGGATCTCATGCTCATGCTGCCAGTGTTACACACTATAGTCACACTCGCTATGCTCAAACTCCATGTACTACAATGCCGCATCCAACTTTTGGTTCGAAGCACGTGATTCTTGCTAAAGGTCATACAACCACTTCTGTAACTTATAAACCATGTGCTCTAGGCCATCCATGACGAACCCCTCTGGCTGCTCCATGTAGATCTCCTCCAAGTCGGCAATCAAGAATACCGTCTTGACATCCATTTGGTGAACCTCAAAGTCCTTAGCTACTGTATACGAGAGGTGCATGCGCACAGAGGCAAACATTGCAACAGGAATAAAGGTTCATGTGTAGTTAATACCCTTATGCTGCAAGTAGCCCTTGGCAACCAGTCTTGCCTTGTACTTTTCCAGGTTGCCATCTGCTTCTTGCTACTTCTTGCACCCAATCTGCTATATCTGGAATAGCCATGACCTCCTTGTATGATGTTGATGTCAACCTGCCTGAGGCGATGGTCTAGAAAACGGGTTCTGAAAAAATGGTTCCCACCGACTGCTCTTGGTATTGCAACCAAGAGATGATATCACCCTCAGAGCCAAGGTTCCACACTAAGCAGTTCATAGGAATCACTTCCTTGCACTGTGTCCTTAGCACCTGGTCACTTTTGTGCGAGGAGCTAACTCTTGGATCTTAGACCAACCAATGCTTCTTTAGTGTCTGCCTCTGGTGGATAACTTTATGAGGAGTCTCAAAAGTAAGAACTGTACTCAATGACAGGCAACTGACAGGTTCTTATAGTCCTAGAGCCAGCCTCTAGCCTAGGCGCGCAGTGGCTCCTTGGATGAGCCACTTTGGGGGCAATCTGGATTACGTCATCCCTCGTGCCTACATGGCACTCCTTGTGACTGCCAAGTGGGGTCAGCCACCAGGAAGGACCTTGGAATGTTCTAAGATGCCTCTTAGAACCTCCTGTCCCCTTTTGGTCACAAAGAAAATTAGTCACTGGATTGGGATTTGAACCAGTGACCTCTCGTTCCAGAGACTAACTCTGGAACGTCTAAGCCACGAGGAGTTGTCCTAGGTAGTGTTTGCTGGCTATACCATCCCATTTAGACCAGGAGGACTTGCTCCAAAGGAGCAGTGCATGACTTGTCTATTGGGACCAGACTTAGGGGACTTTCACCAAGGGAGCAGTACATGCCTAGTCTGTCCTGTGCCTGTCCAAACATCAGCGATGGACAAGGAGCATATCAGGTCAACAAACTCTCCTTTGCACCTCCGTCCATTAGCTATGAGATCTCTGTTCTCTCAAGTAGTCTTTGCCTCAGTCTTCGTCCGCTGCGTTGACCATATCGATGCGTCGAGTACCTGTGGAGTACAATTTGCTGTCCAGCGTCATTGTCATGCAATCTGCAAGTATCTTCTTGGTCTCCACGTATTCCAAGTCCACGATCTCCTTTGGAACCAGGTCGCGTGAGTAGTGGTTTCTGATGTCGATGTGCTTAGTCCGCCGGGAGATGACGTCATCCTATGCTATTTTCATGGTACTCTTGTTGTCCATGCGGACCTCTGTTGCTTCCGTTTGTGGCACTTTCATCTCGGCAAGCATAATCCGTATCCATTGTGTCTCCTTGCATGCTTATGACAGAGCAATGTACTCTGCCTCAGCGGTAGAGAGGGAGACACAGTCTTGCTTTCTACTTCCCCAGGAGACTCCACTACCGTTTAAGAGGCACACAATGCCCAGGATGGACTTTTTGTCATCGACTTTTCCTCCCCATTCGGCGTCTGTGTAGCACACCAGCCGTAGCGGATCAGCTCCTCTTGGCCTCCAAACTGGACTCCCATGTGTTGGGTCTTCTGTAGATAGCGCATGATGCGTTTGACTACTTGCCAGTGCTGTGGCCCTGGATTGGCCACAAACCTGCTCACTTGTCCCACAACATAGCAAATGCCAGGGCGTGTCCCTACCATGGCATACATGAGGCTGCCAACAGCAGACTGGTAGGGAATATTCTCCATCGCACACCGTTCTGCTTCCGTGCTGGGGCTCATGGAGGAGGTGTGCTTGATGTCTGTTGTCATGGGTGTGCTGATGAGCTTGCAGTCCTCCATATTGTAGCGCTTCAAGACCTCCATGATGTACTTGGTCTAGTTCAGCTCGATGGTGCCTGCTGCTCGATTGCGGTGGATGGGTATCCCGAGGTAGAACTCAAGCGGACCCATGTCCTTCATCTTAAACCTATTCCTGAGATATGTCTTTAGCTTGTTCAACAGCTCGACTGATGATGAGCAGATAATCAGGTCATCCACGTACAATGTAACTAGAATCAAGCCTTGCTCATCCTCCCACACATAGACACTAGGGTCATTCTGGCAGTACGTGAAGGTGAGCCCGGCCATGAAGCTGTCCATCTCCTTGTACCACATCCTTGGGCCTATTTCAGCCCGTAGAGTGCTTTGACCAATTTGTAAACCTTACCCTATGGAGCTTTCACTCCTTCGGGTACTTCCATCAGTACTTCTTTGTCTAGCTTCACGTAGAGGAAAGCTGTCTTGACATCCATCTGGTGGACCTCCAGATCTTTTGCAGCAGCGATGTCCAACATGGATTTGATGGAGGCAAAGGTGATGACAGGCGTGAAGATCTCCTCATACTCTGAGCCTGCACGCTGGGAAAACCCCTTTGCCACAATTCTTGCCTTGTACTTGTCGATAGTACCATCCGGCTTGAACTTTTTCCGGAGTACCCACTTTGAGCCCACCACGTGCGCATTTGGGGGCCTGTCCACCAGAATCCATGTTCCATTCTCTTCAATGGATGCGAGTTCGTTATCCACTGCCTCCTTCATTTGGCCGCTTCTGGCATGTTCATAGCCTCCGTTACAGTCACAGGCTTTCCCAGAGCCAAGCATGACCAGCTCAGTCCGGTCCATTCCGCACTCTCAGCATCGTACTTGGGCGGAGGCTTCTTCTGGCACGTACTATGCCGGAATTTTGCTGGTGGTACTTCAAGGCTTAGTTGTTTCTGTTTCTCCTCCGCTGCCAGTGATTCGCTCTTTGAGGAAGAGCCACCGGCCTCAAAGTTAGACTCAGAGGCCTCGGACGACTCAGACTCAGTGTCAGAGTCCGTTGCTGTGTCAGCCTACACAATCATTCTCCCTGCAGCACCATCCTTCACTGGCACCATCTGCCAGTTTTCTGGAGCCTGATCACCTGACTCGAGCAATAGAACCCACTCTCTTGATTTGAGAGCATGGACAGGGTCTTGCGACTCTCCTTTGCCAAGCATCCTTTCATCAAACTCGACATCTTGGCTCCAAATGAGCTTTCTAGCCGCTTGGTCCCACAGCCTATACGTTTTGTGTGCGGTGTCGTATCCGACCATTACACACTTATGAGCACGTGCATCCAGCTTGCCACTTCCTTCTCCTGCTTGGACCTTTACCCAGGCAGTACAGCCAAAAATCCTCAAGTGTGAGGCATCTGGCTTCTTCCCTGACCAAGCCTCCTGTGGCGTCCTGAGCTGCTTCTCTTGCTGCTTCTTACCATGCCTTCCAAGCACGGCTGCCGGAGTGAGATTCACAAGGTAGAAAGCAGTTCTTGCACCTTGAGCCCAGAAGCGAGGTAGGAGTTTGGCGTCGAAGAGCATGTTTCGTGTCATGCCGAGGATAGTCTGGCTCATCGGCTCGGTAACTCCATTACTCTGGGGAGTGTAAGGCATGGTGGTCTGGTGGTTGATGTCGTGTTGGTTCGACCAGCCTTTGTACGCCTCGGTCTCACCAGCGTTGTCTGTGCACAGTGTCTTGACCTTCTTACTTTTTGTCGCTCTACCATCTCGACAAACTCTTACAGCTTCTCCTTGACCTCTCCCTTTGTCTTGAAGAAGAAGATCTACATCTTGTGACTGTGGTCATTGATGAAGGTCAAGAAATACTTACTGCCTCCGTTCGAAGGAGTGCGGAATGGTCCACACACATCAGAGTGAATTAGGTCCAAGATTGTTGCCGCACGTTGCCCATTACGCTCAAAGGGCTTTCTCTTTGCCTTGCCTTGGAGGCATGGCTCACATAGCTTCTTGCACTTTCCCTCATCCTTGGCCTTGCATCCCTCCATCCCATGAACCACTTCGTGCTGCTGCAAAGTTTGCAGTGTGCTGTCGTGCACATGGCCAAACCGCCTGTGCCACAGCTCAGCATCTGTGTTGGTGGAGTTGGCCGCCATGGTCATGGCTTGTGGGGCAACATCAGGCTTTGGAGACTTGGGCTCTTCGACTGCCGCATATCCCTCATTTGTAATTTCAATGGGTTTGGTCTGCAGCGCGTAGAGCCCATCAACTCTTGGGACCTGTACGACAAGACTCTCCTTGGGATAGGAGATCTTGATGTCCTTGTTATTGACAATCACGGCCTCCTCCTCCGTGAAGACGACCGTCATGTCGTGGTCCGTTATTGTGGACACTGACGAGAGGTTTGCCACAAAACACGGCATGTAGACGACTTTCTCCAACTTCAAGTCTTTTTCAGTACCGTTCACATTGATGTTGATCAACTTATCTCCCTCGCCTTGCGCATGGACAAGGTTGCCGTTCGCACACCTGAAGTGACGTTCAGTGTCCCCAATGGAGATGAACCCATCCTTCTCCTTTGAAGAGTGGTGGTTCGTGCCAGAATCGAGCCCATAGACTCCACGCTTGAGCAGTGCCGCTCCCTTGGCTACCGGCAAGCTCTCAGCCATCATGTTCGTAAACTCCTTCTTATCCTTTCCTTTGCCCTCATATCTACCACCATANTATCTCCCTCGCCTTGCGCATGGACAAGGTTGCCGTTCGCACACCTGAAGTGACATTCAGTGTCCCCAATGGAGATGAACCCATCCTTCTCCTTTGAAGAGTGGTGGTTCGTGCCAGAATCGAGCCCATAGACTCCACGCTTGAGCAGTGCCGCTCCCTTGGCTACCGGCAAGCTCTCAGCCATCATGTTCGTAAACTCCTTCTTATCCTTTCCTTTGCCCTCATATCTACCACCATAATCTCTGTCTTCTTTCTTGGGAGCCATGCACTCCAATACCCAATACCCAGGCTTGCCACAGTTATGGCACTTCCTAGGATGCTTTGAACCCTTTCCACCGCCACCATTGCCTTTTCCTCCACCGCCACCGCTTTTGCTGCTGCTCTGACCAGAAGAGGAATTGTTGCCACGACCACCGTACTGTACAGCATAGGCTGAAATGTTAGCCTTACTACCGCTACAACGCATGGCCTCGTTGTGCACGTACTTGGACACTGCCTCATACGTCAAGTCCTCCTTCTTCCAGCCGCCAAAGACGGTGATCAGAGGACCCCAGCTTTCAGGTAGCGCCATGAGGAGAATCATGGCCTGCATATTGGTGTCGATTTCCCGGTTCATTTGGGTCAGTTGCTGCAGCAGTCCTTCAAACTGGAAGAGGAAGTCCGGAATCGACTCTCCCTCGCTCACCCTCATCGAAATTAGCCTTTGTAGGATGAAGAGGCGATTTGCAAGAGCCGTTGATTGGTGTACACGTGCAAGCTTCTCATAAGCCTTTGATGCATGTGTGATACCTTGGAGGTGGACATGCTGTGACTCATGCACCGATGTCACAAGAATCGCAAGCGTCATGTCATTTTTTATACTCCTTGCTTCATATCCAGGATCTGTTTTTGGAGGTTCAACCTCTTCTCCAAGGAACATCTTCAAGTAGCCACGCCCCCTCATGACAATCTCAAATTGCCATCTCCACAAGGGAAAATAATACTTTGTGAACTTTGACATCCCACCATTGACCCGCTCGAGAGTGAGTGTCGTGGATGTCGTCATACTGCTTCTCTACTTTTTTGCTTCTGTGCTTTGCTGAGGCCAATGTAGGCTGATGTAGGCTGTTGTCTTCTACCGGTTTAGAAGGTGCAGATCCGTCACTTATCCCGTAGCCGTTGATCACGTACAAACCGAGAAGAACGCACACTAGCGAACCCAGGGTCGTGCCTCCAAGGGAAGAGCTTATCTTGGCTAGGGTCCAAGGGTCGTACCTCCAAGGGCAGAGCTTATCCTTGGCCCTTGTTTGCTAAGTGCCAGCATCCGCCGTTGGAGCAGATGGAGCAGATGGAGCTGATGGAGCTGATGGAACTGATGGAGCTGATGCATGCTGCAAGACAGAGAGGGCAAGAAAGTGCGCAAGAGCGTGCCTTACAACTAGTCAGTGTGGGCCCATAACCCTTTGTCAACCTGCCTGAGGCGACGGTCTAGAAAACGGGTTCCGACACAATGATTCCCGTTGACCGCTCTTGGTATTGCAACCAAGAGGTGATATCACCCTCAGAGCCAAGGTTCCACACTGAGCAGTCCATAGGAATCATTTCCTTGCACAGTGTCCTTAGCACCTGGTCACTTTCGCGCGAGGAGCTAACTCCTAGGGCTTAGGCCAACCAATGTTTTTTTAGTGTCTGCCTTTGGTGGACAACTATGTGAGGAGTCTCAAAGGTAAAAACTTTACTCAATGACAGGTAACTGACAGGTTCTTATAGTCCTCGAGCCAGCCTCTAGCCTAGGCACGCAGTGCTTCCTTGGATGAGCCACTTTAGGGGCAATCTGGATTGCGTCATCCTCCCTGCCTACATGGCACTCCCTATGACCGCCAAGTGGTGCCAGCCACCAGGAAGGATCTTGGAATGTTCTAAGATGCCTCTTAGAACCTTCCTGTCCCCCTTTTGCTCACAAAGAAAAATAGTCACTGGGCTGGGATTTGACCCAGTGACCTCTCCCTCCAAAGACTAACTCTGGAACGTCTTAGCCACAAGGAGTTGTCTTATGTAGTGTTTGCTGGCTATACTATCCAGTTTAGACCACGGGAACTTGCTCCAAAGGAGCAATGCATGCCTTGTCTATTAAACCAGAGTTAGGGGACTTACTCCAAGGGAACAGTGCATGCCTAGTCTGTCCTATGCCTTTCCAAATATCAGCGATGGACAAGGAGCATATCAGATTAACAGTTGACTCATCTCAATCTTCTCCAACTGCAATGTTCATCTGTTCTGGTTTCTGTAGCATCCAAAAATGGCCGCGCTTACCAAGCTTGTAGCACATCTTGAGAGGGTACCTATGACCTGGTGCTCGAGCATTAGTGTGTGACTTGCGTGATACTGCTGGCACAACTACTACTGCTCGTGGTGCTATATCTCCTTCCTTTACTTTTGTCGATGAGGCCGCTGTATCTACTGCACCAGACATAGGAGAGTAGTGTGGTCCTCCTATTGTCAGAGTAAAGGAAGGATCAGGAGAGACGGGGTCAGGGAGAGTGTCTGCTCCCACTCCTTCATCATCTTCTGGTTCTCATGCCTCTTCCCAGATGATGTTGGTACCAATGACGTTGTTTTTATTGAAAATGATATCCCTAGAGAGGAAGACATGGCTTGTATCCCTCTTATAAAGGCAATATGTCTTACTTGCCACATCATACCCAATCATCAGCATTTGCATGCTCTTTGCATCCCACTCGTGCCAATTCTCCTCCGGTACGTACATGTGTCAAAAGCTGCCAAATGCACAAAGATGACCCACACTCGGCTTCTTACTAAACCATGCCTTGTACGGCGCCATCTGCTCTAGTGTCTAAGTTGGACTACAGTTCTTGATGTAGACCGTAGTGCTCACCGCTTCGGCCCAGAAGTCGTAGGTCAGCCGAGCCATGTGTAGCATTAAGCGTGCCGACTCAACGATGGTGTCGTTGGCATGTTCTGCTACACCATTTTGTTGCGACGATATGGCACAGTACTCTACACCTTGATGCCAGCTCCTGCAAGGTAATCCTGGTAGTCCTTGCTCAAGTATTCTTCACCACGGTCGTTGTATAGCACGTTGATCTTCTTGTTGGTCTGGTTCATTGCCTTGAAGTCCTTGAACCCGTCAAATCATTGGTCCTTGGAAGCAAGGAAGTACAGAGGAGTGTAACGGTTGAAATCATCAATAAACGTTAGGAAGTACCTAGAGCCTCCAGAGCTCTGGGTCTGCATCGGGCCATACAAGTTTGTGTGGACCAGCTCTAACACCTCCTTCACACGATTCCCTGCTCCAGAGAATGCTTCGGGATGTTCCTTTCCATCCAAATAGCTGATTCAAAACAGCTACTCACAGTTTGAGATGGAGGGTAAGTCACGCACCATCTGCTTTGTTTGAAGCTGCTGCAAAGCGTACATGCCAAGGTGGCCGTAGCGGGCATGCCAGATTTTCCCATCTATCGCTTGCAGGACTGCTTCAAGACTCTGTTCACGCGAGATCTTGGTTGCCCCTAACAAGCGGTACATGTCGCCTTCCTTCACCGACATGGCCAGCTCCTCTCCCGTTTCCGTGTGGAGGATATAGCTATAGTCGTCGTCAAAGATGACTTGCAATCCCGTGTTGGTGAGGGAGGACTCTAAGAGGAGGTTGAATGTAGCATCACGTACATACAGTATGCCATGGAACACTCCCACTTCAATGCCATGCGGTGTCTCCAACGATATCTCCACAACTCCAATTCCCTTAGCATACACCATCCGATCATCATCCAAAACTATCGGTCCGAAGGAATGTGTTGACCTGATATGTTCCTTGTCCATAGCTGATATTTGAATAGGCACAAGACAGACTAGGCATGCACTACTCCCTTGGAGTAAGTCCCCTAAGTCTAGTCCAGATCGACAAGGCATGCACTTCTCCTTTGGAGTAAGTCCCCTTGGTCTAAAGTGGATAGTATAGCCAGCCTACACTACCTAGGTCAAATCTTTGTGGCTTAGACATTCAAGAGTTAGTCTCTGGAGGAAGAGGTCATTGGGTCAAATCCCAATCCGGTGACTAATTTGCTTTTTGACCAAAAGGGGGACAGGAAGGTTCTAAGAGACATTTTAGAACATTCTAGGGTCCTTCCTAGTGGCTGGCGCCACTTGGCGGTCACAAGGAGTGCGATGTAGACAGGGAGGATGATGTAATCCAGATTATACCGAAAGTGGCTCATACAAGGAGCAACAACACGCTAAGGCTAGAGGCTGGCTCTAGGACTAAAAGAACATATTAATTACCTATCATTGAGTACAGTTCTTACCTTTGAGACTCCTCATAGAGTTGTCCACCAAAGGCAGATACTAAAGAAGGATTTGTTTGTCTAGGCTCCAATGTTGGGAAAGGAGCCGTCTGGCTCAGTTTCAGGTCCACAGGAGCAAGTTCCAGGAAACTTCCAGATGCTTGCTCCGATTGTCGATCCGTCTTCACCAGATGCTAAAGATCAGGTGGCAAATTATCTACAGTCCAAGTTTCAGGCCGATCCAACGGTCGGATTGGGAGATATGAATTTTCGAAGTTTCGGGGGTCATGGACCGCCGATGTCTGGGTGGCCATTGGCGATGGCTCCATGCCTTAGCCTGAGAAAAGAAAAAGGCAAGAGGTCCAGGGTCAAGACCTGATGGGAGAAATATCCAAAAATGTCCTTGGTCTTAGGATTGCCTTGTCAGAGTGTGCTGACTAGGATAAAGGTACCTCTCCTTACATTTTAGGTGAGGTGAGATCCTTGTGTGCTAGCCATGGACACATGGTGATTCTCCATGGGTTTGTGGGTGATGTGACCACTTGGAGTGTGCCATGAGAGCATTCTCTAGCTCTCGAGGTGGTGTGTGACTGATCAGCCTGATTATTGGGCTGATTTCCTCCCTTGTGTGAGATTGTGGACTCTAGTGTGTGAGCCTTAGCCTCCATGGCTAAGTTGTGTGGCTTGTGAGAGGGCTGACTTGCCCAAGCTCTAGCTCTATATGTACTCCATCATTTTGAGTGATTCAACAACCATTCTTCAGCACAAGTGATGCCCTTTCAGTCCAACATGCTCGCTGCTCCAGGACTCCCTCTCTCCTCCAGATCCAACATACAAGAGTTAGCTCTCCGTGCAAAAGTGACAAGGTGCTAAGGACACAGTACAAGGAAGTGATTCCTATGAACTCCTCAGTATGGAACCGTATTTCTGAGGATGGTATCTCCTCCTAGTTGTAATACTAGGAGCGGATACCAAGTGCCATTGTGTCGGCCTTGTTTTCTAGTCCGTTGATTCAGGCCGGTTGACAAAGGGTTATGGACCCACACGGACTAGTTGTAAGACAGACATCTACGCACTCTCTTGTCCTCTCTATCTTGTTGTTGGGAAAGGAGCCATCCGGCTCAGTTTTAGGTCCATAGGAGCAAGTTCCAAGAAACTACCACATGCCTGGTTTAATCGTAAATTTGACTTCACCATTGGAAAGATCAGATGGAAAAATGTCTACGGTCCAACTTCGAGGACGATCCAACAGTCGGATTGAGAGATATGAATTTTTGCAGTTTCTGGGATCATGGACCGCCGGTGTCTGGGTGACCATGGGCGATGGCTCCATGTCTTAGCCTCAGAAAACAAAAAGGGCAAGAGGTCCAGGGTCAAGACCTGATGGGAGAAATATCCAAAAAGGTCCTATATTATTGGATTGCCTTGTCAGAGTGTACAAACTAGGAAAAAAGTACCTCTCCTTATTTTTTAGGTGAGGTGAGATCCTTGTATGCTAGCCATGGACACATTGCGATTCTCCATGGGATTATGGGTTATGTAACCACTAGGAGTATGCCATGATAGCATTTCCAAGCTCTCTAGGTCGTATGTGAATGATCAACCTGATAGCTAGGCTGATTTCCTCTCTTGTGTGATATTATGGACTCTAGTGTGTGAGCCTTAGCCTCCATAACTAAGTGGTGTGACTTGTGAGCTGACTTGTCCAAGCTCTAGCGCTATATGTACTCCATTTTGAGTGAGTCAACAACCATTCTTCAGCACATCTCATGCCCTTTCAGTCCAACATGCTCGTTGCTCCAAGGCTCTCTCTCTCCTCTAGATCCAATATTTGGTATCAGAGCCAAGTTCTACCAGTTTCAGCCAGCTCAAGCCGTCACTTTGAAAGTGACGGGTTAGGGTCAAACCTTAACCAAGTTGGACGTTCAACCACTGGATCTTCATTTTTGCAAGACAAGCTTTCCAACGAGTCCAAGATCGTGAAGATCCAACAGTTGGATTGAGAGTTATACTCAAAACGAGGTCGCCCACGACTACACTCTTCTCTATGAGTAAGACTGTCGCCTTGTGATGACAATAACTCTCTCGTTTCTTAATCAAATTTAAAGAGTGGCATATGCGAATTGCAGTATTTTCCCTAAGCTTTTTATTGGTATAAAACAATTTTCATTCCATTGATTTGTTTGGGAAAAACGCCATTTACAAGCTGGCTGATCTGAGTTGGAGTAGGAGGAGAACCATACACTGTTTTCAAGAGGGTATATCTTTCAAAATCCCCTATATATGATCCTGTTTTATGGGTTGATCTGAAAGTTTTAGAGCTGAATTTTCCACTGCTGGGCTCTGTTTTTTTAATTTCTAAGTGTGGTGGTATCTACAGTCCATCTTCTGTCACACAGATTTCTGGCAGAAGCAGCAGTAGCAACAGGGATAGCGCCGCCACCCAAGGGCCGTGTTGAGCATCACCAAAGCTCAAAATGGCAACAGCAGGCGTGGTCACAGTAGCCCAGTCCTTGGAGAGGCTGGAAGGACTCGCCAACTTTACATTTTGGAAAATCCGTAGCAGTTCCTTTTGGAGGAGAGGGGCTTGTGGGGGATGGTGAGCGACGACAAGCGCGCTCTGCCTCCACAGGTAAAAGGCATCATTGAGCGTAGGTAGAGGCTCGAAAGATGCCGCAAAAAGGTGCACCAGATGCAAGTTCATCTACAACTACTGCAGGGGCATATGAGGAGTGGAAGAAGAAGGACAGCCAGGCTAACAGGCTGCTTGTTAACACCATCTGCAACTCGTATCTTTAGTACGTGAGTGACAAGGGTACTACAAAAGAGGAGTGGGACGCATTGTGCAAGAAGTATGAGAGCAAGAATCCTGCATTTTTCATGCTTTGTGAAGAGAAGATGATGGCATTGAAAATGCAGGGTAACGAAGGGATTGAGGCGTACTTGGACAAGAAAAAGGAGCTTGTAAAGCAGCTGAAAGCCGCTGGCAATCCTGTGGAACACACGTACTGCATCCTCCTCTTGCTGAGGGGACTCCCAGCGAGCTACGACACGGTGCGAGAGACGTTGGAGTGCCAGCCGACTCTCGACCTAGACTTCATCTACACCCACCTAGTGTAGGTAGAACTGCGTTATAGTATAGTAAAGCGCAATGGCAGCGGCAGTAGTGAAGCAGCATTTGTGGCCACAAGCTCACGTAACCAGTAGGATCAGCACTTTGGACTGCAGAGAGATAAGAAGAAAGGCAAATGCCACTATTGCCAGAAAGAGGGACACTACAAGAACGAGTGCTTCAAGTTCAAGAGGGACCAGAAGGAGCAACAGCAGCAGCAGCAGCAGCAAAAGCAGCAATCTCCACAGCAGCAACAGCAGCTGTCATAGTAAGATCAGCAGCAGTAGCAGAAACTGAACCAGACCGGCGTGCGTCAGTTTGTGAACATGAACGCGGCCAACGAGGTACGCAACCGCCTCTTCATGGCAAAGTCTGACATGTCGCAGAAGGAGAAGGCAGATCTGGCATAGTACAAGGACTCGTGGTGTACCAAGAGCCTGGCGCATCACAAGGACTGGTTTATGCAGCTGCTCTCTATTCCCCCCCGACTAATTGCTTTGTGCGATGATCGGGTGGTGTATGCTGAAGGGATTGGGATTGTGGAGATGTGGTTGGAGACTCCTCATGGCATTGAAGTGGGAGTGTTCCATGGCGTGCTGTATGTACCTGATGCTGCGTTCAACCTTCTCTCAGTGTCCTCTCTCACCAACACAGGACTGTGAGTTGTCTTTGACGACAACTATGGCTATATCCTCGACAAGGAAACGGAAGAGGAGTTGGTCAGGTGCGTGAAGGAAGGCGACATGTACCGCCCATTGGGGGCGACTAAGATCCCGCACGAGTAGAGTCTCGGGAAAGGAGCCATCCGGCTTAGTTTAAGGTCCACAAGAGCAAGTTCCAAGAAACTACCTGATGCCTGGTCCGATCGTCAGTCCGAGTTCACTATTGGAAGGATCAGGTGGTTAAATATGTATACTTGTTTTAAGCCGATCCAACGGTCGGATTGAGAGATATGAATTTTCAAAGTTTCTGGGGTCATGGACCGCCGGTTTCTGGATGATCATGGGTGATGGCTCCATGCCTTAGCCTCAGAAAAGAAAAAGGGCAAGAGCTCCAGAGTCAAGACCTGATGGGAGAAATATCCAAAAAGGTCCTATATTATTGGATTGCCTTGTCAGAGTGTGCTGGCTAGGAATAAGGCACCTCTCCTTACGTTTTAGATAAGGTTAGATCCTTGTGTGCTAGCCATGGATACATGGCAATTCTCCATGGGAATGTGGGTTATGTGTAAGGATGTAACCGAGTCCGGACTCGCGAATCTCTGGTCAGACTCGGATTCGCCAAGCGGGACCACACCCCGGATTCGGACTCGCGAGTCCAAAGCTTGGACTCGCGAGTCCTGGACTCGCGAGTCCTTTCGGGGTGTATTCGCGAATCTTCATGAGAAAACTCCCGAATCCTAGCTTGGCGGGTTCGCGACTCCGGAACACCTCACAAACTGACTCTGGTGCACTACAACTGACTATGTTTTTGTGAGTTCATTATAGTGTATGTTGGCAACATCGTTCCTCGCTTGCATACTAACAGAAGGTATTCAAATGGACTCATTTTAAAATGAGGGTCATTGCTTCTCTCATGTCATTCCATTGAAATGCACACACTTCAACCTAGTGGTCATTGCATGTCTCATATATTTCCATTCAAATGCACACACTTCAACCTAGTGGTAATTGCATTTCTCAAGTCTTTCCATTCAAATGCACACATTTCAATGTTATGGTCATCACATTTCACATGTCAGTCTAGCACATATGATAGCAAAGCATTCACACAGAAGCTATGTCATGTAACTTTGCAAATCAGAATACATGCAATGAACACAATGTGGATAAAAGAGAGTGATGCAAGTTGTGACAGAGAAAAGCAATTGGTTTGAATTGATTTGCAAGAGACAGCAGCAGACCACCTAAGAAACCTCCATGACATCATCATCATCATCAGCATCACCACCCTCGAAGTCTGTGGCAACCTCGTCAGCATCGTCATCATCATCGTCACTGTCTAACCCATTCCCATCTGCAGCCTGCACCTCCTCCTCATCGTCGTCCTCATCATCCTCGTCACTGCCGCCATCATCTTCCCCATCTGTGCCAGCACCACGCTCATCATCTGAGTCGTTGAGGATGGCAACCCTCATGAGTCCCTATCGTACTGCTGCAACTGCCTTCCTAACCTCCTTCCTACGCTGCTTCTCTTTCTTCTCCTCTTGTAGCAGCTCTTCAGCCACAACCCCACTTGGAGACACCGGGAAGTCTGCGAGCGCTGGATCATTGATCCACGTCTTGAGCGTTAGCAAATCCTCCACGGCGACGTTGCTCAGACTGTGCCTGAAATCTGTCACAACTCTCCCACTCAGGGAGAACATGCGCTCAGAAGGCGTGCCGGTTGTAGGAACAGCAAACAGGTTCAGCACGACCAGAGCAAGCGTGGGGTACTTCTTCTGGTTGTCACGGTAGAAGTGGAGCACGTTGCACTTGTGGCCAGCGCGTGCATTCTTCTTGTAGTCCTCCACCTCCTGCTCCAATGAGTCGGGCGCAAGCTCCACTGGTTCCTGCTCGGGCTCGTCGTAGAGCTCGCCCATGGTGTCCTCCAGGGCAACCTCCACCATCTTCTTCTTGGGCCTCTTATCCTTGTTCACTGTCCGCCTCTTTCCTGTTGCAGCTGGGCTGACTGGTGCACGAGAGGCACCTCTAGCTGGTCGAGAGGCAACTCCAGCTTGGCTGTCTGCTGCACGAGAGGCACTGGGTCCAGCTGTAAGGGAGCCAGTGCTGGAGACACTGGCAGGTGCATGGGAGCCGGTTCCAGAGGCAGCTCCAGTTACACGGGATCCGCTGGCAGTGGCAGCTCCAGCTGCACGAGAGGATCCTTGCGTCTCCTCTCCCTCATGGTCTGCATCGTCGCCTACCTCTGCCTCTGCTGCCTGATTCTCTGCTGCTGCTGTTGTAGATGCTGCCGCTGCAGCAGCTTCTACCTCCCGCTTCCTTTGTGCCTTGACAAAATATGGCTGCAGCCATGCAACAATCTTCACCTCCAGTTCTGCTGCCGACTTGATGCCCATGAGCTTGTGGATGCGGTCAAAGTAGCGAAGTCTGAAGCGCGGATCCACAAACGTTGCCACAACGTGGTGCATGTTGCACTTCTTGACATACTTCTCGAGCTGCCCAGTTGGAGAAATAACACAGCAGAACCATTAGAACAAAGCAACCGATTTGCATTGTGGCATGGTGCTGTGCATTAGGAAATATCCAGCAAAACCATGGCATGCTTCTTTGCAAAGCAACACAACGTGCAACAGAAAAACAAGGTGATGTTCATGCCAAATCAACGTGCACATANNNTGCTGCCGACTTGATGCCCATGAGCTTGTGGATGCGGTCAAAGTAGCGAAGTCTGAAGCGCGGATCCACAAACGTCGCCACAACGTGGTGCATGTTGCACTTCTTGACATACTTCTCGAGCTGCCCAGTTGGAGAAATAACACAGCAGAACCATTAGAACAAAGCAACCGATTTGCATTGTGGCATGGTGCTGTGCATTAGGAAATATCCAGCAAAACCATGGCATGCTTCTTTGCAAAGCAACACAACGTGCAACGGAAAAGCAATGTGACTTTTATCCCAAATCAACGTGTACATATATACAAAGAGTAGGACCATTGCAAAGTGGATTGTAAAGCAAAACAAAGGGCACCTTGTCAGCGACTGCCTTGAAGCCTTCGCTGAGCTCGAGTAGCAGCTGCTCGGTTGTGTCCAGAAGCTTATTGTCCTTCTTCTTCTTCTCGGCTGATGCAATCTTCACCTGCCAGTAGTGGATTTTCTGCAGCAGCAGGCTAAAAATTGGCAGCACCAAGGAGATGGTTGGATACTTGCTGCCGCTGATATCGTCGGTAAAGCCTTTGAATGGCTTCAGCACCGCCGTCACCAGCCCCAGCAGCTCCCAGCCTGTCTCAAAGGGCTGCAGATGAGGTGCCTTACTCTCCAGCCAGATGACAAGGGGTTCCATCGGGTGGACAACTCTGTGACACATGTCCAATGTTGAATTCCACCTGGTCGGTGTATCGGCATGCAGCGACAAGTACTGCACTCCACACTCAGCAGTAGCAGTCATCAAGCTTTCCTCACGCTTGGCCGACTTTGTCACAAAGTTCACAATGTCACGTGCACAAGCAAGGTGGGCTTTCAGGTTGTCGGACTTGAGGAGGTCCTACACGGCAATGTTCATCGAGTGCCCCATGCATGGGATGTGTCCATCCTTTGTGAAGTTCACATTCTGTGGCACGAGGTAGTTGTCAACCAAACAGTCATTGACAGAGTCATTGTCAACGGTGAGACAAAAGATCTTGTCCCACAAACCCCACTCTCGCAAAGCACCAGCAAGCAGGTTGAAGACGTTCTCAGCAGTTGCAGATTCTGACACATGAGGGAAGGCAAGGGCAACGTTTTGGATGGCCCAGTTCTCAATCCAGTGGGCAGTGATGCCCAAGTACTTCCTGTTGGCATCCGATTGCCAACTATCACAAGTGAAAGACACCCCTCCCTCCACATTCTGGAACATCTTCTGCCGCCGCTTGCGGAAAGCAGCCGCCCCCATGCGGATCATCTTGCTGAGTGTGATGCGGCCAACAAGCACGGCAAAAGGATTACAGTGGAGGAAAGCCCTTTTCAGCCACGTTGACTCGATGGAGCTGAAGCTGAGGTTCTTGTCAACGATGTGCTTCCACACACAGCACAAGAAGTACTTTCGGTTGAAAGCAATGTCCATCCCAGCGACCGACCGAGCCACAGCAGCGTTGCTGCCATCCAGAATGGCAGCTATGGTGACAGCGTTGGTCTGTGTATCAGCAAGCTTTTGGGAGGCTTCCATCTGTCACTCCGCACTTGGCCACGGTCTAGAGTAAACGGCGCCGACAGGCAAACCGCCGACCGTCCTTGGTATTTCAACCAAGGTAGAGATCACCCACGGAGTGGTGTTTCCACACTGAAAGGTTCACTTAGCTTGTCCCAACCGTGGCCGGAGAGTGTTCCAAACTCTCACCCAACTGGCAANGCTACACACCAAAGTGTGCACTTGCACTTGTTCTTTATCCTCTTTCTTGGTTGCCAACAAGGGATTGGTTTTCTCCCAAGTCTCAAGGGTAAGAGATGATATGTTATCACATACAAATGATAGGCCTTATATAGTCTCTGGTCAGTGCTCCCAGTGGCTCCTTGGAGGGGCCTCCCCCCAAGGCCACCCTAGACAGTGTCATCAGCTTTGATGACATGGCACCCTCTGTGACCGCCAAGTGGCGCTTGATCCACCTTGTACCTTAGAAGCTTCTAGGAAGCTTCCTTGGCCCTTTTTAGTCACAAAGAAAATTTGGTCCTGGCGGGATTTGACCCCGGACCTCTCACTTTCAAGACGCCGCATTCACCCACTAGGCTGTAGGAAGATGTCCTAAGGAGCATGCACCAGGTAGACTACCAAGAGTAGACCAAGGGGACTTGCTCCACAAGGATGAGCAGTGCATTCCTTGTCTCTCTTAGCCTCTCTTCGTGTCGCTGGGGGACTTGCGCTACAAGCGCAGTGCATACCTAGTCTAAATCTTCCGCTGATTGGACCAGGGGCATACATAGAACATAACAAACTCTCCCTTACACATGCGTCTATCTGCAACTAGATTCCTGCTGCGGCCATGGGCCCAGCGATGTCGGCCACCTGTGAAGTAGCCCGCCCGTTCAGCCCTCGTCTGCTGCGCTCACCATCCCGATGCCTCGTGCCACTGTCCAGCGGCTTTGTCAGGAAGTCCGCGAGCATCTGCTTGGTCGAGATGTACTGCAGATCCACCACTCTCTTGGCGACGAGGTCGCGCGTGTAGTGATAGCGATGTCGATGTGCTTGGTTTGCCTGGAGAGGATGTCCTTGCACGCGATGTCCATCGCGCTCTGGTTGTCGACGTGGATGACTGTGGCCTCCTTCTGTGGTACGTGCATCTCATCTCCTTACACACCTCAGACAGCGCCACGTACTCAGCTTCTGCGGTTGAGATGGAGACACAGTCCTGCTTGCGGCTGGCCCACGACACAGCGCCGCCGTTTACAAGGCACACAAAGCCCGAGGTGGACTTCCTATCATCCACGTTGCCTCCAAAATATGCGTCGGTGTAGCACTTGAGGCGCAAAGGGTCTGTTCCTTGAAGGCCGTCGTACTCTAGCCCCATGTGCCGTGTCTTGTTGAGATAGCGCAAAATGCGCTTCACGGCCTGCCAGTGGAGTGGCCCAGGGTTGGCCACGTACTAACTGACTAGCCCCACAGCAAAGGCGATGTCCGGTCGCGTGCCAACCATGGCATACATGATGCTACCCACCGCAGACTGGTACGGCACATCCTGCATTTCGCGGCGCTCGGCTTCTGTGCTGGGGGAGTGGGCGTAGGTGAGATTGCACTTCGTGGGGAGAGGAGTTCTGAGGGGTTTGGCATCTTCCATGCCATAGCGTCGAAGCACCTCTGGGATGTACTTCGTCTGGTTGAGCTCGATGGTGCTTGCAGCTCGGTTACGATGTATGGCGATGCCCAAGTAGTACTCGAGCTCGCCCATGTCCTTCATCTGAAACCGCCCATGCAGATTCTCCTTGAGGACCTCGAGGGCCTTCATGGAGGTGGAGGCCAGAATCAGGTCATCCACGTACAGCCACCAGCAACAGCCCCTGGTCATCCGCACGCACATACACACTGGGGTCGTTGTGGCAGTGCGAGAAGCCAAGGCCAGCCATGAAGCTGTCCATCTCCTTGTACCAGATCCTTGGGGCCTGTTTCAGCCCGTAGAGCGCCTGGATGAGGCGACACACCTGCCTGGGTTTTTCCTTGACACCCTCGGGCACCTCCATTAGTATCTCCTTGTCAAGCTCCCCGTAGAGGAATGTGGTCTTGACGTCCATCTGGTGGATTTCCATGCTGTGCGCCACAGCCACAGCCAGCAAGGTGCGGATGGAGGGGAAGGACGCGATAGGAGAGTAGGTCTCGTCGTACTCAGACCCTGCTCTCTGCGAGAACCCCTTCGCGACGATCCTTGCCTTGTACTTGTCGATGCTGTTGTCTTGCTTGCGTTTGACGCGTAAGACCCACTTCATGCCCACCACGTATGCGTTTGGTCGTCTGTCCACCAGCACCCACGTTCCGTTCTCCTCGATGGAGGCGAGCTTGCTCTCCATCGCCTCCTTCCACTTAGCGGCGTCCGGCCGCGAGAGAGCCTCGGCGATGGTAGCCGGCTCTCCCTGCGCAAGGCACGACCAGCTCAGGCCAGTCCACTC